>CAWUFW010012536.1:0-535662 GCA_963921515.1 Calotriton arnoldi | reverse complement strand
CCTTGTGCTATTTCTTGAATCAGACTTACCTAATTCCTTTTCACCGTTCACAGGGTGAATTTGTAGACGCATTAAGTACTTCTGTTAAATGTATCTTGTGATACATTGCCTATTCTATTTGTTTCTGTGCAGCCTTGATAAAGTCGCGGGACGATTTCCTTGTAAAAGCGACGCAAACACGTGTCGGCTGTTTTGAAGATCCAAGGAATAAAAAGAAAAAGAACAAGAATTTACTTCTCTGTGTAGACTTTTGTGCTCACATCTTGCACCTTTTAATAATTACTGTGACTTTATTTTGTGTGCTGAGGCTTTTCTATTATATGTTTAAGTTAGCTTAGGCTACCGCTTTGGGAGTCTAGTGGTTCTCCTCTCCTTGCAGCACCAAGAAGAAGATAGGCATTCTTTTATCAATATCTGTGTTACTCTCCTGAGTAGGCGCCATATTCCTAAACAATACCACTGCTCATTAGTATTTGCTTATCCAGATTAGGAGGCAGCCCAGGAGGCACAATGACATCCTTCACGAATGAAAGACTGAATAGGGATAAAGAGGCGGAAGACCTCTTCAACAATGTGTCTGGAAATAATACTTTGAGTTCTGGAGCACAAGGTGGACAACCCTCCAGACAGGAGGGCCTAAGAGATAAGTTCATCAAGTTAGAAAGGTTACGAAAAAGTGAAATGTCTAGATGGTGGGACGCCGCCACTTTGAGACAGTATATAAAAGTCAAACAAATTCCCAGGGGACTCAGGTCACAAATAATACCTACGTATGACGACCTTGAGACAGATCTATTGGTGGCCTGGGAGAGTGAATTAACCAATAATTCAAATAGACTTATGGGAATTCTTATTGAGAATTGTGAGAGAAAAGTCTCACAATTACAAAAAGACATAGATTTACGAGAACACGAGATCAAGCTACTTAATCTACCTGAGCCGACAGAAAAGAATTATGCTATTCTCAATGACATTTTACAATGTCATCTTGCAGACATCAAACAACGCAAAACTAGAAAACTTAAGAGGGACGAACGTGATTATTCGAGTGGCAGAATATTCACGTTCGCTAAGAAATATGATCACCTAGTTCCCAAGGAGAGCAAGACAAGCACGAATGAGGGCAAATTGCTGAGTTCTAGCTCAACATCCCTGGATACAGTACAGACTAGTGGCAGTGAGTCTGATAGGGGGGGATAGTACCAGCAGTATTCCAAATAGCGAGAGCCGTTTTTTAACGGAGGTACAAAGGAAAAAAAAGGAAACAGGGAAAACAGACGCCCTATGCCTATAGCAAAATAAGGAGGGGTAAGAGAGGAGGCGCAGGGAGAGGAACGCCCAGGGGTGAGAACCAGATCGTGGAATCTGAAGAAATAGATAATGTTACTGTTGTCAACCTAACGGACAATTGTATCTCAGATGATGCTCTTTCAGTACTAACGAAAGGTATGAGTTTCTGTCCAATGATTGTAGGTGATATTTGTGATGTAAAAATAGATTTGTTTAAATTTATTAGAAGAATGAAAATCAAAAAACATTTTGAATTGATTGATGATGGCAATAAAAACTTGCAACAAAGTCACTTGGTTATTGCATCAAGTATACACACTATACAAGAAGTACTTGACACAAGATTACTTTTATCCATAACAGATTGTGAGGATGATGTAATTACTTCTGAAATGATTATGCGTGATCTAAATATATCAAGTGATGTGAGTATCTCCAGTAATTTAAAAGAAAAATCTAAGTGGACGCCCACTCTGTTTACAGGTAACAACATAGATATTTTTTATAAATTGGTGTTATCAGATCTTGATAGACAGATGGATAAAAGAACACAACTCAGGACTAAGGGAGATAATCTAACTCATAAAGAACGTGAGGCCCTTAAGCGTATGATGTGCGACAAGGATATTACAATAAAGGGAGCTGACAAAGGGGGGAATATTGTTGTTATGCGCAGATGTGACTATGAGAATGACATTCAGACACAGCTAGACGACCAGCAATGTTATGAGCTTCTCCCCTACAACCCAATCTGGACCCTGAGGGATCATCTTAACAGACATTTGAGACAGTGGCATGGACAGGGGCTACTAGATGACGATGAGGTAACATATATGACAGCGGACAGACCCAGATACCCCTGCATATATACCCTACCTAAGATACATAAAGATCTTCCTTTCCCGCCTGGAAGACCCATAATCTCAGGCAATGATGGGCCCACTGAAAGGATGTCAGAATATGTAGATACTTTCCTTAAACCCATGGTTAAGAATCTGCCCTCGTATATCCGCGATACTAAACATGTCCTGAGCATTATGGCTGACCTTAATTGGGAGGAGAATATGACTTTGGTTACCCTTGATGTGACTGCCCTTTACACCAGCATCAGGAGAGACATTGGCCTGGTTGCCATTAGAAGAATACTGAACACCAGATCAGCGAGTGCTTGGGATCACACAAAAATGCTCATAGAAATGATCGAGCTGATTTTGGATAACAATGTGTTTCTCTTCAAAGATAAGTGGTATAGACAGAAGCAAGGGGTAGCCATGGGCTCCAGATTTTTTCCCTCGTATGCAAATTTGTTTATGGGCTGGTTCGAGGAGAGGAAGATCTGGGGCCCACTGGGATCATGATGGAATGATTCCATACTATATTGGGGCAGATACATTGACGACTGTCTGATGATCTGGACAGGCTCATCAGAAAAGCTGACTGAGTTTTTCGAGTATCTCAATAGTAATGAATACAATATCAGGTTCACTTTCCAGCACAACGCGAACAAAATTTCCTTTCTTGATGTTGAGCTATACATTAGAGACAGCAAGGTACACAGTAGACTTTTCCGTAAGAAAACAGCTTGCAACGCATTGCTTCATGCGTCTAGCGCCCACCCTGCACACCAGATCAAGTCAATTCCTTATGGCGAACTTGTTAGGGTGAGACGTAATTGCAGCTTCGAACCTGAATTTGAAGAATGCAAAAAGGGGTGTTGGCCCGCTTCCAAAGGAGGGGTTATGATAAGGCGACGCTAATCAAAGCAGAACAAAGGATATGCAGGATTAGAAGACAAGACACACTTAGAGATCGCAATGAACCTGCTCGGAAGGAAGATAAGATACGCATGGTTACTGGCTATAACAATTGGTCGGGTGTCTTGATGCGAAGTCTTAATAGACACTGGCACCTGCTTAAGGCTGACAAATCACTCAGGGACCACATTACTGACAGACCGATTCTGACATACAGATGAGGAGTTTCCCTCAGAAATTTGTTGAGCCCTAGCTACCCTAGGACCGAAAGAACAGAGACCTGGCTGCCACAACGGTCAAAAGGCTTCTTTGGATGCGGACACTGCTGCGCATGTAAATGGGCATGTAAGAAGAAGACAGAGTTTAAGGGTCCGGGTGACAAAACCTACAATATAGGTTCTAATATTAATTGCATGACAAAGTTTGTAGTTTACATCGTTGAGTGTAGATGCAAGAAAAGATATGTAGGCAGTACGATCAGGACATTACGTGAGAGGATGGGCGAACATATAAGAGCAGTAAAGCAAGGGGATGTTAGATACCCCATTGCTGCACATATGTCACATTGCCGTGCACAGACATCCCATAAACAGTTTGAATTTTTTGGAATTGAACACACCCAGAGACATCCCAGGGTTGCGAACAGAGAATTAGCCCTTCGGAGGCGCGAGGCACTCTGGAGTCTCAGGTTGCGCAGTACCGAGATAGGGTTAAATATTGATTCTGAACTTCATTACTTTTTGGGAAGATGAATGCATAGGGCGGCCACACTCTGTGCTTCACGATTGCTTCCCATTTATACGTTTATTGTCAGCAATACGCAACTAAGAATGACCGCCTTTAGGTTTACTGCACATGCTTAGTAACACGTTTGATGCTGCTTTTTTAATCTCAACAATATGCAATCAGTTTAGTAATATGTAATCATTTTGTGCCATGTGTCTTATACCGTTTTATTGATAATATAGTAGATATTATTAGACTACCCTGAAATGATGGATGAGAAATATTGATTCAAGCGCAAATTAGCATTTCATCTCACTAATAATAACGCTTGGTTACAATTTGAATAGTAAACATCACAAGCACAATGAGCACCCACTCTAGTTTCAAAATTTGGTTCTACTTTAGACCACAATTTTTAATATAATGTTCGGCAAAACTTATAAGAGCACAACACTTTCCCACATCAATCGCATTTTGCTACATTATAATATGGCCGCCATTGAAGAAGGTACAGACTGGATCCTTTTTCTATTTTTACATCTGGAGGCTTGGAATAGCTTTAGTCCTCTTTTCATGTAGCCGGACCGGATGTGGAAGCCGGCTTTTTAAGGCTCAGACAGCGAGGACCCGCTAGTGTTCCGTACTCGGATTCACACGAAGGGCGACGTCCTGAAGAATTTCTCTCCAATTGCTTCGGTAAGGAGGGACGAATTTTAAGCGTGGTGATTCGCAAATCGGAAATGCCTTAGGATATATTTTACCGCTAAATGGGCTGATATAAATGTGTTTGTTACGTTGGGTGCTCGATGTCAAAGGGCGTATATTGAGGTGTGCGTTACTAGCGTGGCGCGTTAATTCATAACTTCCATTAATTGATTTTAATCACACGTTTTGGCTTGGGTATTTTAGTAGTTTTAGTATACTATTTGAAATGATTAAGACTTAAGATGAATACTGAGCTATTGGCAAGTTTGGGTATGGTAGTGCGAAACTTTTGATCATAGGGCAGCTTTAACACTAGTTGCCTTACTATAATTATAATATTCACATTTAAGATCCTGTTTTGAGATACTGTCCTACATTGTTTTGATTTAGAATCAGAAATTGCTTTACATACTTGGACCATTTGATATACGCAAGACTCTGAGTGGACGTCGCAAGACACGAACCCCTTGTGGGTTGGAAGTATCACCACAATAGAAGTAGGTGATGAGCACTATTCGTATAATTTACACAGTATTTACAGTGCTACTGGCTAGAAGTCTTTACTCATTTAGAGTTCTTGTCTTTTGTTGTTGTTACAGAGGAATATATACTAAGAACATAGGTATTTATCGAGCTCTCCTTTATTTACTATTTGGGCTCACTAGGGTCTTAATACTTTTCCATTACTCACTTGCTCACTATAAAGATACATATAGGAATAATTTCATCTTCTGTGTGTAGTCACTTTTCCCAGACTAGCCACACACTTCTGATATTTCGAAATTGACTTTCTTATTTCTCACATGTGCATTATGTTTCTCACTCCATTTTTTCTTTTGGTATGTGGGATATATTTTTATATCCTTTTAAAACGGGATTTTCTTAAGAAAATATATAGGTTTTACACCTTGTGCTATTTCTTGAATCAGACTTACCTAATTCCTTTTCACCGTTCACAGGGTGAATTTGTAGACGCATTAAGTACTTCTGTTAAATGTATCTTGTGATACATTGCCTATTCTATTTGTTTCTGTGCAGCCTTGATAAAGTCGCGGGACGATTTCCCTTGTAAAAGCGACGAAACACGTGTCGGCTGTTTTGAAGATCCAAGGAATAAAAAGAAAAAAGAACAAGAATGTACTTCTCTGTGTAGACTTTTGTGCTCACATCTTGCACCTTTTAATAATTACTGTGACTTTATTTTGTGTGCTGAGGCTTTTCTATTATACTTTCACAGAAGGCTCTGCTGGTACAAAATAAGAAGTGTAGCCCTCCACAAAGAAACTATTTTTAACTTCCTATGTTTCTTGAGGGCAGATTATCTGGTAGGATTTTATCAGTAGCAACCATCTAAGGTTAGTAAACCTAGCGGGAAGTCCCGCAATGTTCCATGGTAAGAGGCTCCAGCCTCTGGGAGTTTGTGGGGTGGCTACTAGGAAGGCAGAAGGGGCCACAGACTGCAGAAACCCAGTCAGAGGGAGAAATCCGTTTTCGGTGCACTCTGGAGGAGGCTGCTTAGTAGCTATGGGCTCGCTAGGTGGGGACACCTCCCTCATAGGGACCTGAGATAGCGAAGTGCAAGCCACCCTTCCCTGCCTATAGAAAAATCCCAAAGGGAGGGCAACTATACTGGGCGGGTCAAATATCCTAGGTGGGGAAGAACTGAGAGTAGATCCACCACATATTGGGGATTGTTGAAGTTAACCACCATGCAATCGCCCGGTCAAAATTTCCTATAAATACCCACCCAACTCACTCTATGAGCCATGATGATGGAATCCACAAGCCCCCAGCTACGATGGGTATGCAGATTAAACCAATGCACACCTTGTTTTAAAGCTTGTAAAAGGATTTAGCAGGTAGGTTGGGGTGTTGCCTAACACAATTCCATAAGGGGTTGCTTCAGGTGGTAAGTTAAGCACAGCTCCAGGGTTAAAAGGGGCCAAGGTATGTGAATTATCCGCCTTGGTATCATTGGTACAGGGGGGACTGTCCGCTACGGGGCCTCTAAATACTCTCACTGGCCCTGTGACAGTTAGAGAAGGACCCACCACAGTAGGGACAACCTGTGGGAACAGAGTCTATGACAGGTGGACTAGGATTGGTGGGCCTGGGGTATCCAGGCAAAGTGCCCTGCTCCTGGTGCATCCCCCTCCCCTGGCTTGTATGAGACAGGATCTCCGAGACCCTATCCCCGATATGGGAGAGCCTCGCCAGAATTGGGTCTAGCTTTTTATGTAAAAGTGTCATAAGATCTGTTAAAAAATCTCCACTGGAAAGATGGCCTCCCTCATCACAGGTGAAATTCGGGTAAGATTGGACAGATACATTAGACTGAGAGGGAGGTTAGATTGTGACACAAGATTCCTCTTTCACTTGCGTCTAGGGGTAACCACCAGTGATAGGAGATTAGGAGACTGGCTGTTACCCAACATACCCACCTCCCTGTCTTCCCCCTTGTGATCCTGACCACTCAAACCATGTCCAACAAACTTACTATGGGATTGTGGGACATGCAGTCAATCCCCAGCGGTGGCGGCAAAACCCACGGTGGCTCTCCCAAGCTGTGACAAGGGTTCCAGTGTCATTCCATCTGGATACACAGCGCAAATGCTCATGGACCTCTTAGGAGCAGGCAACAGGAGAAAAACTCGCCCCAAACAAAAAGATCAGTAGAAGCAGCCACCAGGCTGCCGGAGCGCGATGTGCTTTGTGTAGCGCTGTTGAACAGGCGGTTGGTACCAGGGGATTGTGGGACATGTAGTCATTCCCCAGTGATGGCGGTAAAACCGATGGCAGCTCTCCACAGCAGTGACAAGGGTTCTAGTGTCCTTCCGTCTGGATACACAGGGCAAGTGCTCACGGACCTCCTAGGAGCAGGCAATAGGAGAAAAACTTGCCCCAAATAAAAAAGATCAGCAGAAGCAGCCCCAGTGGCACAACATCTGCCTGCTGTTCATTCTTGGATTCCTGTGAGGGGCACAATGACTCCCACTTGCCGCCGGGGACGATGACACAATGAGAGGAGCCTACTGCACCTTGGAGACCGGGGTGGACAACAACAGGTAGGTTATTGCTGTACTGGCCTCCTACAGCCAGAGTGTGTTCATTTAGTCGCCTTGGCAACCTTTAAAAAAAAAAATGACCCCTAGTACTGCCTCGTGCCCGGCGGGCCTTAAACATTGAAAAATATAAATGTCCTTAGGGCCTGCCGCGGGCCTGCCACGTGCCCCAATGGGCGGCAGGATCACAACTTGATACAAATTAATGCCCCTGTGGAACTGCCGCCCACGGGGCACCTGGGGTGAATTAATTTGCATCAAGTTTTGATCAGGCCGCCAACAGGGCACATGCCGGGCCTAGGGCCCGCCATCCACCGGGTATGCAGCGGGCCCAGTGAGCATTTATTTTTTTGAATGATTAGTGCCCACCCACCACAGGGCATGCAGCGGACTCAGGGTTTTTTTTTATCAAGTTCCCTAAAACTCAATAAAAATACATGTCCCCTGGACCTGGCGCGTGCCTCATGGGCGGCGGGTCCTAAACATTGAAAAAAGAAAATGCCTCCTAGGCCCACCGAGTGCCCCGTGGGCCAAAAACTTGATACAAATTAATGCCTCCCTGAGTCCGCCAGCCACGGGTCACCTGGGGGGGCATTACCTTTTAACAAGTTTTGGGCCTGTGCCCACAGGGCATGCAGCGGGCCTGGATTTTTTTAGATGATTAGGGCCTGCCGACCACAGTGCATGTGGCTGGTCCAGGAGTCATTTATTTTTATCAAGTTTCCCAAAACTGGATAAAAATACATGTCCCCTGGGTCCGCCGCATACCCAGTGGGTGGCGGGCCTTATACATTTTACAAAATAAAATGCCCCCTGGGCCCGCCGCATGCCCCCTGGGCCCAAAACTTGATACAAATTAATGCACCCCGAGCCTGCCACCCACGGGGCACCTGAGGGGCATTAACTTTTAACAAGTTTTGGACCACCGCCCGGAGGGCACCCAGCGAGCCCTGGGGGGCATGCATTTCTTTTAAATGATTAGGGCCCACAGGCATGTGGTGACCTAGGGGGGCATTTGGGGCCCACAGGACACGTGTTGGGCCCAGGAGGAATGCATTTTTTGATTGCTTTGGGCCCGCCACACACTGGGCAGGCCCTCTGGGCATGAATTGTTTTGAATGATTAGGGCACGCCGCTCACGGGATATGCAATGGGCCCAGGGTGCATTTATTTTTTTAATTTGGGCCCGCCGCCCAAGGGGTAAGTGGCGGGCTCAGGGGGCATTTATTTTTTTAAATGTTTATGGCACTCCTACACGGGGCCCGCAGTGGGCCCAGGGTGCATTTATTTTTTAACTAGGTTAGGGCGCACCGCCGACGGGGCATGCAGCGGGCCTAGGGGGCATTTATTTTTTAGCATGGTGAGGGCCTGCCGCCCATGGGCATGCCTTGGGTTCAGGGGGCATTAATTTTTTTAAAGGATTTGGGCCTGACAGCCCCGGGGCATGCAGCGGGCCCAGGGGGGCAATAGTTTAATTTAGGAGCCCGGCGTCCAAGTGGGAGTGCAAGGGTGTGGGGTCCAGTTGTTTCAGGGTACATTGGTGGTGGTAGAGTCTGGTGTTTGACAGTCAGACCTTTGGTATAGTAGTGGTCAATTTGTTGGGGTGGGGGTGGCAGGGTAGAGGGCAGCGTTTTGGCAGAAGCAGTCAGGGTAGTGTTTCGGGGTAAGTGACATTGTGGGGGGCTGTGGATTTTAAGGGTAGTGTGGTGGATAGATGGCAGTGTTGTGTAGTAGTGTGAAAAGGGCTTGTCTGCTCTAACTCTTTTTTGTTCTTTTGTAGAGTTTCAGAAAAAAGAATCTGCGGCTCCTAGAGCTGTTGGGCTGCCTGGTAACTACAATATTTGCTTTCTGCTGCACAGCTCAGGAAATTCTTGGGTTCTGTGCTCTTCTGGAGAGATAAATAATGCATATGCTAAAGCGCAGAACCTTGAGGTCTGCGTCCGTATTTTTGAAGTCCTATTTGCAATGGGCGGGAGGAACATGGGTGCCCCCACACAGTTTGCATCATGTCTAACCTAGAAAATCATTGCAAGTGTGGAGATTGGACAATTTTCACAGGAGAAGCCCAATGCCAGCTCATGGTTTTGTGGTGGAATTCTGTGTATTCCTGGGTGGGTTATTTAAACATTTTTTTTTGTTTTTTTGTTGTTTTACAAATAATACACTCTTTGGGGTATTTGTGTACATATGATTTATAGGATTTGGCCAATAGGCATTCCTTACACAATTTTTTTATTGTTTTGTTTTTGAGGAGGAGGGATTGGTTGTGATTTTGAGGCCATGCATTCATGTTTCATCCATTTTACATCTGGTGAGTCCACTGCATTGCTGTTTAAACTGCGTTTCTCTCTTTTTTTATTCTCCAATAACTGTTATTGTCAAGGGTTTGTTTTTTTCTTCTCAGTGGATTGTTCTGTTTAAAATCAGCATTAGTGGTCTGTTCCCAACTACTTCTTGTTTTTCATTTTTGGAACCACCATTGTTGCATTACGCCTGGGTTTCAGTGCTTATTTTAGTGATTTATTGAGGATGGTTTGGAGCAACTTTAGATTTTCCGTACACACCTTTACTTTGCCTTTTCCATTAGATCATTGGATTACTGTACAGCAATGCATCTTCCCTTTAAGCACTGTTGGCTGATCTTATTCTTTTTCCCCCCCCTGACTGCAAAAGCGGGGCTAATGTGCTCCTATGTTTAAGTTATGCTTCTAAACATTTGTTTAGAAAGGTTTTAGATTTCCCTTTCTTTGCTGGTGGTTTATCCTGCCCCTTTTTGTCAGTTCACAGCATCCATGCAACCTCATTTGAAAAACAATTCAGTTTTCCACTGCAGCTCTGTTTCGTTGCCCTTGTTATTTTATTTTTTAGTTGCGGGTACTTTAGAGCAGGCTTGGTTGATTTTATAAATAATTTTTGCATTATGTTTTTTACGATGCCCCAACACATCTCCTTCCCCCACCATCCTCCACAGGCGACTCAAACTTGCTAAGAGGGACCAAACAAGTGTGCTATCTCACTTCAAATGACTTCTGCCTTCCTGTATGCATTTAAACTCCATGTATGCAACTACACCTCAAAGGTTTTCCTTTCTTTGCACCTGACCATGCTTTTTTAACACCTTTTTTGCTCAACTACATTGAGGGCTTTCGTTTACCATAGTGGGTTTGTTTCAAGGAGTTTTCCATTATTTTCTTTAATTGTATGTGCTTTAGAACTGGGTTTGGTGCATTTGGAAATCGTGGTTCAGCCAACTTTTCTCATATTTTGGTTCAACAATTGTATTGCCTTTTTTCCTTTGGAATGCATCAAATAATACCAAATATATTTTCAGGCCAGTCCAGTGAGTGCACCACACCCCCAAAAAGACAACTCACACTTGCCTTGAGGGACTAAACAAGTGTGCCACCTCACTGCGAAGGACTTTTACCTTCCTGTATGTATTTAAACTCCATGTATACAACTTAGCTTCAAAATATTTCATGTTTTCCTTTCTTTGCAACTGACCATGCTGTTTTAACACTGTGTGCTCAACTCCATTTGAGGACTGCCGTTTTCCTTTGTGGTTTTGCTTCAAGGAGTTTTCCTTTTTTCCCTTTATTTGCAAGTGCTTCAGAGTTTAGTGCATTTTGTAATCACTGCTTCATTAAATGTTCTTAACTTTCTGTTCAATATTTACAATGCCTTTTTTTTCCTTTGGACTGCATCAAATAATACCACATATATTTGCAGGTGAGTCAAGTGACTGCACCACAACCCACAAAGACGAATCATACTTGCCTAGTTGGCTGTCAAGTCGCCACTTCTCTGTAAGATCTTTCGACTTCTTAGGGAGCAACGAATCACCTTATCAAAAGCAGGATGGCAAAGTTTATGCAGCCTGTGAAGGTTGTGAAGAATCGATCACATCTGGCTATCCAGAGAGCAGCAGCATGGCGGGCCAGAGAGTATAGAGATGTGATGCATGCTGACGGTGGAGTGTTTTTTTGCGGTGTGTGCAATGTGGCAGGGGACCATGTCCGAAAACACACAGTGGATATGCATGTGCGATCCAAAAATCACTTGAAGTGCTGCTCCAGATGTTCACTCTTCACTGAAATGTGCCCGCCAGATGACTGTGAACAAGCAGTACAGCTGCCAGTGCCTCAAACCAGGAAATAATAAGTGAGTGGGTCAATGTTTGCACAGCACTGAACATTCCACTGAGCAAAACTGACCACCTTGCGTTGCTCAAGTTTCTCCATGAGTGAGTATGGAATAGTGGAGCGATATCTGGAAGTCATCAGCTTCAAGAATATTATCTCCCAGAGAGATCAGAAGATCAGTGTTATATTTGATGAAACACCTGATTTCACAGGATGATGTGTATTGAATGTTTTATTTGCTGTGGTCTCTTCACAGGGTGGCCCTCAAATCCAACCCCCCCCCCCAGCAGACACAGTGATCACCTATCAGTGCAACCACGAGACTGTAGCGCAAGCAGTTGTCAGGGTGCTCACAGATGTCAACATAGCCTTTCAGAACGTTATTTCTTTTAATACAGACAATGCGGCATACATGTTCAAGGCATACATACTCCATACATATCACCTGCTTGGTACACATCATGAAGCTTGTTCCGGAAGGCTTTTGTGGAGCTAAATTCTTTCCTGCTGTTTGTCTCTCAAATCTTCTACATGGCTGGTAGCAGAAAGTGAATGTACATGAAGATCCTTGCTGAGAACTATGGGACGAAACCATGAATGGCACTTGAACCTTGGCGTACCTGCTGGAAATCTTGGTTTGCTGGTATCCAGTACCACTGCAAGCACTTTGAGGCCTATGCTGGGTGTGTTGTCTGCAATGCAACTCAGCAAGTCTCCCCCGGATTCCCTCAAAAATCTACAGAGGATTCTGAACAGTGACAAGAAAAACTGTATTCAAATTCAATAGGACATTGTGGTAGAAAAATTTCAAAACATTATAAGTCTGATGGACTCATTCCAGAGTCAGACACCAGTGACAATGAAGGTGTATGATTATCTAGAGGACCTTCACATGAACCTCACAAACATTTCAGTCCTCACTCTAGAGTCACTGAGACCATTCCTAGAGATTACAGCAGGGGCTAAATCGACTCTGGCACAGAAAAAACAGATAACAGAACAGCTTAATAAAGCATTTGAAAATTCCATTGAAAAGGTGAGCAAGTACATTGGAGAGGCCCAACCTGGCATTGGATTCTTTTCAATCCGGCATGACTCTGCATCCTATCCAAGGACAAGAGTGCATATTCGGCCATTCCTGGTTTGAGCGAAGTTCCTGATTAGGAGCTTTACCGCTAGTTTGAACATGTAGGCCCAGAAGCAGTCAAGGCATCAGTTTCAGGGATGATTGATACTGACCTGTTTTCGTGTGTGATGGCTGACCACATTCCTGTCCTTTCACAGCTAGCAGCTATGTACAAGGACTGTGAGACTAGTTCTGCAGATGCTGAAAGGAGCAACAGAATTTGCAAAACTATTTTGTCAGCCAGATGTCGGTCCCTCCCAGAACAATCCATCCGGGCATTATTGTTTTTACTTTATAATTAGCAGCACGATATCGGGCTAGATTTGGGCTGCTCAGAAGAATTTCAAATACATGGATAAGATAAAAAAATAGAGAAACAACCATACAGGTTCCGTGGGTCTTATACATTAACAGGTTTAGGTCATATATGTAGACCTTGACCAAAAACAAATTTGTTCACTTGTAAATTAACAAAATACACATAGGCCTTCTCATTGGAAAGAATTACAATTGTATTCTCCACATAATATATGCAAATCCATAAGTAACAACGGCATGGTGCTCAATGTGAAAGTAATGTGAACATAAATACTACATGATACATATAGTATATAGACCTGGCAGCATAAATTCTGTATACGATGCCTTGGTGTAAACTTTCATGTTGTACTATACCTCATAAAAATAAAATCTCTGTGTTTGGTGCTCAAGAAATAGCAAAATAAAGTGCCACAAAAATGCTGCAAAATGTCCATATTTGTGCAGCAAAATTTGCTAATCCATGCCACAATATCCTGGGGGTCTGGCCAATTCGAAATAATTAGTGGGTTCTTCCTGCTCCAGTTTATTCAAGTCACTTACCAATTGAGTACTGATAAAACACGGAGTACCCCAAATTCAGGACCGATATAGCTCCTTCAATTGGACAGCTTTTCATAATTTATTTGGGATTTAGTGTATGCTCTTTAAATGTGTTTTTCATCCTGATGATAACCCTCTAAATTCCTCCAATAGTTTGAAACGCCATCGGCAGCACTAGGCATAAAGACAGTGCAAATAAAAAGTTGATTAATTGGATAGGAGCTGTTGTTCTACAAGAATTGATTGATTCATGACTACAATTAATTATTTGACGTATTAACCCTACCAGTGACCTCTTTACTGTCTATTGCCTTTTTATGATCATATTATTTTCTTTGCATCACTGCACCCACATGCTCTGTCTGAGTACGTTATTTCACAGAACAAAACACTGTAGAGTTAAACCACAATGGAATGGGAATTACCACTGGGAAACAGATTTAATAATTCATTCCTTTTTACATTACGTCAATTTAAGTCTATCTTTGCCAAACAATCCGAACTGAAATCACTACCTATCAAACTGAAACATGAAAGACTTTTATCACAATTATTTATTTAACAACATAAAACACACAAGATTAAAAAAGTTATTAAACAGTCCTCATTGGGAAAAAGGCTGTCTGCTCTCTTTTTCCTTCCCTAAATGAGGTGGTTATAAAGTTAGTCTGATATAGAATCCACTCAGAGGTTGTTACAGGGAAAGAGATCTCCGACAAAGAGCCCTCATAGGTTGCCCGTCAGGCATTGCAGTACCGGCCTGACGAGGAGCAAGACCTATGATGAAGCATGACACCCAAATGGGTGTGTGAGGGCCCCACTTCCCAAATTGGGAGACACCCACACTCCACTACTGAGTAAGGGTGTTGCCCAACCTAGCCTCCTTCTCTTCTTTCCCCACCCTACAGGAACTGCATACTCCTTCGGTGCTGCTCCAGATTTACGGAGCCACAAAGTGCCACGCAAAGTGGCCTTTCGTGGCTTTATAGATATGACTTATGGTTTGCGTCGCTCTTGCACCACGTTCCATGGTGCAGGAGTGACGCAAACCAGCTAGTAAATAGGCTCCCAAGAGTACCATAAGCAAAAACGAATTCATTGCTGGGAAACCATTATGACTCAGTACGGAACTGTAGGAACTGTAGGAAGGCTGTACTAAGTAAGCGTGCACCTCTTGACCACACCCGTGAGGCATACCTGTGAAACCATGCAGTCTCAGAGTCTCAAAAATCAAAAGCTTTAGTTACTGAGCTAATTGCACTAAAAGCGCCAAGACACCATAAATGACAGGCTAAAAACTGGAAGCCCCTCTTGAATGAAGAAACCACTGCCTTGATGAATAACATCCCACAGGAGCCCCCTCAGACTCAAGCCCCCTCTTCATATACAACCTTGGAAGAACCATCATCTCCCCCATGCTCACTGCTATCATCAACACCTCCATAACCACTGCCACCTTCTCGTCTTGCTGGAAAAATGCAGAAGTCAACGCCCTATTGAAGAAACCAACAGTGGACCCCAACACACTCAGCAGCTACAGACCCATCTCGCTCCTGCCTTTTCCAGCTAAAGTCATGGAGAAAGCCATCAATACCCAACTCACAAACCACAAAGAACTCCATCAACTCCTAGACAGCTCTCAATCAGGCTTTCACACTAACCACAGCACATAGTCAACCCACATTGCGGCCACCAATGACATCAGAAGCATCCTCGAACGAGGAGAAACGGCCACACATATGCTCCTCGACCTCTCCGAAGCTTACGATATGGTCTCCCACAAGTCAATCATCTGAAATCTTCAGTACTTGGGTATCTGTAGACCGGCCCTCAGGTGTATATCTTCCTTTCTCACTGACAGAAGTCAGCGAGTCGGAATTAGCCCCTACACCTTAGAACCCAAGAAACTCATCTGCGGTGCCCCTCAAGGATCCTCGGTCAGCCCAACGCTCTTCAACTTCTACATGACACATCTCGAGGTCAATGTCAGAGCCCATGGCATCAGCATAGTGACCTACACCAATGACACACAGCTCATCCTCTCCCTTACTGACTCAACCAGCACCGCCAAAGCAAACTTTGCCAACTGCATGAGCAACGTCGCTGTTTGGATGAAAAACAACTACCTCCAGCTCAACACAGACAAAAACCGAGGCCCTAATCTTCAGCAACAGCCACTCCCCCTGGAACACCTCTTGGTGGCCCTCCAAATGTGGCCCCCCACCAACCCCTGCGGACCATGCCAAGAACCTTGGGATCCTCCTGGACACCAACCTCTCCAGGAGCAGCCAGATCAACACTGTCTCCTCATCATGCTTCCACATCCTGCAAATGCTACGGAAGATTTTCAACACCAGACAAACGGTCACCCAAGCTCTTATCACAAGTAGATTTGACTACTAAAACGCCCTCTACATCGGAATCCCAACCTATGTCCTATGCCGACTCCAAACCACCCAGAATGCTACCGCCAGACTCATCCTTAACATCCTGAAAAATAACCACATCTCTCCACACCTCAACAATCTCCACTGGCTCCCAGTCCAGGAAAAATGTACGTTCAAGCTCCTCACCCACATCTGCAAAGCTCTCCACAATAACCGGTCCAACTTACCTCAACCACCACCTCAACTTCTACCAACCCACCAGACACCTTTGATCTGCATCCCAGGCAAGAGCACACCTCCCTCACATCAAGAAGACCAGAACCGGGGACACTCCTCCTCATACCTCACAGCCAAGACCAGGAACAACCTTCTGAAACACCTCAGAACCTCCCACTCTCTCATGGACGTCTGATAGAACCTCAAGACATGGCACCCAGATGAAACAGGCATGAGCTCCTCCTCCCCCCTCAGGCCTGCCCTACTCAGCTCCTGGATACCGTCACGGGTGAGTAGCCGCACTCTACAAATTCACATAGCATAATAGCTTCATCCTCACTTCTTGAATTCCGCAAGAAGCTGAAGACCTCGCTTTTCGAGTAGTCCCACTAGACCCTTAGGTTTGGTTAGATTCACTACAGCTCAGCACCATGATACCCTCCCGGGGGATAGTGCGCTCTACAGATCTGCACAACATAACATAACATAACATAACATAACATGACACAACATAACTTTTATGTACCATGAAGGAATAGTAGCTGGTACAATGGGGCACTAGGGCACTGACTCACTAGCACACACAAGAGAATCTGCTCTTCACAGTTTAGCACAGCAGAAGTATAAACAGACAAAGTGAACAATTGGTCAATTTGTTTGTTTATATTTTTGGAACCTGTGAGCTGACAGCACTAAGTGTGCATGTGAGTGACACACTGTGTGGGGACATGTGACAAAGAATAGTTTTATGGTGTACGAGAATACATTTTTTAGGAAATTGTTATGTTTGCCAATACGCACACCTTTAACACCAGTAGTAATAGATTTAAACATTCGCCGCACTGACCAGCATGCGGCTTTGCGTCTCACTATTATTTTGGGTACGTTTGTGGGCCACAGATGAACTTGTTCACTATAGAGAAGGTTTGGAGGAAATTTTTAGAATTAAAAATATTACAAGGTTACCATGGTTGAATCATATTCAGGATTGGTTTTATAAACTAGGACTAAAACAGTTTTGGGAGGAACCTCAGGGTTTGTCCTTGGGATCAAAAAGCTGTTGAAACAGACTTTTGGGCATTTACACAAGATACTTTGTCACATTGTCCAAAACTAGGTACTTTATCCACAAGGTTTCTCACAATAAAACCAAACGGTAAATTCAAGTCCTTTTAGATGAAATTCAACCACAACTTGCCAAATCTCTTTATCTTAAATTTCAGCTACGGCATTTTGCAGATCAATGCAAATACGATGAAATGGGTACGTAGCGTAGGTGGTGCAAACAATGGTTGTTGTGATATCTGCCACACAGGTGCAAAGAGAATGAATTGCATGTGCTATTCTTTTGTCCAGCTTACACAAATGCTAGGAGGAAGTGGATCAAACCCATCTGTCAACTTTTGGGTATTAGATCATGTAATGAGGCAGGAAGATTATTGCGAACAGACACAACACAAGCAATTGTATTTAGTGTAAGCAGATACCTTTTGAGTGTTGACCTAACAAGAAAGAGAATGGGACTGAAATTTTAGGCATTTTTAATGAACATGTGAGTGTTAATCAATTTATAATCAGATGTTTGATTTTAGTTGGTCACCGTGGAGTTTTGTACTTGGGTTTTAAAGCATTGTTATAACTGTTTAAAAAAAATAAAATTAAATTGTTTTTTAAATTGCGTATTATCGGGCGGGTTACCCTTTGAAGTATTGTTGTATGATGTTTTTATGTAATCTTTTGTGGTTTTTTTAAAATCGAAATAAAGATTGAAATGAATAGTAGCTGGTACAATGGGGCACTAGGGCACTGACTCACTAGCACACACAAGAGAATCTGCTCTTCACAGTTTAGCACAGCAGAAGTATAAACAGACAAAGTGAACAATTGGTCAATTTGTTTGTTTATATTTTTGGAACCTGTGAGCTGACAGCACTAAGTGTGCATGTGAGTGACACACTGTAGCAGACCTCTTCAATGCTCCATCTACCCATTGATTGGGCTCGCTTGAGGGGCACTTATTATTTTAGCACCCTTCACACATATAAATTCCATAGACATTATCTGCATGTCCAAAGCAGCACAAAATTTCTGAGTATAGGAGCTAGATCAAGCGGCAATGGTTTTTATGAAAATGTCACCCCAGCCCCAATCAAAAGTCAGGATAAAATAGGAGTGAAGCGGGATCAGCCGCAGCCCTGTACTAACTTCTGATAAGGCTGTCAGTAGGTGCCATTGTGCAAAGAGGCACAGATTAGTAGTGGGCCCCACCCACAGAGAAAAAAACTGGTGTGGATAAAACCAGGTAAATCATATTCTGGCAGAGGGTAGATTTAATGATAGAAACGGTGGTTGGAGGAGGGGTGTATGTTGCTTTTTTTCATTTTATTTTTTTGCTAGATGCATAATAGTGCACATTAGCATAATGCAAAGATGGGGATATTAGGCTAAAGCAATTTCAACTTGAACCACACAACGTTCTCTGGACTTCAATTGGTATTTTACATAAGCATTAGCTCTTTCACTGGTTTGGACTAGATGTGGGCGAGCTACTTAAGGCTCGAACCAGGCTCGAGACAAGGGCCTGACTCTAGCTTAGCTAAGGGTCCTCTTCGACCCTCAAGCCCAAAATGAGCCAAGCCGACCTGCTGCCCACCCTCTTAACTCAATCTGGAGTCTTGCACTGATTCCCCACCCCATTCTGGAGCTTAGGTGCCCCCTGACAGGGACAGGCAAAAACATCAGAGTGTAGGAGAAAAACGAGTTTCTCTTATAAATCTCTATTTTCTCAAACCGCATTCCAGGCCCCTCACACCCCTGTCCGTTATTACACAACCCCCTTCGTACTGTTGTGCAGCTGTACGGAAAAGGTATCTTCTAAGCTTACCTTTCCTGGGGAAAGAAATACCGTTTTAAGAAGTGCCACGTTTTTTCCATAAACACCAGCAACTCTTCTCCCTGTATTATTTGGAAATAGCAGCTTTCTTGCACTTCACAATACACAGTCTAGCATATTGCAGGGCGTGACAGGGGCCGGAGGAAGAAATATAGGGCCTCATCTGCAAGAAAATGAGACAGCGCGGTGCTGCAAGCCATTTAACTACGCCGGTGATGGAACAAAAATCTCATCTCATTCGTAGGGGTGCATCATAATCAAGTGTAGAGCGCACCCGCATGTAATCTTACAATTATATGAACGTGAGGTGTTAGAATTGTGAAATGTATTATCGTAACTAAGTGACATGTTTTAGGTTTTTGATAAGTAGCATGGAGAATTAGCGTAGGAGATGAATGTAACTAGCAGAAAACGTTAACATGAAGAACTCGTGTTGTGAAGTTAACGCCACTCACATACTGAATGTGTTTAACACTGATATTTCTATAATTTGGTAAATGTGTTAGTTAAAATGCAATAGGGTTATGCCAATTTGTAATGCTTAAAGCAATACGTTCTTATGTTAGCTAAAATCGTAGGTCTGAAATGCAAGTCCCTGACAACTCTCACTTTAGAATCAATAGTTTGAATTTCATGTGCACTGTAGAATCTGTTCTTTCTCACATTTGTAATGCAGATGGAGAAGCATTCATTAGGAAAAAGTAATGTCTTTCTTTTAGTAGCTAGGCAATGAGAGAAAAAGTTCCAGTAACATGGCTTGGAGGTGATAAAGATGGAGGCAAATTCACATGGGAGAAGGCATGGGAATCAAGGACAAATTTTTGCGAAGGAGCTACATGGAGAACATCGTGGAAAAGTACTTGCATGACTGTACTCATTTTTTTTTTCTATAACTGTACTCATTGTGGACTATGCGCACGCTGTGCTTTATGGGAAAACTAACTGTGGATAACTGATTTATGGAACTAGGGAAAGTGCCCACTTCTTTCTTGCCTTTGGAGAGAGAGCATCTCAGAACAAGCTCTTTCTTTTGCGATAGTGGCTTTATGCTACTTGACCCATTGATGGTGGAGAGGCTTCTTAGGAAGACTCCACGTACTGACACCTTTCCTTTTCACTGAAAATGCTTATGTAGGGATGTCATCTGTAGGGATAGATTTAATGCTTTTCACCCATCAACCCTCAATGCAGGGAAATTTGAACTCATGTTTCCTGATTCTCTGTATCCTCATTCTTGAATAAATAGTCTTGTTCATGCTGCATCATTTAAATTGAATGTGTAGATTTGGCTTCATGCTAATTCCTTTGTATTTCTACACCCTTGTGTTTTGGTATCTCTATGTTCAGTTATTTTTGGCTTTGTAATAAACTAACTAACCTTATATGGTTGTCAGTGGATTATTATGTATCCAAGAGAATTATTGGCTAATTAACTGTGCATTTAGATTTTCTCCCCTTCATACTTTCATGCTGCGAAAAAGAACCATCGGATTGTGTGTCTCTAGAAAAGGTCTAGAACTAATGGGCCTGGCACTTTCATTTGTTAGCAGAATAGGATGGTTCGCACATGAAGTAAGGGGAGAATCTAGAAGTGGTTTAACATAGGTGAAACTTAGAAGCCCAAAGCCTCGAACTAGAGCCCAATGACCTAGAACGGAAGGCGACATAACCCAGCGGAGACCGACAGAGTTTTATGGTGGCGAGATCAGCGGTGGAAGCAGTGAGTATTAACAGGGTGTATGTATCATGTTAGATTGTGGGAATGGTTTGATTGTGTGATGTCTTGCGGAGTTAGAGTGAGAGTCGAGTGAATGTGGTTTCGGGTCTGACATGGCCCAAGGATTGAGATTTGAGTTGCAGGTCCCCAAGTGGCCTAAGATCCTGGGATATTGAAAGGTGTAGAAGACACCGAGATTGTGATTGTCTGAATGAAGAATTGAGGAGTTATCGTGAGACGTCATCGGCAGTTCCACCTAAGACAGGGAACTTTGTATGAATGGGACGCATAGGAATCGTCTAGTGGACCTTGTGTACAGGGGTTAACTATACTAATTCGAGTGCTCCACACTGGTCGAGGGTTACCAGGTGTGAATGTTCTTGAGTGGTTGAATTCTATTGATCTTTTAGAGACAATTACGGATTTAAGACGATTGTATGAGTGAATGAGTATGGAGAAATTGCGCAGGAGGGTGAGCCATTGCGAGGAGTGAGAGTGACATCGGGTTTTGCTGCGCTTCGATAGGCCGGTTGGTGTAACGCCGTGCTGGGATTGGTTGGTAGTCATCGGGAGGTCTGTGGTTGAAAAGGATTGTTCCGTCAAAAGCCATTGAACACAAATTGCATTTTTGGAATCATGCAATGCTTTAGGGTGTTACGGGATCTTTTCAGGGGTGAGGAAGGGGTTGTTTATCGAGTGGGCGAAGAGGCGTCACCCGAGGATACTCCAACACACTATATGGCGACAAAAGTTGGGCTTCACACTATAATCTGGCTCCAAAATTGGCACAATTTCACTGAAAAGGAGTGTGAATTGTCATTTCCACGCTTTGGCACATTCAGGCTAGAGATGTTGAATCAACTCAGGGGAACGATGTTTGCAATGCGACCTTTGCTAGACCCACACAGTTTGAATCGTTAGACGCATGGATGTGTGCAGCTCATGCTAAGCAAAGAGAGAAATATCAAGGGAGAGTGAAGAAAACTGTGAAGGTGTATCAGGATGCACAGTGGGACACTAGGCTTAAGAGGTGAAGAGTGGATACCATTGAGGGAGAGAGGTTGTACCAGTGCTCGTTAGGAGATGGAGGATCACAGGATAGAAACAGAAGGACAAATGGGAGTGACAGTAGTGATAATGAAGACAGCTTGTTGGAGCCAAGCGTCCTCCTCCTTCTAGTCCAGAAAGTGAGGCACTGAGAATGTGGGAAGCATATCAGGCCCAGTGGCTCGTGATCCAGGGGTCGTGGGAATGATTGGCAGGAGTAGGGAGGACGGGAGTGTCCGTCTCGGGAGGTATGGAGCAGAACAGTGTTAATGCTGCTTCACGGTTGCCGTAAGCTCTTACAGTACCGGTTACCATTGGTCCTCTCGTTCCTGTTTATGACCCAGGCCCAGTAGGAAGCCTTGGTCAGAAACGATTCATACATGCCGAAGGGATCGATTAGGGAAGAACAGGGAGCACAAATGGAAACTGTCATCCTTTAGTGCCTATGGAATCCAGTATACCCCTTTAGCAACTACTGCCGACTCTTCAGGATTACGGATTGGCTTTAGTACCATATGGCCTATACCTATGGTAAGCACCAGCTCAGATCTGTGAATGAGGGAAACTCCTGTGAGAGGACCAAGTGGCATGACTCAAGAAGCAAGCACAAGTCAGGGAACCTCTGAGAATGTTTAGACGTCGCAGACTTAGAGTCATGGTTGAGGGACCATAATAACAGCAAGGGGGCCAGAATAATAAGTCGAGTCAGGGTACCATCAAGGCTGCAATGAAGGTGAAGCTAGTGGATGTGGTGAGGATGAAGGCTGAATTAGAGGAAATCATCAGTGGTAGTCTACCTTTGGACAGAATAGAGACCTATGAACCAGATGACTTGTTGTTTATGGCTAAGGATGTCACCCGGAAGGCAAGACAAGCACACAAGAAGTTGTCGGAGTTGGCTCAGAGGTATGGGGTAGACTTATCCCAAACGAAGGCATTGCAAGGAAATCACAGGCCTACTTAAAGCAACCCAGAGTTAGAGGAAAAGAGAGTGACAGGATTGAGGATGCACATTTGAGAGTTGGTAATAGGAATAAGGGCTAGGAGCATGCTGGGTAAGTGGGAGGAGAGGTGGTCAAAGAAGAATGTAAGAAAGGTGACAGGAGAGACGCCACCTCCAGGAGGGGGAACGCACGCAGTAGAGGCATATCCGTTACAGGAAGTGCCTAGTGGAGGGTACGTGCATGTTCCCTGGAGTCGGGGTGACCTCGCTGCGTTCACAAATGAGTTCCCCAGGTTAAGAGAGAAACCTGCTGAGTGGTACAAGCAACTCGAGAGCTTTATTAAGATCTCAAAGGTGTTGTGGATTGATTTAAACACCTTGTTCGAAATTGTGGTTCCTAGAGATCTATGGTCTGCTTGTAAGATAGCTGTTGAGTGGCCTACTGCAGAACCAGAGAGGGACTCAGTAACTCATGGTCCTTTGCCGATGGTCATGAAGAAGTACGATCAGGTGATTACATGGTTGCAGTCCAAAATAGCCCCACAGGACATTGATTGGGTCAAGATAGATCGAACGACCCAGAAACCTAAAGAGTCGGTAAATGCCTATTACGAAAGGCTGTTGCAAGCCTTCAAACAGTACAGTGGGTTAAATACGCTCGACCCTAAAGACATGGAACAATTTGTGTCCAAATTTGTGACTGGATTGAGGCCGGAGATCAGCCTCATGATCCAACAGCACTTAATTGTTGGCAAAACAAATCCGTAGACGAAATCCTACGGTATTCCAGGTATTGCAGTGATGAAGTAGAATCTAAGCATAGGAGGATAAAGGAGAAATTGATGTTAGTCCAAATGCGTAATGCCCAATAAGGAGAGCAGGTGTAGGCAATGATGGGAGCTGTAACTCGTGGTCAGAGGAATGCCCCAGGAGGTGTAGAAGTACAATCAGTTGCAGGGAAGAGGGAGAGGCATCCCATAGATCTGAAGACAAGGATAGATGTTGCGACCCTGAAAAAGACCACTGCCTGTAATTTTTGTCATAAGATCGGGCATTGGAAGTGCGAGTGGCACCTTAATCCTGCGAACCAAGAGCAAGGAGGTGAACTAGTGCAGGTGGCAGATGGAGTAAATCAGTTACTGACAGTGACCAGGCCAGGATCATTTAAGGCGGGAGGGATTCAGAATCCATTAGTACAAGTGCCTCAACCTCCAAGAATTCCACAGGCAAGTCGAACATATCACCAGATGCCCTTAAGGCCCTGGATGGATTAGATCCGTACCTGTCCTTATGACGGTGCCTGAGTAGGGAGGAAGAGTGTACACTTGGCGCAGTCATAGAGGTAGACCAGAGTGGACCATACTTAGAAGCAGACGTAGATGGCCATCCCATTGCATTCTTGATTGATACTGGCGCTACCCATTCTACTGTGAGATCGACAGTAACCCCAAACCTGCCCCTCTTGGGAAAATCAATCCAAGCTGTAGGAGTCTCTCATAAGAGAATGACGAACCCTTTGACGGAAGAGGTGCCGGTGAAAATCGGAATCTTTCTGTATCACCATCTGTCCATGCTGTGTGATTCGAGCCCCTTCTGTTTTCTAGGGCATGACCCGTTGTGCAAATTGAATTGTACCATCTACTGAACACCAAGGGTAATCGAATTGCAGACCAATGTTGAGGACATAGCTTTCAAATTGGCTAACCAGAACCATTGTACTGCCATGTATCCTTTATTGACGGTGAAAGACATGCCGCTGGATCTCAGAGATACCGTCTCTCCAGTGGTGTGGGACTTCTCAGGAGAGGAGATCGGAATGATTCGAGGAGTTGAGCTGGTCCGCATATAGGTCAAGCCAAATGTAGAGTTCCCGAGAATACCTCAGTACTATCTGACCCCAGAAATGGTGACAGGGATTACCCATGTAATTGAATCCATGATTGCACAGGGCATCCTAAAGGAGATCATGGGAAGTCTGTGCAATTCTCCTATTATGGGGTTGCAGAAGCCGAGTGGGAAATATCGCATTGTCCAGGATCTTAGAAAAATCAATAGCATAGTGATTCCATGTTGTCCCGTGGTACCGAATCCATCTGTAATCCTATTTCAGATCCCTTGCAAAGCTGAATGGTTCACGTGTGATTGACCCCTACCAGGCCTTTTTCTTCATTCCATTGCACGAGGAAAGCCAATTTTTATTTGCTTTCCGACTGGAGAACCATGTCTTAACATGGTGTTGTATCCCTCATGGGTACACTGAAAGTCCAACCATATTCAACCAGATCTTGAAAAATAACCTTGAGAGTCTGATTCTGTCCCGAAACTCAGTGTTGGTCCAATACATTGACGATCTTCTCATCGGGTCAGAGATGAGGGATGCTTGCAGGGACAATACCATTGCCTTACTGATCCATCTGGCTGACAATCGGCATACCATGTCTCAGAGTAAGCTTCAGTACTGTATGAATGAAGCACAGTACTTGAGCCATCGAATCGAAAAGGGCAAAAGAAAGGTGTCACCAGAAAGAGTGGAAGCAATCATGAAAATTAATCCGCCTAGTACCCAAAAAGAGGTCAGAATGTTCTTGGGAATGGTTGGCTACTGCCGACAGTGGATTCCTAATTTTTCCCTGATGGCGAAACCTTTGCAAATGCTGACTCACAAGGATGTGTGTGATCCAGTACCTTGGGATAACGATTGTCTACTTGACTTCCTGGAGTTGAGAGAGTGCCTGTGTCACGCTCCAGCTTTAAGAATGCCTGATTAGAACAGAGCATTTTCGCTGTTCTGCCATGAGCGGGAAGGTTGTGCTCTATCTGTATTCGCACAGACTTATGGAGGTGCCCGTAGACCAGTGGCTTGTTTCTCAGCTACTCTAGATCCTGTAGCTACAGCATTGCCTGGTTGGCTCATGTCCGTTGCTGCAACAGGTGTCCATATTGAATGATGGGTCATCCTCTTACAGTATATGTACCATACTCTATGTACCATACTCAGTTGAGCTTTTGATGACAAGAACCAAAACACAGTATTTGACAAATAACAGGCTGACAAGGTATGAACAGGTGTTTCTAGCCGCTGAAAACGTTACTCTGAAGCGATGTTCTGTGTTAAATCCTGCTACCTTGTTAACTTTTCCAAGCGCTGATTGGGAAGATTGTGAAGACCATGACTGTCTAGATGTCACTGAACTGTGTATGAAACCAAGACCTGACATTGTCGATGAGCCATTAACTGATCCCGATCAAGTCCTCTCTGTTAATGGTTCATGCTTAAGAGACAATGAAGGAAATTTGAGAGCAGCGTTTGCTGTTTGCACCATTTCTGGAGTGGTGGAAGCTGCTTGGTTACTGGGAGTACACTCCGCACAAGTGGCTGAAATCATTGCCTTGAACCGTGCATGTTGCGTCTCTGAACAAATCTGAGTCACAATCTATACCGATAAACAGTACGGTTTCCATGTGGTTCTTGATTTCGAAACAGGTAAGGTCGCAGAGAGGGTTCTTAATGTCATCTGGGTTCCCTATAAGGAATGGGGTGTACGTGAGGCAACTGTTGGAAGTTTCACAACTGCCAATAGAAGTGGCTGTCGTTAAGTGTGCAGTCCATGGAAGGGGATTTTTTTTTGTTACTATTGGAAATAGGTATGCTGATGAAGTCGCACACTACTGTGCTTTTCATGCATGTGTTTTCAGTGGGGAATATACTGGCGAGAGTACAGAGAAAACCAAACTCAACACGAGGCTAGCAGCTGCTGACACATGGGACGAAGTGAGGCATTTTCAATAGGAGGTCACAGAGGAGAAACAAGCGGGTTGGATCAGAGCAGGTTGTGAGAAAGGGAAAGATGAGATTTGGGTGTCAGCTGATGGCAGGGCAGTATTACCGGATTGTTTGTTAAACCCAATGGCAAGGCAAATTCATGGAGCAGCTCAAATAGGAATGGATGCGATGGTGAGGTTGTTCAGACAGACTTGGTTTAATACAAGGTTTCGGGTGATTGCGGAAGCTGTGTGTCATCGGTGTGTCATGTGTCAACAAATGAATGGTGGGAAGAAGAGTGTTGTTGCCTTGAGCCACATTGGCAGATCAGCGGGTCTCTTTAATCGGATCCAAATGGATTTTGTTGAGATGCCTGTGTGTAATGGGTTGAGATGCATTCTGGTTGTTATGTGCATCTTTTCTCGATGGGTCGAGGCCTACCCGACTAGGAGATGTGATAGCCTCACAGTAGCTAAATTGTTAATGAGGGAACTCCTTCCTAGATTCAGATTTCCAGCTACATTGGAGCCGGATAGAGGTAGGCATTTCCACAATGAAGTTATGAAGTTGCTGTGCACCGCTTTGAATGTGGAGCAGAGTCTACATTGGAGCTACAGGCCAGAGGCATCAGGAATGTTGGAGCAAATCAATGGTACCTTGAAATCGAGGTTGGCTAAAGCATGTACTTCGACATCTTTAAAGTGGCCTGATGCCTTACCTTTAGTACTAATGAGTCTGCGCAGCATCCCTCACAGGAGAACTGGGTTGTCGCCCCATGAAATATTTATGGGAAAAGCAATGTGTTTGCCTGCCGTGCCTGCTACTGCGTAAGTAAACATCACAGATAATTTGGTCCTTGACTACAGTAAAGGATTGGCTGACATGGTTCATTCTGTGTCTCATCAGGTTGAAGCAGCGACTGCACAGACTTCTATGAATCTCTGCCACGACCTGAACCCAGGAGATTGGGTTCTCATCAGAAAGCACGTAAGGAAAAACTGTCTTGATTCTCTTTGGCGTTGCCGATATCAAGTGATACTGGTGACTACAACTGCTGTGAAGTGGGGGGCGTGGCCTACTGCTGATGGAAATGGCCGCACACTGAACCGGCCCATCTAGCCGTCAGTGGATAACCCCGATATATGTCCCACATCAATGGGGTGCAAGGGGGGACTTGCCGCTGCCCAGAAAGAGCCAGAGGGAGGACCCGGGCGAACACGATCGGCTCGCGATTGACTGCAAGATGGCAGCACCCTCGAGTGATTCTCCTGCCCGGGAGGTGCCCTGAAGCGGGAACAGCAGAAACTAGTGGCATTGCTCCGCCGGCCCACGACTTCCACATCGGTCGGGAGTTCAACCGACAACATGACCGAGGGGGCCTGTGCCAAACCCCATGTGGACTGGTGTCGGCGTGGCGGTCCTGACAACGGTTGGCCGGGAGGAGACGCTGTTGTGACCGTGATGATCGGAGCGAATCCCGGGCCCACCGGTGAAGATTTCGGTCTCGATGGTGCTGGGGCTGCTGAGGCCGGAGGTGTGCGGAGCGGTGTGGGATCCAGAGTGGGGGTCTGATTGACTGATCGAAGCTCACCTCGGCCCAGCAAGTAAGGCAGGCGGCTGCAGCGGCTGGTGTAGTGGGAGTGCCAGCAACGTGGGGGTTGCGACGGGAGAGAGGAGGCCATGCCCCCATGCCCAACCGGCTGTGATATCCCAGACTGGTGAGGGGGAGCTTAAGGAACAGGGTCCACCCCCCTGCTACCGTTTACGTGAAGAGCCCCCTTTTTTGGCTGTGAGTGGGAGAGAAGTCCAGCCGTAAGACGGCATCCCGCCGGGGTGCCCGAATACTGCCTGCATCAAGCAACCCTTGGCCCTGTGAGCGAGATAGAGCTGAACCTCTGTATTGTGCCAGATGCTGGGGCCCCACACTACATTTAGTGGAGAGCGCAAAGGCCGGGTGGACATACAGCTGACCTGGAGGGCTGGGGGTGTTCCCACTGAAGTATAGAGTGCTGTTCCAACGCTAGGGCCTGGCAGCCCTGAAGACCTCCCTGTGACCTCCACTAATCGCGGCACCGGTATGGAAGGGGGTGCTGGAGAGGCTTTTGGGGACACATACAGAAAGCTCTTGGCAAGAGTGACCAGCGATCCGACCCCGGCCCCGGCCAGACATGGTGCGAACCAAGGGCTTCCATCCTGGGCAGTCTAATCAAATAGACAAGTATATGGTTTCGCTGGGGGTGGCGGAGGAGACGAGTGAGGCCACAAGAAACCCGGTGGTGTCTTGTGAAGAACGCCACACGTAGCAGCCAGTAGTGCCGGAATTTCGCCTATTAGGCCCAATTGATGAAGGGCGGTTCTAGAATATTCTGAAGGCCTTCTATAAGGCTTTTGAAACCCCAGTTATCTCGAGACTAATAATAGCAGATTTACCTCAATACGGGTTACTGCTTCCACGAGTGTTGCAGATTTTCGGTATCAAATGCCAGTGAAGAAATAGGCCCCACGGCATATTGTGGATCATATATTCATTACCTCTGGCACAATACTTATAAAGATTGGTCTCCCAAAGTAACAAGTGGGACAAGAAACCAGAAGGGACTTTTTAGCCCTTGAAGAATTATTTGCCTCAGTATCCAGCTGAGCAGCAGCGTGTAACTTGGAAGGAATACGACAATGATTGGCTTCATGTACATGTTATGAGAGTCTAATCGTGGTCTTGATAAAGATGGTATAATTTGGACAACACCATCAAAACGCGTCGACGCCTTGGTACACAATTCGTGTTGGTAGCTGTAACCATAGATATTCAATGATCGCAACATATCGGGTTCCAGTTCTAACGCTTTTTATAGACTGATGTGTGTTTGATGACAAAGTGTATTGTCTTTTTATTACTCTCATTGTTTTCAATATTGCTTGTTTGATTGTTTGACTCTATATATGGTGGAAAACTTTTTGCTACATGCTGCTATAATATTGGTGTTTTATTACATGAGTATGAAATGTATGTGATTTATGTGTTGTGATTTTTAACTTTATTTTTAATCTTCATAAATGCTTTTAACGTTTTTAATAAAAAGACATGTACAATTTCTACTATTGCCGTATTTTTGGTGTACTGGTTTTAAGTTGGCAACTAGATTCCCTTGTGCTTATTAGGTGTGGTATTATATGATTTGTTGATTGATTGAGAGTGGTGTGTAGTATTAAGTAAACCAAAGGAAGACTTGCTTTTTACGTCTCGTGAGATGGGCCAGGCACCGGAGCCCTCTCTTAGAGACATAATGAAAGTGCTAAGGGACCACAGGAATACGCTTGAGCCTAAGTTGGACACTGTGACGGAGGAGGTAAACCGGCTGCGTGCGGACTTCCGAAACATGGCGGATAAGTTGGCCTTTGCTGAAACAAACATACGCAGCCTCCAGTCGAAAAGTAAGCTCCTGGAGGAACAGGTGGCCAAACTGACAAAGCAGCAGGCGGAGTCGACGCTCTACTGGGGGACCAAGAAGGAAGAGCACGGTGTACCAATGTATGGGTGGTGGGGTCCCTGAGGGAGCGGAGGGGCAATCCACTGATCTTTTTCTCGAGGACTTGATTCTCAATACCCTCCACCCTAAAAGGTTATTCAAATACTTCTCTGTTGAACAAGCACACTGAGCACTGGGACCACTGCAATGCCCGGGCCCCCCCACGCACAATCATAGCTCGTATATTCAATTATAGGGACTGCAACGCAATCCTACAGGCGTCCCGGTCACATGGGGGCTTACAGTATGAGAATGCCACTATAAAAAAAATTCCAGACTTCACCCTCCAGGTGCAGCGTGGGCGGCGGACTTTTGACTCTGTTAAAAAAGCACTCAGGGAAAGGAATTTCAAATACATGATGATGTACCCGGCTAAGCTCCCAGTGGTTGCAGAAGGCAAATTGCTACTTTTCATGACTCCAGGGGAGGCCTGGCTGGAGGGCTGGAGCAAGGTGGGGCGTAGAAGAGATAGGAAGAAAGGATTCATGTTGGGAGACAACCCTGAATTGCAGAGCTCGGAGCCCCCGACCAGCCCTCCGGGACGGAGGGACGCCCTGGTCCACACAGAACATTTACACATCCCTCAGTGCGCCGGTATTGTAATTCAACTAGAGGGGGGAGGCAGCATGAGGAGGCGAACTGTGGGGACTTAATAACAGTAATTCATTGAGTATAGAACGGGCTTGGCTCCTTAACTCTGGGGAGATGGAATGTGTGGTGGGTCCTCGCAGGGACATTGGACTTGGTTGAGCTCCAAATTTTAGGGGTGATTGATTTATGACAGGTTATTATCTGGTTGGTACACAACGGTGGTGGTAGCACCCTCCCATTGTTCCATGCACAGGTTTGGGCGGCAGGCACTCTGCAGGTTGGGGAAGTGGGAGGTTAAATACTCACTATGCAGGGAAGCGGGGGGTTGTTGGGTATGCTTGCTTTTTAGTACTGTTGAATTGTTGTTCTCATCATGGACAGAAATTGCAGGTAGCAGGAATAGGGACATTGCTCACGGTAAGGAGGCACTGTGAAACCCTGATACTATTCATTTGCCTGAGACGGGGGAGCAACATAAACACATGCACGTCTGGACGTGGAATGTAAATGGATTAGGTAACAAGATCAAACACACCCTGGCCTTACAACATATTAAATGCCATTCCCCAGACATCGTCTTGCTCCAGGAGACACATCTTAAGGGTAATCGCTACAGAGCTTTGGACCAATTCGGATATAAACTCCTGACCCACACTGGTTACTCCACGGACTCACGGGGGTGGGCATCCTGGTTAAAAATTCACTCCCATTTGTAATGACTAAGGTGTGGTGTGACGTCCAGGGTTGTTACGTGGCCCTGTCGGGCATGTGGGAGGGCTCCTCCTTGAATTTGTGTTCTCTGTATGTACCGCCCAAGCTTCATGCTACAGTTTTTCCAAAGCTTTATACCCTCTTCTTGGAGCTCCCAGTTGGGACATTACTGTTGGGGGGCAATATGAACGCTGTGATGGATCCCGACCGGGATAGAATGGGGTTAGCGAGGGGTCGCCCAGATGGGGGGGCCCTCCTGGCCTTTGTATCAGCAATGAGGGTGGTAGTTCTGTGGAGAACTAATAATCCTCAGCACACACAATAAACGTTCTACTCCGCTCCCCATGGATCCTTCTCACTCCTCGACCACCTCTTCACCCATCATACTCAGGTTGGAAATTTTGAGGGCACTAGGCATTATGCACGGGGAATCTCAGACCACTCCCCAGTGGGAATTACAGTCAGGAGCCCAGTTGTGGATGTGGCTGCCTTCCCCAGACTTGACCCTTGGTACCAAATTGTGTACAACTGCTGAGTTATATTTCCAGGAAAACCAGGGTTTGGTGTCATCCCCATGTACCCTCTGGGAGGCCTTCAAAACAGTGGCCCGTGACCAGGCCCTGACCCAGGCTTTGATCGGAGGGAAAAAGAGGGACCCAGTGATAGAATACAAGACTGTAGAATGGGACATCCTTACCCTTGAGGCAAGAGTTGTAGAAGGAGGAGATCTAGAGGTGCGACAGGCTGCAGCTGTGCCAACATGACTTACGAGCCCTGGCGGAGAACGTAGGTAGGTCCTATGCTCTGGCAACGCAAAGCCGACTGTATGACATCGAGGATAAGGCTTGCAGACAATTGGCCTGGCTTGAGAAAAGAGATAGTGACAGAACATGGGTGGTGGTAGTCAGGGATAAGGAGGGAGTCCTTCAGACGATGAGCTCTGCCATAGCAAACACATTCGCCTCCTATTACGCCGACTTGTATACGACGGTCAGTAGCAAAACAGGGAATGACTGCAAAGAGTTCATACAGGACTTCTCCCTGTGGACTCTCCCTGACGAGGTGGCGGGTGCCTTGGAGGCGGACCCCACAGTAGAGGAAATAGGAGCGACCATCAGAGCCCTACAGTCCGGGAAGGCGGAGGGGCCCAACGGGTTGCCAGTGGAACTATTTAAAAGTATGCTGGGAAAATAGCCCCACCGATGCTGGATATGTTTAAAGCGGCTAGAGCAATCGGATGCCTACCTGAAGATCAGCACACAGCCACAATCGTGGTAATTCACAAGGCGGGCAGACTCCCGGAGGAATGCAGCTCCTACAGGCCAATCTCTCTCCTGAATGTCTAGGTGAAGGTCCTAGCCAAGGTCTTGGCGATAAGACTCACACCTGTCCTCTCCTCGATTATCTATATAGACCAATCTGATTTTATGCCACGTAGAAGCATCCATGTCAACTTACGAAAACTGTACAGGGTCCTGCACCTGACTGGCATGCCACATGCGCCTTCATCAGCACTGATGCCACTAGATGCCACAATGGCATTTAATAGTATAGAATGGCCATATCTGTTTGCCGCTTTGACCAGACTGGGTTTCGGCCCAAAGTTTTGCGAATTAATCAGGCGGCTCTATCAGGCTCGATGGATAAAGTGAAAGTGAATGGTGTGTTATCAAGACCCTTCCCGTTGTGAAGGGGCATCCAACAGGGATGCCCGCTGTCACCCTCGATATTCGCCCTGGCACTGGAACTGTAGGCGTCCTGGATCAGGGTGGACCCGCTTGTATGGGGGATCCCATCTCGGGATGATGGGAGAAACGAATCTCCCTCTACGCCGATGATATATTGTTGCATGTTTCCAGGCCGTACTATTCGATAGCTCAAATTCTCCATATTTTCTAACTCTTCGGTAGCTATTCTGGCTACAGAATTAACTGGGCTAAGTCTGTGGTTTTTCCCCTAGTGGGTTCTCCCCTGACTCTCCTGGCAAGATGGGTGGCCACGATTGAAACAACTGCTTTTAAGTACCTCGGAAACTTTGTGACTCGGGATCAGCCACTGTTTCAGAGACGTAACGTTGCCCCACAGCTATACCGTCTCCTGATGGATGTGGTACACTGGCGTACCCTTCCTCTGTCTTTGATGGGGATGGCAGCTTAATACAAAATGATGTCTCTGCTGCGTTTTTTAAATGTCCTGCAAAATACACCATACCCCATTCCTCTGGGCTTTTTTAAACAGATAGATCAGGAGCTCCTAACACTACTATGGCAGGGAGGTATGCCGCGCATTGCACTGAGGAAGCTTCAGAGGGGAGACTATGATGGGGGCCTCGCAATCCCAGACATTAAAAAGTACTATTGGGCTTCACGGCTAATAGTGATCAATGATTGGGTGTATTCAGACTGGGAAGAACCAGCCTACAGGGTTGACAGGAATGGAATCCCCACCAACAATTATGAAACTATTCTATACACCGCTGGAGGAGGGAGGGCCTTTCAAGACATACGTCCACTGTTGTTGAGTGCTGGTCTGGGGCAGAGATCTACCTGGGATGGCAGGACACTTTGACCGTCATGTATCCCCTTTGGTATAGTGATCGATTGAAAGAGGTTCCAACCTGCTGGGTTTCTCATGGTGGGCAAGGATAGAAATTGAACACTTGGGTGACGTATGGAGTAATAGGGCTTTTATCGCCTTTGACACCCTTGGGCAAGAATATGATCTGGCGGCCTCCCAAACACTTCACTACTACCAACTCGGGCATGCTCTCGGTGCACACATTTGGGAGGGGACGAGCTTGCCCGACTCCTCCCCCCTGGAAGACCGCCTGCTCGCCGATACCATTCCACACAAGGGTGTTTCAGCGATTTATAAAAAGTTAATGAATAACTCCCCAGACCATCTGAGCTCTTTGAAAGGGGCCTGGACTGACGATCTAGTGACATAGAGGATGGGGAATGGGTAGAAGCACTTCAAAGTCCCCGAGATATAGCAATCTGAGCGTGTTTTAGGTTAATACAGCTCAAGGTCCTGCATAGGACATACTACCCACGCACTCTGCTACACAAAATAGGGGGGGTAGACACGGCTCTGTGCGTGAGAGGATGTGGGAAGGTGGGCTCTTTTTGTCATATTCTATGGGAGTGCCCAGTGATTCAACGATTTTGGCAGGGATTGACCGATGTAATGTCGAAGGCCCTTTCAGTCAGGGTCCTAATTGATGCTAAATGGCTGCTTCTGATGATACAGGATGAAGAAGACTGGCCCAGACATATTCGGCTGTGGTATGGGTGGCCAGGCGCAACATTGCAAGGCGATGGGGGGCTCAGCTTCTGCCGCCGGTGGCAGAATGGGAAATAGACTTAGACTGGGCCAGAGGGCGGAGGAGATAGTGTAACATAGCAGAGGTTTCCCTAACAAATGTGATAGGGTGTGGGGTCAAGGGGTGACTCTGGACTCCTGATTGCCCATGGGATGGAAGTGGGTCCCCTCTGCTGGATGAATGGGGGAAAGCGACTGTGTCACCCACTGTCTTGCCAAATGTTATGATGCTGCATTGTTTTATACACCTCGAGAGCGAGGTGAGGACATGCCTAGATGTAGCAGTTATGTTGTATTATACTCCTGCACCTGCTTTGTATTATCAGACCATATGCTGTACGATGAGCATGTTTGATAAAAAGAGTTTTAAAAAAAAACAACTGCTGTGAAGTGTGGCGGAGTGCCAAATTGGGTCCATGCCTCTCACAACCGACGAGTCTTAGGTCCCTCTGATGAAACAGCTCCTCTCCCAGATGAACTTCCAGCCATGCCTGAAGGAACACAGGAGAGGACAAGCCAAGCTGTAAAGGTACCTGAAGAGGCTGGATAAGCACCAGGTTGATCTGAGGGGGGACAAGCTACACAAGACCCTTGTATAGACTCTGAGGGAGACGATAACGTTGTGAGTGACAGAGAGTCTGACAGAGTGGAAGAGACTGGTGTGACAAGTGGTCGTGTGCAGTTAAGGAAGAAAGATGCTGCAGGTGAGACCTGGCCTGTGAGACAAAGAAAAAGGAATGTAAGATTTGCATCTGAAAGAGAACTTGCACCAATAGGTGAAGCTTCAAAGTCCGATCTAAGTGAGACTGAGCAAAACACAGAGAGTGCGATAAGACCCAGGAGAGCTCAAAGGCCTTGTCGGAGATATTCTTCTCCCGAGTGGACTTATCTGATTGCAAATGCCGGGGAGAGCGAGGTCTGAGATCTTGGTGCTGATTGTTGAGATTTTGCTGAGAGTTCTTGGAAATGAAGCCAATGCACTTCTGTCATTAACAGTTCCTTTCCCACCAAGGCTAAGTGGCTTATAGACTCTGGAAGACATCAAATTCCGAAGCTTTGTAGCACCACAGTCTCCTCAAGAGATCGCAGCATTGGGAGCTGAGCTGTTACAACAAGTTATTGGGGAGATTGGCTCTGACCTAATAAGGGATGTGAACTGAACTGTAAAAAATTTGGTTGAAGAAGATAACTTAGGCCCGGGTGGAAGAAGAATACATTTAGGGATATCTATCTAGAAGAAGAATAAAGAGGGCTAGGGAGGTCTTCCAAGCTGTGTAAAAACTGTAAAACAGAGACTGTTGAAAAGAACTTTCCAAGATTTCAAACAAGAAAGTTGCTTGAGAACCTTGTCATACGTGGAAAGAGGTGGAGAAAACAGACTCTGTGTGTTGATCCTCTTTTGAACTGTGTTCTGAGCTACTCTGGAATGGAGTCTGGAAATTCGAATCGTAAGCACAAATGTAATTTAGGTGCACTCATTGTAGGGGTAGTTGCAGTAATAGCTGTAGTCATTATAGTCAATTTTAAGTTCATCTGAAAGCAAAGAGCATGGGGTGGGGGTACACGGGGCATCCGCACCTACCACTGCTGTCTCCAAGGAGGGTACACTAGGATCTGAGAAAGGCTTAATAGAGCAAACTAGTCGCTTCCTTCATGTAGACCTATCCAAGGGTGATTATGCATTGAATGCTTATGCTAGGTTGCTATACAAATATGTGGACACTATGGAAGTTAGGGATTGCTATGTGTGCATGCAATTACCTGCCTCAGTCGAGAAGGGAACACGATACCATCACTTACCCTTGACTTACGGTATTAGTTGTAGTCTGCTCCTTAGTATGATTTGTGGAAAAGGCCATTATGAGTACTACTTTCCAAATTATGACGTGGTACTTTCAGAAATACCTGTATATAAACATCTGAATAAGTACGATGTCTATAGAAAGAAATTAGAGAGTAGAAAGAATGGAAAATTTCTTCTCAGCAATAATAAGACTAGACACTGCTTACGCGCATAGGCATAACTTAACCTGCATACTAACAGATATAGAAATGAAATGTATAGATCAAGTAGAAGATAGACGTAGGGGATTAGTAAATAATGTTGAAAACAAGGACAAGGATTCTGATTGGACCAAAGAGGAGTTAGCTCATAAGGCTAAGGAAAGTTCTGGTCCTGTAGCTTTGGAATGGCAACAAAGAGGCAAGCTTTGCATATGTCAAGCTGAGAGTAGTTACAATTCACTATATGTCGTACAGAGTGTGTATGACCATATCTTCTTAGCCAATGGTCCGTGGAAGACGTTTTTGCAAGAGTCAGTTTAAATGGTAACAGGAGCATATTTTGTGTGTGAAAAGAATGCACATGTTCGGGTGCCGAGCAAACGGTACGGTACTTGCTATTATGCGGTCATGTTTCCGAATATATACTATGTGGATGATTTGGAGAATTCTGAAGGAAAGTCGAGCAGCAGGGAAAAACACAGACTGAGTGCTGGAGAGGTTGTGGGAGATATATTTGGACTGATAATACCTAGTTTGGGAGTGGTGCTAAGCGACATCAAGATTAGAAGGCTGTCTACAATAGTGGATAAATTATCTGTTAACACGGCTCAGTCCTTGCTACTCATAGACTGGAAGATGGTCTCGATAAGGGCGATGATGATGCAGAACCACCTTGCATTAGATGTGTTACTTGCAAAAGAGTCTGCCGGATGCTGAAGGTCCAACAGTGTTGTACTTATATCCCTAATAGGAGTAAAGAGCTGAGGGGATATATTAATAAAATCACTGATATATATCATGAAATACAGGACTTGGCAGCTGAAGGAGTTTGGGATATTATAGGGAAAGGATTTGGCGCAGTTGGAAAGTGTTTTTCAGATTTGGGAAGTGGAATCTTTGGATACATCCTGAAAGCGATAATGATTGTTATAATTTGTATCATTGTCTTGGTAGGGATAATAAGGGCATATAAGTGGCACAAAGCTAGGCAAGTGGAGAACTCCTTAAGAGAAAGAGAGGAAAGGATGGAAAGACAGCAGGACAGTTACTATGGGAATTTGAAGCGAATGGAGGAGTTCAGACAGAGACGATTAGCTGCGACATCTATTTAGATCGGTCTAGTCTAACGGGATGTTTGAAGGTTTTGTGATGACTCAACGTCATCAGAGGGGGAACTGATGGAGCGGAAATCTCATCTCATTCCTAGAGGGGCATCATAGTCATGTGTAGCGCGCACCCGCATATATAATCTTGCAATTATATTAACGGGAAGTGTTAGAATTGTGAAATGTATTAACGTAACAACGTGAGATGTTTTAGGTTATCGATTAGTAGCATGGAGAATTAGTGTAGGAGATGAATGTAAGTAGCAGAAAACGTTAACATGAGGAACTTGTGTTGTGGAGTTAACCCCACTCATATGCTGAATGTGGTTAACACTGATATTTCTATAATTTGGCAAATGTGTTAGTTAAAATGCAATAGGGTTATGCTAATCTGTAATGCTTAAAGCGATACGTTCTTATGTTAGCTAAAATCGTAGGCCTGAAATGCAAGTCCCTGACAACTCTCGCTTTAGAATTAATAGTTTGAATTTCATGTGCACTGTAGAATCTGTTCTTTTTCACATTTGTATTGCAGATGGAGAAGCATTCATTAGGAAAAAGTAATGTTTTTGTTTTAGTAGCTAGCCAATGAGAGAAGAAGTTACAGTTACATGGCTCGGAGTTGATAAAGACGGAGACGAATTTATGTGGGAGAAGTCATGGGAATCAAGGACAAATTGTTGTGATGGAGCTACATAGAGAACATAGTGGAAAAGTACTCGCATAATTGTACTCATTGTGGACTATGCGCACTATGTGCATTATGGGAAAACTACCTGTGTATAACTGATTGTTGGAAATAGGGAAAGTGCTAACTTCTTTCTTGCCTTTGGAGAGAGAGAATCTCAGAACAAGCTATTTCTTTTGCGATAGTGGCTTTATGCTACTGGACCCATTAATGGTGGAGAGGCTTCTTAGGAAGACTCCACGTACTGGCACCTTTCCTTTTCACTGAAAATGCTTATGTGGGGATGTCATCTTAGCACTAGAGTAGGGATAGATTTAATGCTTTTCACCCATAAACTCTCGATGCAGGGAAATTTGGACTCATGCTTCCTGATTCTCTGTATCCTACTACTTGAATTAATAGTCTTGTTCATGCTGCATCGTTTAAATTGGATGCGTAGATTTGGCTTCATGCTAATTCCTTTGTATTTCTACATCCTTGTGTTGAGGTGTCTCTATGTTCAGTTCTTTTTGGCTTTGTAATAAACTAACTAACCTTATGTGGTTGTCAGTAGATTATTATGTATCAAAGAGAATTATTGTCTAATTAACTGTGTATTACGATTTTCTCCCCTTCACACTTTCATGCTGTGAAAAAGAACCATCGGAGTGTGTCTCTAGAAAAGGTGTAGAACAAAAGGGCCCGGCTCTACAATCATTAATGGCATTTTCCTCTTTCTATGCGTGCTGCAAAGTGCAGCATGCATAGAAAGAGGAAAAAACAAGGAGAAATAAAAGTATTTATCCTTGTTGCGCCATTCCTATTCTGGCGCATTCCCAGTTTTACAAACTGTTGTAAGTCTGGGAATGCATCAAGTTCCATGGATGTTGTGTGGGAACACCCACAGCAACACCCATAGAACGCCCCTTTCACACAGAGTAATGCATGAAATGAATGAAATGAAATGAAGGTTTTGTAAAGCGCGTGTTTGCCGTGGCGTCTTAGCGCTAGCTGTCATTGATCTATGCAACATGAGGTAAAAACGGCTATGGTTTTGGGACAAATAGCCATGTTTTCAGTGCTTTCCTAAACAGCAGTAAGTTGGCTAGGTTTCTAAGACTGATGGGTAACGTTTTCCATAATTTAGGGGCCAGATGGAGAAAACTTCTACCACCCCATTTTACGGTCTTTACCCTAGGAACCACGAGTAAGGAGGCCGATGAGGATCTGATGTTTCGCTGTGGAGTATGACGCTTGATATGCTGACTGAGATAGGCAGGCCCAGCCCCATTCAGTGTATTGTGCAAGTTACATATAGATTTGAAATGGATCCTTGCCTGGACAGGAAGCCAGTGCAGATCTTGAATGCCTTGGCTTCTAGGGCTGAATTTGGGAATCTTAAGTAGTAAGCAAGCAGCTGCATTCTGTAGTGTCTGCAGCTTGCGTATCGTACTCTTTTCTGCTCCCAGGTAGAGAGCATTGCAATAATCAATTTTAGATATTACTAAGGCAATGATGACTGTTTTTCTGAGGGCCATAGGAATATAAGGTAGAACCTTTCGAAGGATTTTTAGCGTGAAGAAACATGAGGAAGTAATGCTGTTGACCTGGTCAGATAATGATAGATGGTCATCTAGCATGATCCCAAAGTTTTTGACCTTATTTACAGGCCGCGGGCAGGGCCCTGCTGCTTCCGGCCACCAGGAAGAATTCCAAAGGGAAGTATCCCTGCCAAACATAACCACTTCAGTTTTGCCAGTATTTAACTTCAAGCAGTTATCTAGCATCCACCTAATGATTTGGCTCATGCAATCATTAAAACTTGTTGCCACATCCTGCGGCTTAGATGATAAAGACACGACTATTTGCATGTCGTCGGCGTAACAAATGGCAGTGAAACCATGGGAGCATATAAGTTTGGCCAATGTGGTGACATAAACATTAAACAGGGTTGGAGAAAGTGAGGATCCCTGGGGCACCCCACACGGCAAAGCGTAGGGGTGCGATTTGTGTTCTTCCATCACTATAGTTTGTTCTCTATCAGTTAGGTAGGATCGAAGAATATCCGAGGCTTTATCTACAATCCCTATTTCGGCCAGACGCTGGATGAGTATTTGGTGATCAACCGTGTCAAATGCGGCCGAGAGGTCAAGCAAAATCAGTATGGCTTTCCCTCCCCCGTCAAGTTGGACACGTATATCCTCTGTGGCGGCAATCAATGCCGACTCTGTACTATGCCGAGGCCGGAATCCATGTTGTGCTGGGTCAAGTTTATCGTTCGCCTCTAGGAAAGACAGCAACTCTTCGTTTAGGGCTTTTTCAAGGATTTTAGATGGGAATGGTAGACAGGAGATGGGCAGATAATTGCTAACCTCCGTAGGATCAAGGGATGGTTTCTTCAGGATAGGTCTGACCAGGGATTTTTTCCAGATGGCAGGAAAGTGTCCTGCGTCCAGAATGTTATTGAGAAGAGGTGTTAAATGGTCTGCAATTATGTTAGGGACCATATGAAGGACCATAGCAGGACAAGGATCCAGAGGAGATCCGGACTTTGTTGACATTAGATGCTTCTCGACTCTGTCAGGCGTTAGGGAGTTAAATTTTTGTAAATAGACCTGCATAATCGCCCTATCATTGTTTGGCCCATCTAACTTAACTCCAGCTTTGCTATTAGAGAACTCATCGTAAACTTTAACCACTTTATCGTGAAAGAACTCTGCTAATTTGTCGCAAAACTGCCTAGTAGGACTAAACTGTTTGCTAATGCCAGACTTGGCTAAGGTAGAGACTGTTTTGAAAAGTTCTCTAGCTGTATTTTTAGCGGCCATAATTTTCTCGGTAAAGAAACGTGATTTTGCCGAGATTATTGACTCTTTATACTTTGTTAACGCCTAATTGTACTGTTTTTTATCGATTTCAGAGTATTCATTCCGTTCTTTAGCTCTGATTTTTTTCTTTAGTTCTTTTAACTCCGCTGTATACCATGGGGCTGATGGTAATCTTTTGCCAATGTATGTGCGCGTTTCTGGGGCTAGTTTCTTTGCTGCCAAGTCAATCCAGCTGTTGAAATTCAGGGCTGCGGAGTCTGGGTCAGTATCTATATGGGGACTATGGGACTGTAAAGTAATTTCCAGGTCCGGAGTATTTATTTGCCGCCAGGGGCGTGATGCGCCCATCCTGTTATTATTCCGAGCTCTGGTGGACGGTCCAATAGGGAATAATTTAAAAAAGATAGCACTATGATCTGTCCAGGTCATCGGTAGCGTGCTGCTAAATTTGATCTGTGCATAATTGGTAAAGATACCGTCCAAAGTGTGTTTACCAATATGAGTGGGCTCAGTGACAATTTGGTTTTTAGAATATTCCATACAGGACTCCTTAACGGATAATATGGCTGTAATGAAGGGATTTCTAGGCCCAGGTGGTCTATAAATTACTAGCCCACTAAAAGCAGATGTATTGTTGCATTTAAAAGTAAACAGGATAGCTTCTTCCTTCAGTTGGGGAATATCTGAGAATGTAGCTTTAATATTAGAACGGTATGCAATGGCCACCCCCCACCTCGTTGTCCTCTTTCAATTTTGAAAAAATCATAGCCTGATGGTATGGCAGTATTTAAGTCAGGTTCAGAGGAACTGTGAGTCCATGTCTCCGTAAGAAACATTATGTCCGGCTTATGTTGATCAAAGAAGTCAGCAAGTTCATATTTATGTTTGGGGAGCGATCTAGTATTCAGTAAGACACAGGTTAAGGCACGCTCATTGGGCTTACATGGGCGTGTGACGGACAGATTAGTGATCCTAGTATTATTAGGGTGGGAGTTAGTAAGATTAGTGCCTATGGTAAAGTTACATGTCGAACAGTCGTGAACCAGAAAATCACTCTCGGGATTTATGGGATTACACCTATTTTGCTCACCTTTGTCTCGAATGAAAGGGGCCCATATTTACAAGGCCATAAAAAGTCATGCAGGGTGACTTTACGTAGCCTTGTAAATATGGGCAAGCCCATTGCGCCCCCGGTGCATCAAAAACAGTGACGCACTGGCGGCGCAATGGGCTTGTAAATAAGCCCGTAAGTCTGCAGACCTCTGGAAGGCCGACCTAGTTCCTTAAGGGCCTGATATTAGCAGACAAAACTTTTGTGCTGGCGTGCTGGGTCTTGTGGTTCACAGAGCCTTTTATCTCCTTCACCCACCCACAGTACTACCGCCAGACAGTCTTGAATAAAAAAAAACATCTCCGACAGCAGTTGATTTGGCCGGCTAACGTTTTCTTAAGTGCTGTAATTACGCCCTTCACACCTCGTTTGCAGAGACAATATCCTGGAACTGCAGGAGACAAGCGGGTCAATGAGATGACTCAAACCTCTGTACTGCCCCCTCCCTTCCCTGCATGTTTTCATAGAAGAGTCAGAGAGGTGTTGCACAGCACTGCAGCATCCTGGTATTTAAGCAAATGGGGTGCTTGTGGGGAGCCTTATAGGTCATCTGTATCCCACAGTGGGGTAATTCAGTGGGGCTTGCACAGTGTGATCTGTGCCACGAATGTCTGTCTTCCCTGTAGCTTCACTTTTGTTGATGTGAAGACCCGAAATCGTGTTGGCTTTCCGAAACCTTTTGTTTTGCTGAGAGGTGTATATTGCCTTTTTTGGCGTGTCCAGCCTCTACTAAAATCGGTCCCTTTAAGCTGGTGATATCATTAAAAACCAAGGGGCAGATTTACAAGCCCCTTGGCCACTTTTGCGTCACTTTTCCCATGTTAAAAATGACGCAAAAGTGGCGCAAGGGACTTGTAAATAAGCCCCCAACTATTTAGAGAACAAGCTTAAGCAAGGAACAACATGTGAGAATGTGTAGGCATACAGAAATACGACTCACATGTGAGTGACAATGTAGCAACAATGTTTCATCTAATGGCTAAGAAAGCTTATCAAACTTTTATCACAAAATATATATTTTTTTTTACTAAAGTCGGTCCCTTTAAGTCAGGGGGAGCTGGTGATATCATTAAAAACACAAGGCCTAATTTACGAGGCCCTAGCGTCAATTTTGCGTTGTGAAGCGTCACTTTTTTGACACTCGAGTGGCGCAATGTGCAGCAGCATATTTACAAAGCCATGCAAAGCCACTTTAAGTGGCTTTTTTCATGGCCTTGCAAATATGTGCGCCTTTCACTTAGAACACTGCATGAAAGGGGCGTTCCATGGGTGTTGCTGTGGGTGTTCCCACGCAACACCCATGGAATCTGAAGCATTCCCAGATTTACAAGGAATAGTAAACCTGGGAACGCGTCAGATTCCTGCGCCTCGGAGTGCACAACGAGGAGAAATACTTTTATTTCTCGTTGTTTCCTCTTTCTATGCGTGCTGCAGCAGCACGCATAGAAAGAGGAAAATGCCATCAATTATTGTTTTTGTGCAGGAATGTGTCCCTTCCTGCACACAAACAACCCCGACAACGCAGGCACCCTTGCACCATGGCGCAAGGGTGTTGGTGCCAGGGCCGGACTGGCCGTAGCAGGCACCGGGCGTTTCCCCGGTGGGCCGCTAGGGTGGGGGCCGATTTTGGGCCCCTGGGGGCCGTTTTTGTTACAGGGCCGTTTTTGCAGCATAGCTGCAATATCGGCCCTTGTAACAGAATCGGCCGAAACCGGCCCTGTCAAACAGCTCGGCCGCTCCCCCAACACCCCTTTGCCAGGGCCGGTTTTGGTTCCCAGTCCGGCTGCACGGCTGCTGTTTGTGCACCGGCGCAAGGGAGAAGGACAGGAATGCACCATATCTTGTAGATATGGCGCATTCCTTCCCTTTTCTTTTGACGCACTGCAGCGCAGCAGGAAGGCCTGCTGCGCTGCCCTGCATCAGAAGTTTGGAAATGAGGCCCACGGAGCCTTGCCTTCACTTTACTTTGTAATTTTATTCAATGAGGCTGAAAAAACTGACCTTGTGTAATGTAATCTGAAGTCTTTGGGCTAAGTTTGCACTATAGGAAACTGCAGAAAAAAAACCTACCTCATTTTCCACGTGATGTGTACCTTTATTTAAGAGTATTCCGATGTAGCATCTCAAAGAACAAAGCATTAACTTTTGAAGTAAATTGGGAACAAGATACTCATCTGGTGGCTGAAATTTCACAATTTGAAACCAGGAAAGCTGTGCTCAATCCCAGCTTCCTTGCTTGATCACCTGGTGTGATCCTCAGCGATTACTTAGTTTCACAGTGCCTCCGTTTTCTGCATCATCCCGTCGAAGAGCACCTAGAAACGCATCAGTTCAGCATGGGTGCTATACAAAATCGTTTGTTGTACATGGGGTAATCACATTTACTAATGGGAAACACTCCAGCTTTACAGAGAAATACACTATTTTAAAATGTTGAAGTATTTATCCCGTGTTATCATACGTTTTCTTGCATGATTTACATGCCAAATATTTTGATGAGCTTGGCTCGCGCTCAGGATCTTGGCTCAGCTCTGACTCAGGCCTCCCTCTTAACTTACTGGCTCGCCCACCTGTAATTTGGACATTTTCGAGAAACACTCCACTCGCAAGACCGGAATGATGGAAGAGGATTGGTTGCATATTTTTAAAACTCTTGCGATTACGGCTGGATTTTTTTTAGAACTATGAAAAGCCAAATTCTGGTTCTCCCCTTATATTCACTCTCTGCCTGAGTGGTAGTGCTACGTTTTACACAGAATGCCTTGCAACGTGTTGAAATGTGTCACTGAAAATAAGGATTGCATATTTTCACATTAGAAAGTCTGAATTATTCAAAATTCGGGAAGGTTGTGTCACTAAAATGTAGAAATAGTGCCTTGAAACTAAAAGCAGGTGGCATACTTGTAGCACTTTACAAAAACTCACAATTGAAGCTGCATCTCGGGGACTACACTGTCCACATGCATGGAAGGGTGTTCCTTTGTTTGATGTTGTTAAGTTTACAGGTTTTGTGTATCACCAACATGTCATGTTAGGATCATTTCTGTGCGCATCCAGACACTAAAAAATAAAGAAATTCAAAAACTTCAATAAAAAAATTATAGACTGTGCCATTGTGTAATAGGGAAAGGGAAAGGGAAGGAATGCGTGGGCGCCGTTTTGACAGCCTAACGCCAATGCAGGCACCCTTGCACAAGGGTAGCTGTGTTGCATGCAGGATTGTTTTTGTGCAGTAAGGGGCACCTTCCTGCACAAAAACAAACCCGAGAGGCATATTTCTCTATCTATGTATCTTAAAAGGGGGCTCTTATCAGTTCCCAATACCAAATTACTGTGTTCATTCGCTTTCGTGTGGAACTTTTTGTTTTGTTAACTTCCCCTAGCTGCACGCATTTATGATACTTCTACTAAAGCTGTTCACACTGTTTAAGCCCCATTCACTGTCAAGATAAGATCTCTTCCCACAGAAAAGGCAGAAAGCTTCTAACAGTATGCTGGAATGCTTGCTTTTTATTACTTAGGTGTGTAAAGCAGATGCATTAGTCTTAGAACGTTTGTGGCATTTCGTATTAATGACTCAGTACCTTTCTTTGCACTTTGTAGGCATTATTGGGTAGATTATTTTAACGTAATCTATTTGGTCATTATGATCAAATTCTAAATTTTGTAATAAACATTGCACATTAAAAATAAAGTTAATATACAAGAGCTATGCTATATTTTACTACTAAACAGGCAGCCACAAGTGCAGTTACCTTGCAGGCAACAGGGCCATGATTTGAATGGTGCAGCAGGTACAGTAGCACCTGGCCCAAAAGTTGTCAGAACTCCTCTAAACACATAATATTGCTTTATTTGACTACTAAACAGGCAGTCACAATTGCAGTTACCTTGCAGTTAAAAGGAACTTGATTTGAATGGTACAGCAGGTGCATTGGCACCGGGGCCAAAAGCTCTAGGGACTTGACAAAACCCAGATTATTGCTAAAATGTCAAACTAAACCGGCAGTTACAAGTGCAGTTACCTTGCAGACAACAGGGTCATAATTTCAACTGTGCAGCTGGCGCATTGACACCAGGACAAAAAGCTCTAGGCACCCCACTAAACACCTAAAATTGCTATATTTTACTACTAAACAGGCAGTCACAAGTGTAGTTACCTTGCAGACAACAGGGTAATGATTTGAATGGTGTAGCAGGTGCAGTGACACCAGGCCCAAGAGTTGTCAGAACTCCTCTAAACACCTAATATTGCTATATTTTACAACTAAACTGCCAGTCATAAGTGAAGTTATCTAGCAAGCACTAGCGTCATGATTTCAATAGTGCAGCAGCACTGGGACCAAAAGATCCAGGCACCCCACTGTACACCTAATATTCAGTGTTGGTGCGTCCATTAGGGACCTGGGGCATTGCCCCACTACACACATCGAGTCGCATCGGGGCGCTGCCAGTGTCACTAAAAACGTACTCGAATAATTAATCCGGGCCGGCCGGTCACCGGGCCACGCCCGAGGCAGTCAGGCGTGCAATGGCTCTGAAGGGGGTGGGGCACGCACTGGCAGCAGGTTTGACTGACAGTGAACAACATGCAGCAAGGGTCAGTCAGTGGTGGTGGTCTAGCGCAGCAGCAAGAGTGCGCATTTTCGGTTTTGGGCTCATCATTTTTCCGACCAGCCCGAACAAGCGCACTAGGCTGCACATTAGGAGACCGAGGGTTGTTTCATGCCGCAGCCCCCGGTCTCCTAATGAGCAGGGGGTATCCCTGCTCAAGCCAATCCTGGCGCTGCTGGAGCAGCGTGTGGATTGGCTGAGAGGCACGCGTATGCCAATGCCAGGCCTCTCCGGCGCGCAGTCCTGGGCATTGGGCGCCGCGCGTGGGTGGCACTTGTAACAAGCATGACCAATCACTGTCGGCTTATGAAGCCATGCAGACAGTGATTAGCCATTTCTACGTTGGTTGCTGAAGCAAGTGTGACTGACGATGACGACCGTGACGTCGGAGCAGTACGCGCCACAGTCTCAGACACCTCGTGTTCAGTCAGTGCTGCTACTGCCTGACTAGACAGTGCCTACTGCTTGCTCGTGCTTGGGTCACCTCACCTCAGGCTCAGCCTTGATTTATTTCATTCATCAATCGCTAGTAGAGAGAGTCATTTCTGAGTGAGTAAACATTTGATTTCAACATTGGGAAACGGCGGGTAGGAAGGTTCCCCCAGAGTCGGTGTGTAAGTGTATGCAAGATTGACTTCAAACAGAGTCTTGGTGGGCCTATGTCGACATGAGTCACTCACTGTATACAGGCGTGCATATCTTGACATACAATCAGCAGCCCGCGGCGATCACTTACAGGCGCCAGGGGGCGACGGGGTTTGGGGGTTACCTAACATGGACGTTAAATGTTAATGCGGGTTAATGCACATCAAGAAAGCAGTCCCATTAAACATTTATAGGCTTTCAATCTCGCTGCTGTCACGGAGAATTAAGGTGACGCCACATGTGAGTTATCTCAGAAGTTAATGAGACTTCGAGAGACAGCCCCGTCACTTCATATACATGTTGGCTTTTAGGGGTGAGCGTTTTTGCCACCGCTGCACTTTACTGATCTTTTATGCTGACAACAAAGAACCGTGAACAAACTGTAGAAGGTTTTTGGCGAGCGCTGACTTTATATCACCTTGTTGCTGCTTAAAATCAGTATAATTTTGGGGGCGTGGCTTGCAGCCGAGCACGATGGCCGCAGCCTAAGCGAGCTCCACAACCACGGAGGCTTTTACCCATTAATCCGGTCATTTATCCTGGGTCTGCACGGCGAAAAGTAAGCAGATGAGAACCCGGCTCTTCCATGCGCCCGAATGAGCCGCTCTGAAGCCCTTCTAATTCGGCGGTGAGGCGTCCCCGACCAACGGTGAGACAGAGGCCTAACGGCACCAACAGAGCCGGGGCCTCGCGTAATTCCTCAGCCCGAGGTGGTGGGGAGGCTGACAGCGCGAAACTCACCTGGGCGGGACGACGGACTAGCGCCTCCTACCAGGGCATAGCCAGGACCCGTCCGGTGCGGAGAGAAGCGGAGACCAGCAGTGCCCTCACACCGTACCGAGTGGGGGAGAACGAGGTGAGGCGCGGGGTACAGTAAGCCTAGAACCGGCAAATGTGACGGCACAGTGCGGCGGAACACGGAGCGCCCAGGCACCCCCCCCACGGAAAGCGAAGCAGTGAAGTACCCGATAATTTCCCACAAACGTACTGGGACGTCTGCGGGAGTGAGAACACCGGACACCCAGAAAGGGGCTGCAGGGGAAAAAAAAGAACAGCGGTCTGGCCCGCACGGGAGACTCGGGGGCCCCGGCTCCCCATGACAGTCTGCAGGGGCTATACACAACTCATAACTCCTTCACCTGCACAATTGTAAGCAGCCCTCGTAACTGGCCCCCCCTTTACTGCGTGGACCTCTCTCCGCCACTACAAAACACTGCGGGGCCGCGGGTGAGTGGCCCTGAAGGGGAGAGGTAGAAGTGCTGGGCAGGGCCTACACCCATACCGGGACACTTGTAGCTGACACCCACTGGCCTCGGAACTGGGAGCACAGCGGTTTTAATACAGCTGGACTAAAACATACCTGACCCCCCCACCTACATCGAAGAACATGGGCAGAAGAGGTGGAAAACCCGACAGGCCGCACGTGACAGAGACGCACGTGGCAGGCAGCAGTGATTACTACCCTCGCCCGGAAAATTTATATATCTTTTGGCGCAGTGCTTAAGATGGGGGGCCGAGGCCAGAAAGGACCAGCGACCCTGAAGCTGGACAAATATGCCTATAGCAAGGAACCTCCAGAGAAAACATAGACAGACTCTGCCCTGGCGGTAACCCCTGCGGCAGCTAAACCAGATGAAGTCACACTGGTGGACATTATGGCCGCCCTGCAGAAGGTTCATCTTCCATTGGCACGATCTCCATGGACATCTCCCTAATACGGGCTGACTTCTCCAAAATGGCCGAAAGAATGACGGAGATCGAGACCACAACGTTTACACTCTCCACAGACACGGCCACTCTACAGCGCCAAGTACGCCGTTTGGAAGAAGACAACAAACTGATCATGGCCAAACTGGATGACCAGGAAGGGCGCTCACGTCATAATAACGAAAGACTCATAGGTGTGCCAGAAACTGCGGGGGGACCTGCCCTAGATCTGTTCATGGAGGACTTAATTAAGAACCAATTACAGCCACGGGGCCTGTCCAGTTTCTTTTCGGTGGAAAGGGCGCACCGTGTACCGGGTGGCAGACCAAGACCTGGCGCTCCGCCCAGACCAATACTGGCACGTATATTCAACTTTCGTGACCGTGACGCAATCTTGCAGGCGGCAAGAATAGCTCCCCCTATCCGGATCGAAAACTGCACGGTCACAATGTACCCTGACTACACAAATGCGGTCACCAAACAAAGACGAAGTTTTCTAGAAGTAAAGAAGGACCTGCGCGCCAGAGATCTCAAGTACTCGATGCTCTTTTAGGCAAAATTGAGGGTTGAGGCGGAGGGGAAAACATGGTTCTTTGGAACACCGGAGGAGGCCCGCGAATGGTTGGATGGATGGCGCCCAGCAGCGAGACCCAAGACGACGGGGAACCAACAACAATGCCGACTGAATGAATCCCAACGGTCCAGCTCCAGGGAACATGGTGAACCGAGGGAAAGAGAGTAAAGTAGCAATGGACATCATCAAGACTAAAATAATAGACACTGGCACCGACTAGCAAACGGCTGCAGCAGACCCTACAGGGGACCTACAGAAGATGGCAACAGCCATAATGGTATAAACTACTGGGCAACGCCTGGTAAACACTGACTCTATGAGAGTGGAAAGCCGTCCCCCGCAGCCATGAACTACAAGGAAGTAGCTGTTGCAGTGTAAATATTCATGGGAGAAGCTTCCGGGATTGCTGGAGGACTCACCCCCCCCCCCTTACGCAAGTACAGGGCATGGGACGAAAGCACTCTGCTCAGTTGGGGTGGCGGGTAGTTTTGGGTCCGCCGGGCAGGGAGGCAGGGAGGGGGGAGGAGGGAAGGGAAACAGTTTATGGTTTTATGTTTCTTTCTGCAATTTTAGATGCTCGACACGTTGGGAGATGTCCCAAGAAACAGAAAATTACCGGGATGACATGCTGCAATTGGTATTTGAGCGCGAATATCATCGCAAATGGCACACACAATACCATTACCTGACGAGACAGGGGCTCAATCTCAAATTCACACTACATTAGGTCCCCCACTACACATTATATCTTGGACTGTAAATGGACTAGGTGACAAAATAAAGAGAGGGCTGGTCCTACAGTATCTTAAGCGCCAGACCCCAGCAGTTGCTCTGATCCAGGAATCCCACTTGAATGGGGCTTTAAAATGGTGGCGCACTCTGAGTTCACCTCTGGCTCCCGGGGAGTGGGGATATTGATTTATAAGAGTTTCCCCCTTGTCATAACAGGGTCTTGGGCGGATGACCAAGGTCGCTTTGTAGCAGTGGCAGGTCAATGGGAGGGACGGGCTTACAATTTGGTTTCGGCCTACATCTCGCCGGCACTTCACCAGACAGCCTTCCCTGGGTAAATTTTTAGTAACACTACCAGCAGGAGAACTAATCCTAGGTGGAGACTTTAATGCCACCATGGACGCAACGATAGATCGTAAGCCCCCAAGGGACCCTCATAGTACGGAAGTTCACCTGAAGGAGTTCATAGACTCGCTGGGACTCATAGATGCCTGGCGAACCAGGAACCCGCTAGAAAAACAATATACTTTTCACTCAGGGGCCCACAACAGTCTCTCAAGAATTGATTACATTTTCATACTTACACCGGGCCTCGGGAGAATACTCGAGGTGCAACATTTACCCAGGGGTATCTCAGATCATTCCCCGGTCCAAATTAAATTCACATCTCACATTCAGGGGCGTAGACGTACCTTTCCACTTTATTCTGGCTATCTAAAAACTCCCGAGATACACAAAGGCCTATTGAAGGAAACGGGGCGATATTTTACAGAGAATGAAAATTCAGTTACATCCCCGACCACTTTATGGGAGGCTTATAAGACAGTAATACGAGGTCACGCAATATCGTTAATCACTAGCCATAGGCGGGAGCGAAGACAGCACCTGGACACCCTGGAGCAGTGCGTGTCCCAGGCTGAGAGCGAGCACGCCGCACATACCAATGATAACACGGCGCACACGCTACATCTAGCGCAACAGGAATATAGGGCGTACGCATGGGAGGAGGCCAAAGCTAGAAACACAGCAACACAACACACGATCTATGAAGTGGGAGATAAGACAGGTAAACTTCTTGCGTGGTTAGAAAGGCGGGAGTAGGCCCGTCGATGGGTCACGCACTTACAACTAAGCGAAGGAACCACCACTACAGACCCTCAACAGATAGTAATCTTACTAGCGGACCATTATGAGAAAATATATACGCCCACAAACACGTCAACCATAGAAGATAACTTGGCCTTCCTCCACGATGTTCGACTTCCCACGTTGGCACACACTGCAGTAGAAGCCTTAGAAACTGACTTAACAACTGATGAGTTGGCATTAGCGCTAGGCGCATTACATACAGGGAAAGCAATGGGGCCCAACGGACTGCCGGTGGAACTCTACAAAAGGATGGCTATGCCTCTCCTACCACACATGCTTAAAATGTATAATGAGAGTCTTGACAAAGGAGAGCTCCCGGCAGATCAGCGCCTAGCAACGATCGTTGCAATACACAAACCAGGCAAACCACCGCACAAATGTATGTCATATCGGCCGATCTCATTAATAAATGCTGAGGCTAAAATACTGGCGAAAGCATTAGTGTTACGTTTTCAGCCCCATCTGGCGGTGCTGATACATCCGGACCAGTCTGGATTCATGGCGGGCCGTAACACGGCGCTCAATTTAAGGCGACTGTGCGGGGTTATGGCATGTATACCCACCATACAAGAGAATGCAGTGATCCTCTCCTTAGATGCCCGAATGGCGTTCGATCTTGTCGAATGGCCCTTTCTCTTCGCGGTTCTCCAACGGGTGGGCTTTGGACCCAAATTCTGCGCGTGGATCAAACTATTATACACTAAACCCCTGGCGCAGGTAGTAGCAAATGGGCGCATATCGAGAGACTTTTCATTAGGGAGGGGTACGAGGCCGGGCTGCCCTTTGTCACCGCTCCTCTTTGCATTAATACTGGAGCCGCTGGCGGCCTGGATTAGGCAAGATCCGGTGATCCGTGGACTGAGGTGGGAAATGGGCTGGGAAGACCGAATTTCCCTTTATGCGGATGATGTACTGCTATATATGGCATCCCCAGCATGTTCAATAGCAAGGCTACTCGATATTTGCGCTGCGTATGGGAGGGTTTCCGGATACACCATCAACTGGAAGAAATCACTTCTATATGTTCTCCACGGTCCCACTCCGAGACTCCCGCCGGGCTGTGAACTGCAGATTGCGGTTCGGGGTTTTAGGTATCTGGGGCTATATATCACGCCCCAACCTGCACAATTTGTTGAAGAAAACCTCATGGAGCCATTGAAAAGGTTCCGCCGGGATGTGAAGCACTGGAGGTCACTGCCGTTGACGCTGCTGGGAAGAGCATCCCTCTTTAAGATGATGGCGCTACCCAGATTTCTGTATGCCTTGCAGAATACTCCATTCCCGGTCCCCCCCGCATATTTCAAGGCCATTGACTCTGAAATCACTACGCTCCTCTGGGATGGGGAACCAGCGCGCATAGCAATGCACAAGTTGGTTCGCAGCTGGTATGACGGTGGGATAGCATTGCCCAATATAAAATTGTACTACTGGACCTCGCAGCTGATGGTTATAAATCAATGGCTACATACCTCACAGGAGGAGCCAGCTTATCGTATGGACAGATATGCACTTCCGGCTGAGCGCATTATGGGAGCCCTGTATAATAAAATTGGAAGGAGATCTATCCTCATAGGTCCGACTGCACACACTGTGCAAGTTTGGCATGGGGCGCAGCGGGCTTTGGGATGGGAGGGAACGTTGACACAGGCTACACCACTCTGGGAAACTGGACGGTTAGGTAAACTATGCAACACTAAGGGATTTAGACAGTGGGACCTCATTGGTATCTCCAAGATAGGAGACTTGTGGAAAAAGGGGGAGGTTATTGCCTTTGACCAACTACGGTTAGCGTATGACCTACCACCAACTGAAATATACCGATACATACAAATCAGGCACGCACTAACGAGCACTATCCCACCAGGAACACAACTAGCAGAGGCCTCCCCATTAGAGGACAGGCTCCTCACCGACCACATACATAAGAAGGCCATCTCCCAGACATATCGCAAATTAGTAAATAATCTACCAGACCCTACAATGACCCTAAAGGAGCGATGGGAAGCAGATGTAGGAGAATTGGAGGAAACAGACTGGCAGGAGGCACTCGCGTCGCCGCGAGAGATTGCGATATCCTCCAAACTTAAACTGGTGCAGCTGAAGGTGCTCCATCGTATATATTACACACGTATTACAATGCACCGACTAGGCCGAGCATCCTCACCTTTATGCCTACGGCAATTTGGCGCGCCGGGTACATTTTACCATATTTTGTGGGAATGCCCGCAGATCACACCCTACTGGGAGAAAATAATGAGCACGATCTCACGGGTGGGTGGAGCTGAGGGCCCGCCAGAGCCCAAAAGGTGCCTCCTCAATATCTGGGAGCCTACGGACCTGAACCTGAGGATGCAGGACTGGGCGGCGCTGGGGATGATAATGGCGAAACGCAACATAGCCCAGAGCTGGGGTACGAGTCTGACTCCCACATACCAAAAATGGAGTAGAGATATGGATGGGGCGATGGTGGCAGAGCAGGCAGTCTATATGCATAGAGGGTGCCCCAGGAAGTGGTTGAGGATATGGGGGAAATGGAACGTGTTCAGAGGCAACATATGTGAACCCCCACGGGAAGAATTGAGCCCTGATGTCAGTGATTAATAGCTTTATGATGTGATTAAAACGTATAACGCTGTAAAATTGTACAAATGTGCTACAACTGATGTAAACTTTGTTCTGAGCTATATATGATGAGTGTCAACATACCATTGTGAATGGTGGGATGTCCACCCCTTAACGTGTACAGTAACCAAGGATCAAGCAGAATGTCCATTGTTTTCATGTTACAAAATCAATAAAATGTTTCAACAAAAAAAAAATCCCCCAAAAAATCAGTATAATTTGATATGTGGCCACGCTTTATCTAGTGCTCAGCTTTGCATGCACGTGCACGGGACAGCGGAAAGATGCAAAGTACAATTTCAAAAGAGTGTTTGTCCTTTATAATGACATTGGTGATTTACATACGGCGAAGGGAAATTTGCAGGTACCTCAATTAATTGCTATAATTATCTAACTCCATGATGCCCCTGCCTATCGACTCCGATAGGATAAAGGATGAGCCAGCCCTGCCAGGTGCAGATTACAGGCAGATGGTCAACAACGGGCGCTCAAACCCACCGAGCAATGTTACCACCTTTAATGTTCGCCACAAACAGCGTCAACTCTGGCATGAAATTGCTCACATGTTGTGTCTGCGTGTTTTGGATATATATAAAAAGAGACGCTTTGCAATCAGTAAAATAAAGGCGCTGCTATTAATGTGCAGATGCGTTGCTGCTGACGTACTGATAGTGCCCATCCTCTGTGTGTCTCAGACCACTGGCAGCCTTTGGATATGCTAATCACTTCAGGAGCTCCCGTCATGCTCCTCTGCCCCAAGGTACCTGACGTCATCTCCACTTCCCCCCTCAGCCCCAGGCCTGGCCCTTGGGCTCCTACGAGAAGCAGGACCACTGGAATGCGACACCAGAACACAACATTTTGCGACAATGTTGACAAAATTATGCGGCAAGGTAAATTAGGTGGCACAGCGCATCACATTTTTTGATAGCATTACTTGATTGTTATGTGATTTCTACACTTGGTGGTACTGTTTGGGTAAAGGTTTCACCAAGAGAGAAAGTAGAACCATGCAAGATAGAGATGTAGAGTCCGGGGATGTCTGGAGGGAGATTCAAGAGACCTTGGTATATACTTAGTAGTGACAGCTGTGGGCTTATAGCAGAGCTTTGCCCTGGGACTCTTTCTTTTACAAGTTAAGCCCTGGGTTGGGCCTGTTTGAATTGTTTGGTTTCATCGGGTTTGTGACTAGCAGCCTTTAGAAAGTATGTCAGGAGGGGCTGTTGTTAATTAAAACAGGGCCACCTTAATCAAGTATCTGTCGGGCCCGCTCACTAGTCCTTCAACATAGCACGCCCCACAGTTACGTATGCTCAGGGCCAGTGGAATTACGCTTTTCTATGGCCGTGGCTTTCTTTCACCGCATAATTATGATAGCTGCATTTGCCACTTAATCCTTCATCAGCTGCATAATCTGCAGGTTTTAACAAAAAATGTGTTTCTAGCTCAAACGTATCAAAAGTTACTAAAAACGTGGTGATGTGTTCGTACCTAGTGCAAGACACTTCACAAAGGTTATCTGGGTGTGGATGGATGGGTTGTCGGACGGACTGGTTCCTGCATGTGAAGGCTGAGGGGCGCTGTCTCATCTGTGAGAGGACCGTCTGTGTTTGGTTGACTAAATTGTTATATTTTTATTTTCAGCACCTGGTAAAGCCTGACAAGCATTACCTAATTTTTGGGAAATTTTTGGGCGAAGAACAAGAGGCCCCAACCTCCTTTGCTGCTCTTTCACCCCTACAACCCAGCAAACACCAGTGTTAAAGGTAAGGAAACGATGCTATATTTTTTACATTGGAGTTAGGGCTAAGTATGTGGCACTCTACATGGTGGGTGGGGTGGGTGCACATTTTGAACATTGTACCCTCAGTGGATGGAATTTACTAATAGCCTTAGCCCTGTGCTTTGGGCTATAACGGTTATTAAAGGCACTATATATCCCTTGCCTTGTTAAAGGCCCTCAAGCAGTCAGCAACCAGTATGGCACACAGAGGCAGCAGGCAGAAAGGCTGTATTTTTAGCAGTCATGTTGTGCAAAGGGGAGCTGTTGGAGATATATTGCGATAATGCACAAGATATGTATTTATACTGAAATTTGATATTATTGCACCAAACCTTATACGTTGTACTTTGATTATTGACAGGTTTCTTTAATATTGGTAAGGTCAGCATCGGCATGAATACAGTAGAACAGCTACTTGCAAGGTCATTCTTTGGACGGACACTTGAAGAGAAACTAAATATAAAGCAATTAGGACCTGATCGTCCTGACCTAAAACTACAACAAATTTCCCAGGACAGAGGAAAGACTTACAAACGTACATTCTCAAACACCTGGTACACAAAAGTAGATTGGCTTACAGGGTGCGCGTCAAGAAATTCTCTGTTCTGCTTCCCTGGCTTGCTGTTTGGTGGTGACATGCCTTGGACAAAACAAGGAGTAACAGACTTGAAGCATTTGTCTGACAAAATCAAGAAGCATGCACACACAAGAATCCATGTGGAAAACCTGACAAGACTGGGAATGTTGGGAGACACACCGATTGAGCACCACATAAACGACGCATACCGCAAAACAATACAGAAACACAATGAAGCAGTTGATAGGAATAGACACATACTATCAAAAATAATTGATTGCATTCGTTTCTGTGGTGATTTCGAACTGGCATTGCGAGGCCATGATGAATCTGAAAGTTCCTCAAATCCTGGAATATTCAGAGGCCTTGTGGATTTAATAGCAAGCATAGACCTTGAAATGGAAGCACATTTAGCAAGTGCTACAGTCTTTAAGGGCACCTCTAAAACGATACAAAATGAACTCCTTGAGTGTATGCTAGAAATTATGAGAAGCCATATTGTCCAACAGGTGCAAAACACAGATTTTGTGGCTATTCAGGCTGATGACACCACTGATGTGGCCACAAAAACACAGTCCATATTAGTCTTTCGGTACCTTGACAATGACAGTAAAGTTGTGGAGAGGTTCTATGGTTTCACACATTTAAGAGACTCTAGTGCAGAAACCATTACTTCAGCTATACTGCGTGAACTGAACTTGATTTTTCCAGAGCTGCCTCAAAAAAAACAACTTATCGCACAAAGCTATGATGGTGCGTCCATAATGAGTGGAAGCCTTGGTGGAGTACAGAAAAGAATTAGAGATGTGTACCCTAATTCTCATTATGTGCACTGTTACGCCCACCAACTAATCTTATTATGCAACAGGCAGTATCAAAGATCTCTGAGACACGAATTTTCTTTTTCGATGTAGGAGGCATAGCAGCATTCTTCTCACGTTCCCCCAAAAAAACGGAAGTACTTCAGGAGATTGTGGCCAAAAGGCTTCCAAGGGACCCTCAACTCGTTGGAACTTTAACATACGTACAATCAACCTAATATATCAACATAGGGAGGAACTTGAGAAATATTTTGACGCCATAGAAGCCAATGAAGACTTTGATTTCAAAAGTCAGAATGAAGCCCGTGGCTTTGCTAGAACACTACAAGACAGAGAGTTTCAGTTCTTTCTCTTTTTATTTAATTAAATAATGCTTTATGTTGACATATTATACAACCAGTTACATTCACGAGCCATAGATACTGTCTCTGTGCAAAGAGATACCAGTATGTTTGTCACCAGCATGAGCAAAGTGAGAGATGGGGTTGACAATATAGACAGCAAACTGCCAAAGGATTCTACTTTTTCAAACCGCAGGAAAAACATCAGCAGTCTGGTCCGAATTGCAAAGGAGATATGTGACATTATAATTGTGCATGCACAAGAACATTTTTCTTTCACAAAACATTTGGGGGCATATTATCAAGCGGCAGCGATAATTATCGCTGGCCACTCTTAGCGAGAAATTATTTATCGCCGGCTATCGCTGGCAATTATCGCCATGCTATCGCTGTATCAACAACGCATAGCGCAATGGCGATAATTTTCCAGCGATAGCGGTAGTTTCCATGGAGACATCGCTGGTTTTTCAGCGATGTTCCATGGAAACGGCGATAACCTTGCTGATACGACCCTGTGGTGGTATCAGCATAATCCACCCCCAATGGTAAGTATACCTAAGTCAGCATTTTTGAAGACGTTAGTTTTTGGCAAAAACCGCGGTTTTCGCCAAAAACTAACGTCTGCAAAAATGCGTGGGCCTCCTTGTAAATATTGCGATGTGCACATCAGCGATAATTTACAAGGAGTACTGCCCAGTGACACCCACTTTGCATCTCATTAGATATGCAAAGCGAGGCGTCGGGAAAACGGGTGCTAACATGCGCTAATGCATGTTAGCATCCCCTTGTAGATAGGGCAATGTCATTTTCGCTGCTTTTTTGGCTTTTAAAGCCAAAAAAGCGGCGAAATGGCCCTTGATAATATGCCCCGTAGTGAGTGCCGCATTATTGCAAAGTGAACACTTTGCAAAATATGATCAATCCTTCTCTGAGCAAGCTCTGAATGAGGCTGTGGAAGCTTATGCTCTGCTCAACAAAGAGGACCTGAAAACTGAGTTGACTGTACTGTACGGAATGAGTGTATACCGGAAGGCCACTGGTGCCATTTCTTTGCTGGCTTTAATTCAGAAACTTAATATGGAAAAGTCACTTACAGAGACAGTGGCTTTACTAAAAATAGTCATTACCACTCCTATGACAACAGCAGAGTCGGAACGATGTTTTTCCAACTTAAACAGAATTAAGGCATTCCTGAGGAACACCATGATTCAGGAAAGACTGAATGCTTTAGCAATGCTCTCTATAGAGAGCGACCTAGTTAAAAGAATCCCAGACTTTAACGTTCAAGTTATTGAGAAGTTCGCTGCTATTAAAGACAGACGTGCTGATTTTGTCTACAAAAAGTGAACAATTTGTTAATCCCAACATTTCTTGAACAGTTTGTGGCCATTTTTTGAATGCTGCTCGATTGTGACCTGATCAGTTGTTTCTTATCTGCTGGTCAGATATTGGAGACACTGAAATTAATGATGTATAACGTATTATGCCTAAATTCAATCTGTTTAATGTTCACATTATGGTTGGTTGCTCTCAATGAGAGCGTACAGTGCCTTGTAGGGTGCCCTACTACCTGTTAATGTTTATTGCTTGCTGCCTCAACATGTTCAGTCCAATAAATCACAGTAGCTTGTATTTCCTCAATATACGTAATTTCTAAAGATATCTATAAATAAAGAAATATGTGAGGTACTCAGCATTGTTATTTATCTCAAAGTCTTTAATGAAGATCTGTGGTTATATTGATAAGCAGCAACCTACATTATATTATCATACAAAATCTCTATATTGATGTAATTGCTACACTTTCCCAATTGCTTTATTAACATTCTTGCTTTCTGAAATATCCTTGAAACTGCACCATTTGGCCGCTCTTTTTTCAAAATTTCCCCCCTTGATATGTTCGGGCTCGCTCGCTACGCTCGCTCGCCACAGTGCACCGCACACAACTTTTACGCCGCACCACTTTCAAATGTCACCAGCCGCCACTGCTAATATTGCTATATTTTATTCCTAAACAGGCAAAAACGAGTACAGTTACTTTGCAGACAATACAGCCATGATTTGAATGGTGCAGCAGGTGCAGTAACACCGGGTCCAAAAGTTGTCAGAACTCCTCTAAACACATAATATTGCTATTACATAAATTAATTCTATTATTTCCCTCTTTCATTTCATTTTTCAAAAATTTGCTATTACTTACCCACACTATACCACTAGTAACAGCACAATATATTGCCTTTTTGTACATAAACAAGTCATAACACTTTAACAGACTTTCTGTAACTTATATTGTACAACTACTCAGCAAGTTACAATTTACAACAAAAAACAGCTTATTATTAATCACTTAGGGGAAACCTTATGCATTTACCAATCCTTGTTATTTCTATTCTTGGTATTGAGACGTTTTTGATAGGTAAAATCACATTTCTTTTCTCCATCTTCATAATAGTTTTTACAACTATTGACAATATCTAAATAATGGCCCAACTGTCAAAGTATTCGCGCAGGGGTGTGCACCACTCTCCTTTGCAGAAAATTCAGACCTCATTGGCTATGTACTGTCATACAAATACCAATTTAATGACACTCTATTAATTGTGTACAGTGAAACACTACTGGAGAGATCATGTACATAAATTACTTGGCTCTAGTATAATTTGCTTGATTCTTGACGTAGATGCCTTTCTTGGCAGGCCGGCCTTACCTTTAGGCAGGGTGACCATATTTTCAAAATCAAAAACTGGGACGCTGTATGACATAGAAGTAGGACTATAATTATAGCACTCTTTTATGAAGTCTACCATAACACAAAAGCTGGCGACAATGTTACATATATGGGACTTTTATACCAACAGCAATACCCATTGCACAACATTAGACCTGCATCTTATTAGTAATCACAGAGGACATTAAATGCTAATGTTCTGATGCATATTACATGTCCATATGCAGCATAAAAACACGGAAACGACTAAGTCAAGTCAGGGCTAGAGTTGTGAATCTTGGCGATGTGACCTTCTGTAATGGTGGTGCCAACTGAGCTGAACTGCTCTGTGCAGACTCCAAGTTCTTGTTTTATCATCATGCCGGATTTGCAGGTCGTAAACGAAAAAGTTTGCAATTGTTTTTAAATGGCATCTGCCACAAAAGTAAAGCAGGCTAATGCAGTCTGTATGTCATGTTACACGTCAAGCTCAGCTGCTTCCCCTTCTTTCCGAATGAAGTTGAGAGAATAAAGCTGTTGTTTTTTGTAAAGTGCTGCAAGCCTTCCCAGCCGCTGTAACAAGCATTATCACAAGAAGGGGTCAGATCTTTGAGCAACATTTCAAGGTCAGGGCTCTTGTTCACCTGAACGCCCTCCCAAAACCGGGACATGTATTCAATTTAGAGAAAACTGGCTGCAGACAAGAACATACATCCAAAAACTGGGACTGTCCGGGCACAAACGAGATGTTTGGTCGCCCAACCTTTAGGCCAATGCTTTAAATGGGCCGGTACTCACCGGTACTAAGTACCGGCACTTCTAAATTTTCTGCCTTTGAGTACCGGAACTTTTTCTTGTCTCAAAGAGAGTACCGGTACTCATGGGGCAGCAAGTCAACTCAGTGCAATTTGGCTTGTAAAGAAAGAAGCGTGACACAGATGAGTCGGCGTTTTCGTGAAGTGAAGCACTCGAGTGCTAATCTCCCTTTACAATCTACTAATTGAGCACCTCCCATATGTATTCAATCAGAGCAGGCAGGGAGTTTGGGAGGGCGCCGAGTCACACTGTGATTGACACAGTGTCCACTCAGGCTCTGTGGAGACAATTTCACTGTAGGTGTGTGAGAAGGGCCTGCTAAGAGGCACATCTCCTGACTTGGGAAATCTAAAAGTAGGCATCCTGCTGGCATAGCAGAGTAGGGCAGCACTTGATTGGAGCCAGATCGAGGGGGAAAGGTGGTGATGATGACCTGTAGCACAGCAGTGGGGGGTGGGGGTCGGGGAATCAAGGTGTAGTAATGTGGACATCAGAATATGCGTTTCTAAAGCACATGAACTAAATACCCTGTCTGCGTGCACAAGTGCGTATCTATGTCCCTGTGCATGTTCTTGTATGAGTGAGTGTTGTGTGCATATCTGCACACCAATTAAACCTCAATCAAATGAAATGTGTGCCTCTGGCCCCGTCCCTTAGCACTGCCCGTAGCCCCGCCCCCATAGCCCTAACCCCGCCCCTAGTCCACATCTCTGGTGAGTACCTGCACTTATTTTTTCCATTTAAAGCACTGCTTTAGGCACAGCAGATAGGGCGTGAGAGTGAGAGAGGGTTGCATCGACCAGTGGTTTAGCAAGGGAAGGGGGGGGGGGGGGGGCTGTCCGCCCCAGCCAGGCGGCACGATTTTTTGGGGCGCGGCCGCCGAGGAATGCTCCAGCCCCCTCGACCCCTCCACACGGCCGCGGCGCGGCAAATGAAGAGGCCGCCACAGGCGGCCATAGGTCTAGCTACGTCACTGGCATCGACACTGGTTCACCTAATCCGTTTTTAGTTCATTGAATTCCAGGCACCATTGACACATTTTTGGAAACAATACAAGGCGCAGGAACCACCTTTAAACAGTTTACTAGTAATTCGGACCTTTGCCAGCAACATCTGCTCTTTGTCAAAGGCAGCACGAGAGTCTGCTTCGTGAGTCTCCACAGCCCCATTTTCTCCCTCCACTCAAGCATATACATCATGCCGGGAACATGTGCCTGACGCGCACGTGGGCCATTTACCAGACAGCCCATCTCAAATGCAGCGGAGGTCTCCCTCACACACACCTTTGGCCCCCCTCTCACCCCAGACTCAAAAGCTTGTGCTGTGCAAGATGACGTGCCGACTCAACCGAGCCCCATCTCCCTCCACGAAATCCTCAGTATCTGTAACAAGAATCTGCCAAACCACCCGTGAGGATAAACAGAAATGTCCGGAAAGGCAAGTTGAAGAAAACCAGAGCAATTTAAAAAGAAAAAAAACAATTAAAATCTAAAACAGATTGTTTTCAAGATACTTTAGAGGAGAAAGTCAATGTTTATGACTATAAAGTTAGTGTTATTGGTTGAAGATTAGCCAGGTCAAATACATTAAAGGCCTATTAACTTTGACATTTGGCGCCTTAAAGAGGCCTCAACAGTGATGCGTTTGGAGAGGAGAGGAGCGGGAATCAGGAGGGCAGCTGGCATCCCCAGCACAAGGGAACATAACGTTTTCCAGGCTGCACTTATACCATACATGGGCAATGGTACAGCTGAGGGTGCACACACGAACAGATGCGGGCACCCACACAGACACAAATACAAGCACATTTACATACATGACTAAGGTACTGATTTAAGGTATGGCGATCATCCGTCATGGTGACTGAAGTCAATTCAATTCAATTCCATATCTTTATTCGGCTATCAAAAAGGCAGCCATCAAAGTACAGGCAAAATAGCACATCTAAAAACAATTAAAACATTTGATACAGCATACAGTTATAATTATAAAATTAATTTCATTTGTTGCACTATAGCATAATACTTTTCCTCACAGTAATCGATTTCAAAATAAATAAAGCAACATTGTAACATATAAAGGGATCATCTAATGTCGCCAGATATTTCATTGCTTGTATGTGTGACCTAATGTTTTGTGCAACAAACAATGGTTTAAGATAAAAACACCTAAAATTCGGATAAAATTTACAAACAATAGAAAGCGCAATGTGCTTTGTTTGCTTCGGTTGTCACAGGGGCATAAAACCCAATCAGGTGGGCGGAACTTCATGGTTGGGAAGGCAACTAGATGGTGCGCTTTATAAATCCATAAAACATAAACATATTAACACAAAACAATGCTGTGCCTTGGTCACATATGATAAATAATTATTACCTCCCTCCTTCAAATTAAGGGATTTGTACAAGGTGACCGTTGATTTATTCTGCTCATCCATCGATCGACAGTCCAGTATATGCTGGAGAAAAGTTTCTTTAATACTTTTCTTTGTAAGTGACTATACTTTTGTGGGATCCGACCAGATAGATATCTTAAACAGCCTTACGAGGGAGGAATTAATGTACAGTAGCCAGGGAATACTTAATACATCATTCAGGGTTAGACAATCTAAAATAATTGATCTAGTAAAAGCAGTTTCTTCCTTGCCCCATAGTGAAGCCTACAATAACAACGGTCTAACCAATAAAAGATCCTCTAAAAACTTTAGTCCCACCTCATGGTGTATGATAGTGTTTGATGCAGTAGAGGGTAGATATAAGAGACGTTTTAAAAAGTACTTTTCTTCTATTTGTAAGGCTGTGCTAATTGCATAGCCCCAGAGGCCTGACCCATAAAGAGCTGTGCTCACTCCTTTGGCTTTGTAAATGGCACCATTTCATTAATTGGTTGGTTCCCTAATTTTAAAGAAAATTTAAAAATCCCTTGGGATGCACTGCTCATTTTAGCTCTAGTGTTTAATCATATCAATCATATTAATGAATTACTATGGAATAACTGTATAATAAGTGACGACTCCTCTCAATGTGGTCCGCATATCGTACCATTAATAATTTGAATTATATTTTTCCTCTTAATTTTATCATCCTCTGCCCTTTTTCTATGTCTCTCACCTAACAAACTTGGTATCTTTTGGGTCTTCACTGTTCTTTATGGTTATCTATTGTGCATGTTACCAACATCCCTCTGGATGTGAATCTTTGGCAAACTGATTCTACCGCTGTACCACTTATTATTGTGGCCTATTGTCAACACCAGCCTTGAGAAAGCCCTCGGCCAATGGCCATCGGGCGAAACACGTGACGGCTGTCTTTTCGTATGATTTCACTATTGGAATAAATAAAAATGGCACATCCTGCCAAACCAAGCACAAAAGAATATGAGATTTGGAAATTATTATTCCTTTTACTGCATTTGATTAACAGGCACAGACCTCCACCCACAACTCCAATTATCCTTTTTTTAATGACTTTTGGGTGCAGGCATTCGTGAGGCGTGTGCCAGCTTCAACATTGGGTCTTTACCACTGTGGCGGGAGTCCTAGATTCATCCACCCATCTCAGCAAACAGTGTTTAAAACATGTTGTGACCATGAGCCGCTACCCGTAAATAAAATACCCAAATAGCAAAAAGAGTTCACTGAACTAATTGGGATGTTATCAATAAAGAACGATTTGCAGGGTTTATGTTTTGTCCCACAGACCACGGTAAATGTTTTAGATTTGTTAATTCCCATTTTCTTTTGCGTCATGAATCCAGCAAAAGCGTTCATCAATCTTTGAAGGCCCACTGGGGTCCGCGCCATTAAAACTGCGTCGTCCACATATAACAATACAGGCATTGGGCGGCCAACCACCCGAGGGGCATCAGCCTGAATCGTCTGTAAGTGGTTATCTACCCCATTAATAAAAAGAGAAAATAATATTGGCGCTAACACACAACCCTGTTTTTTACCTCGCCCTATTTTAAATTTAGTTGAACATTCCCCCTGAGGGCCGAAACAGACCTGACTGGTTAAGTTCTCGTACAAACGAAAGAGAAATCCAACAATCGGCCTAGGTGCTCCGATGGAAGTCAGGGTTGGCCAGAGTAGGTTATGATCGACCAGATCGAATGCGCTACTTAAATCGGCAAAGCATAGATGTAATGCACCAGCCTTAGCCCTAGTATATTTGCCAATGAGTAGCTCTAGATTAATACATTGCTCGATAGTCCTGAGCCCTTTTCTGAACCCATATTGCACTGGAGATAAGACAGAGTGCTCTTGCGCCCATTCCTCCAACCTTAATAACAAGACCCTACTCATTATTTCAAAGTGGTGTGTAGGAGAGAAATAGGGCGATCATTTTATATATTTTATATATTTTATATATGGGTACAATAATTGATTCCCCCCATGAGGATGGAATTGTATCTGTTACAGCTGAATTAAATGCTCTGGTCAGAATAGGTCCCCATAATTCAGGGGCAGATTTGAAAACATCGACTGGGACCCCATCAGGGCCTAGGGCCTGGCCTGTATAGCCCGATGGACTTCTTCATTAATAATGTTCAAAGGGAGACGTCCCCCTCGCACAACGGCTCCCAGTAAGGCCCTGTCAGCGTCTCACCACTTTTATTAAAAATTTCAGAGAAGTGGGTCACCCATCTATCACAGGGAACAAAATAGCAGGACTCAGGGATGTCATCGTTCTTTAAAAAAGGAGCATTTACTGTATCCCAAAAATGTTTGGTATCCTGGTTTTTACAGAGATTGCCAGGTTTTCCCATGCTTCCGCTTGGAGTATCTTTTTCCCACCTGCTATTGCTAATTTATACTTACTCCGAAGGGATTTAATAATTAGAATATCCCGTGGGTGATTAGACAGGGCATATTTAAGTGACTGTAGTGCTTTAGTACAAGCGCTATCAAACCATCCCCTTCTATAGTTCCCTGGTGTATTTGGGTACTTGGTTAAAAATGATTTGATTGAGATTACAATATGACTAAAATTTTCAATCATTATATTTGGCTCAATTTCGTCCTGAAGACAGTAAGTTATTTCCTTGTAATTAAACCTTACTATTTTCTGCATAAACATATCGGGATCAACACCCGTCCACTTGATTCTTACACCATTTTTCCTAATAGGGTCAATACTATTTATTAGTTGGAATGAGGGTTGTCTTTGGCCCTGTTAGACTTGGCATCTTTTGGCGTGTTTCCCCTGACTTTTTGCTTTCTGACCTCCCGGTTTTGACTCTGTTTTTGCTGGTGTAATGATTCTGCGCACTTTCCTCACTGCTGTCCAGTGGGAAAGTGCAAGTGCTCCTGTATAAAATGTGTTATGGATTGGTGTTTCCATGATTGGCCTATTTGGTTTATGTATCAGTCCCTTGTAAAGTGCACTGCGAGTGCCAGGGCCTATAGACCAAATGCTGTTGGTGGGCTGCAGCACTGGATTGTGCCACCCACGCAAACAGCCCGTAAAGTGTAACTCGGGCCTGCCACCGCAGAGCCTGTGCGCAGCCTGGGGCTGCCATGTCGACTTGGCAAGTGCACACACTTGCAAGTCCCTAAACCTTCCCTTTGCTACCTGTTAGTCACCCCTAAGGTAGGCCCAAAGTACCCCTGTGGGCAGGGTGCGTTGTATGCGAAAGGTAGGACATGCCCGGGTGTGTGCGGCATGTCCTGATAGTGAATTACAGCCTAGTTCGTTTTTCACTATTGCAAGGCTACCTGTTCCCCCTAGGCCAGAACGGGCAGTTTTGATTATTACAGCTTATAATCCTAACTGACCCCGGGAACATGGTAGAAATTCGAGTTTAGTATGCCTGGACTCAGAATGATAAAATGCAGCTTTTAGTGAAGTTGGTTTTAACATTCTGTGTTTGAAAATACCACTTTTAGAAAGTGGGTATTTTCTTGTCTAACCATCCAAGCCTGCCTCTGCGAGGTTGTGTATTCCTTGTCTGGAGTGTGAGTGACAGGGGCTGGGGGATGCCAGGAGACAGGGTGAGTCAGCACAGGGCTGAATAGCAAGATCTACATGTAGATGGGTGGGAGGGGTCGCACCTGGGCCCTGAATAGGACAGTGCCTTCCCTCCACAATGCTGGCTCCACCTCCTGTGGTGCGTCTGATGTCCCTGGCCTACTCACTGAAAGAAGGAACGGAGACTTGTCAACAAAGTGCTCCAGAACTGGTTTGGACTAGGCAAATGCCTCTCTGCCTTCAGAGAACAAAGGAATTTGCGATATAAATATTGGGGCCCTGACCCCATGAATTTAGATCTCGCTGGAATCAAGGAACCTGCCAAGACGAAGAGCTGGAAGAGCTGCCAGGAGGAGTACTGCCCCTTTGCTGTGTTGTTGCTTTGTTGGGTTGGCCTGCAGCTGCTGCTTCTGCCTTGGGCAGTGAAAGGACTGGACTGAACTTTCTACAATCTTGTGCTGAGTATCTCCAAGGGCCTGGAACCGAGCTGGCCTCCTGTTAAGAAGTCTCAGGGACTACAAAGACTTCACAAGCCTCTGGGTACCGCTTCTGGAACGCTGTTTCAGTTGCCACAGAGGAAGGGAACTGCAACCGACTCCGTCAACCGAATCCATCCCTGGCCGGTGACCTGTTTGCACCGCAGACCGCATCGCCCCGCTTCGCATCGCAACCCTGGTCTCACCGTGGGCGACGTCCGACGCCGCCAACATCGAGCCGCTGCTTGCACCGTGACCTGTGGGCACCGCAGTTCGCATCGCATCGCTTCACTGAACCAACCGGACCCGACCGACGAGGTCGCTGCAACTGGCTCAAGAGTCGTGACCGCATCGCATTTGGGGCACCGCTCGCATGTCTGCGACGCACCGCTCCGACTCGCACCGCTGTCCGACGCCAGCTCCCGCACTCCGGCTTGGTCGCCTGCATCGCAACCTGTCAGCACCGCATCGAGCATCGTCTCACCCTGCATCGCACGCCTTGGACTCACCGACTCCGTCTGCACGACGCTCACCGAGCCACTGCCTGCACCGCATCGAGGGACACCACACCTTGCATCGCTCCGTCTTGCACCGCAACCGCGACGAACGCCGACCGGCTCGTACACTCCGTACCAGCCACAACGAGAAAGGTACTGTAACCGAGTCTGTTCATGACTCTGCTGGCCCGTATCGACGCGGTCGGCTGGAACTGTTAGACTCTGTGGTTTTCAGCATCGCGGTAGGCTCGGATGGAGCTACCGACTCGTACGAACTTTGCTTTTGTGCTATTCCTGCAAAGAAGAAGTTACCGTATCAAGCATTCATTTTTAAAGTATAGTATTGTGGATTTTTGCCGTAATTGGTCTTGTCTTGAGTATATAAAATATTGGTTATTTTTCTAAACTGGTGTGGTGTCCGCTTGTAGTGCTTACACTGTATTACTGTTGGTTATGTGCAAATGCTTTACACGCTGCCTCTGAATTAAGCCTGACTGCTCGTGCCAAGCTACCACGAGGGTGAGCAGGGGTTACTTCACGAGTGTAACACCCTTACCCTGACTAGGAAGAAGGGTCCCTACTTGGACAAAGGTGCAATCCCTTGCCAACTAGAGATCCCATTTCTAACATTGGTTGTCAGCGGTGAGGATAGGACTTGTGTTTGCACTTGACTTACAGTGATTGGTGTGCACTACTACCATATCGCAGACCATTACGTACCACATACTGGTTCTTTTCTTTTGGCCTATTTTTGATCTTGCCAGTTTTCAACTCACTACTTTTGTCATGCCTGAATCAATTGCATCATCCGTTGCATCTCTGGAAGTTATCTTTGAGGAGGATAGGTTGGAATCCTACGCCGTAAAGGAGCTACGAGCGATTTGTAAAAACCTGAAAGTCCAAATTAAAGGCCTCACAAGGAAGGAGGAGCTACAGAAGGCGCTGAGGGCCTGGGTAGCAGCCAGGCATGCCAATGGGCAGCCTGGTAATCTCAGTGAGGAGGTGGAGGAGCCTATTTCCAGGGTGGATGTGCTCTTGGGTAGGGGGGAACCCGCCAGGTCAGGCAGCAGCAGTCTGTCCCCAGAGGAGCTGGAGGACAGGCGGGAGGCAAGGCAGTTTGAGCTGCAGAAGCTCAGGCTGGAGAGTGAGCGGGAGGAGAAGAGATTGGCCATAGAGGAGAGGAAGATGCTCTTAGAGCATGAGAGAGAACTGAAGGAGCTAGAACTTAGGAGTAAGTCAGGCTCAGATGGTGGCAGCAATTCGTCCAGAAAGGCAGACATGATTGTGCACATTCCCAAGAATGTAGGCAAGGAATTCAAGAAGGGTGATGACATACAAAGGTGGTTTCAGGGTTATGAGGCAGCCATACACATGAATGGGGTCCCTGAGGAGATTTGGGGAGCAGGATTGTGGCCACGTTTCCCTGAAGAAGCAAGGGATGCTCTGATAGCTTTGGGTAAGGGGTATCACCTCACCTATGCTGACATGAAGGATGCCCTTCTCACGAAGTATGGTCTTACTCCTGAAAAGTACAGGGATCAGTTCAGGTCCAGTAAGAAGTCTGATGCCAACACTTGGTTGGAATGTGTCGATGTGTTCTGCAGGTCTCTGGATGGTTGGGTGAAGGGCAGTAGTGTAACAGATTTTCAGGGGCTCTACAACTTGATTGCATGGGAGCACTTGTCTAGTCTATGTTTTGCAGATCTGCGCCAGCACCTAGTTGATAGTAAGCTAACTGACCCCAGGAAGCTTGCTATGGAAGCGGACCGCTGGGTGAGTACCAGGGTCCACAAGAAAGCGTTTGGGGGAGACTCAGCCAAAGGTGGGCAGGGTCCCCAGCAGAAAGGTGGGGGGACAAGGGTAAAGCACAGGAGTTCTCTAAAGGGCCCCAAACTAGTACCCAGGGTAAAGGTTCCCAGCCCCCGGTGATAAGAAGAAAGGGGTCTCTACAGGGAAGCCTGTTGAGACCGGCCCCCGCAAGTGTTATGCATGTGACCAGGTAGGTCACTTTAAGGGGGACCCCAAGTGCCCAAAGGGGACACAGCCACCCACCGGTAGACAATCCAAAGTGTTGGCTAGTGTAGCGCTTGGGGAGGAGGGGTGCCCACAGGAGGGTGGGGATCCCGCAGAAATGACCCTTGTCTCACTAGGGGACAGTGAGATGGTCCCAGGAAACCAGGTGCCCCCTAACACAAAGAAATATAGCACCTGGGTGACCATTAATGGGAACAGGGTAGAGGCTCTCAGAGACACTGGAGCCAGTGTGACCTCAGTCCGGTGTCACCTGGTGTCTGAGAAGCAAGTAGTCCCAGGAGCATTCCACCAAGTAGTTGCTGTCAACAACTCTGAGCGCCAGTGTATGGTGGCGCAGGTTCCCTTTGAATGGGGGTCTCAGGTCCCTTGAGGGTGGTTGTGAGCCCTACCATGCCTGTAGATTGTCTGCTAGGAAACGACCTGGAGCAGTCCTTATGGAAGGAGGTTGAGCTCAGGTCTCACTTGGAGATGCTTGGGTTGCCAGAGTGGGCATGCGTGTCTACTCGGTCAATGGCAGCCAGAAAGGGTGATCAAGAGGACTTGGAGCCTGAAACAGTGGCCCAAGTCCCTGCCAAGAGAAAGGGCAGGGGGCGCGGGAAACCGGCCCCCAAAGTTCCCACGGACCGGGAGGAGGCGGACCTCGAGGGGGACGCCCCGGTGCCTACAGGGGAGCAGGTAGCCGAACTGGGAGACATCTCTGAGCTGATCCATTGGCAGCAAGAAGGGGGTCCCACCAGGGAGGAGTTCTGCAGGGAGCAGAACGAGTGCCCTACTCTGGAGGGTCTGCGGCGGCAGGCTGCAGACCAGGCAGCTGGTAATCAGTCCGGGTCACATCTGATCTACTGGGAGAGTGGTCTCCTATACAGTGAGCCTAAGGTTGCTGAGCCTGGGTCAGCCCGTGTGCTGGTGGTACCCCAGCGCTTCAGGACCTTCCTACTGGGTCTGGCTCATGACGTGCCTTTGGCAGGACATTTGGGGCAGGACAAGACCTTTGACAGGCTTGTCACCCACTTCTTTTGGCCCCAAATGCGAAGGCAGTCAGATGCACACTGTAGGTCTTGCCAAACTTGCCAGGCAAGTGGTAAGAGTGGGAGGAAGGTCAAAGCTCCTCTCCAACCTTTTCCTGTTGTTGGAACACCCTTTGAAAGGGTAGGGATGGATATTGTGGGGCCACTGGATCCCAAGACAGCCATGGGCAACAGGTACATCCTGGTCTTGGTGGACCATGCCACCCGGTACCCGGAGGCGATCCCTCTCAGGACAACGACGGCGCCAGTGGTGGGCCGGGCGTTAATGGGGATCTTTTCCCGTGTGGGATTCCCCAGAGAGGTGGTTTCTGATAGGGGGACCAATTTCATATCGAAGTATATGACATCCCTGTGGAAGGAGTGTGGTGTAACCTACAAGTTCACCACTCCTTACCACCCACAAGGAAACGGTCTGGTGGAGAGATTCAACCAGACCTTGAAAGGCATGATCAAGGGTCTAACAGAACCCATGAGGCGTAAGTGGGACGTCCTCTTGCCATGCCTACTCTTTGCATACAGGGAGGTGCCTCAGAAGTCTCTTGGGTACAGCCCCTTTGAGCTCCTGTATGGCCACCCTGTCAGAGGACCTCTGAGTTTGGTAAAGGAAGGCTGGGAGGCAGCTCCCAGGAAAACTCCCCAGGATGTATTTAGCTACATGCTGGCCTTTAGAAACCAAACTGCCCGCTTCAGGAAACTCGCTCAGGCGAACCTAGAAGCAAGCCAGGAAGAAATGAAGAGATGGTATGACCAGAATGCCACTCTGGTCGAATTTCAACCTGGGCAAAAAGTGTGGGTCATGGCCCCAGTGGCACCTTGTGCCTTGCAGGACAAGTGGACTGGGCCATACGAGGTAAAGGAGCGCAAAAGTGACGTCACCTACCTGGTGGATTTGCAGGCTCCAAGGAACCCTTTGAGGGTCCTTCACGTGAACCGCCTCAAGCCCCACTTCGAGAGGTCCGAAGTGAGTATGCTCTTGGCGACAGATGATGGGGTGGAAGAGGAGAGTGAGCCTCTCCCTGACCTCCTGTCTACCAAGGAGCATGATGACTACTACCTTCTACCTACTTGATGACTTCCAATCTGGATTCAGACCCGGGCACAGCACTGAAACCACCATGCTCCACATCGTTGATGATGCCCTCCAAGCCCTTGACCAAGGCAAAACCTGTCTCCTAATCCGCCTAGATCTATCCTCGGCCTTCGACACGGTCAACCATGAAAAACTACTCGAACGCCTTAAACTCAGGATGGGATTGGATGGCACCGTTCTAAAGTGGTTTAGGTCCTTCCTCCAAAACCGTTCACAGAGATTCCTAATCAACGGAAACCTATCGGCTCCTTCTCGGGTCACGGTTGGAGTCCCTCAAGGATCAACCCTGTCCCCTACCCTCTTCAACCTTTACCTTGAACCTCTTACCGAAGTTCTACGCACAGCGAATATCTCCTACCATATGTACGCTGACGACACTCAGATCTACATCAAGACCTCATCCCTCGAGGAGATTCTCTCCCTGAACGAAGCCCTGAAACTCACTGTCCATTGGCTCGCCTCCAATCAACTCAAACTCAACGCAAAGAAAACAGAATTTCTCTTAATTTCCCCTCAAAAACCAATCCCGAGATGCAGACATGGATTAAGGCTATCACAGCCTTAGATTGCCCACCGACCATCGTGGACTCGGCCAAATCTCTGGGAATTACCCTGGACAGAAACTTGAACATGCGAGACCACATCAACGCGATGGCCAAATCAGCCAGATTCCACCTGAGCTACCTTAGGAAACTGAAACCCTTCCTCGACAATGCCGATCTAAAAATGGCAGTCCAAGCTCTCGTCATCTCCAGACTGGAATATGGCTGCTCTACCCTCTCGGGTTTACCAAAGATCTCCCTGGCACCTTTAAAAGCCTGCCTCAACACTGCCGCCAGACTTCTTACCAGCTCAAGAAAATTCGACCACATTTCTCCACACCTGAAAGCTTTGAATTGGCTTCCTCTTGAGGCTAGAATACAGCTTAAACTGGCCTGTATCACACACAAGGCCTTACACTCAAACTCCCCTGCTTATCTTGCACAGAAACTTGTGGTATCCGGAGGAACCAGAAACTCCCGATCCGCCAGAGACCTCCTGCTACAACCTGCACGCTTCCGGAAGAAAAAACGTACAATCGGGCTTTTTCTGGGGCCGCTCCGAGAATATGGAACTCTCTCCCGCCCACCATCAGAAGAATCCCTTCACTGACACGCTTCAAAAAGGAGGCCAAAACCTTCCTTATGGGTAAATTCCTCGTTTAAATGTTGCCTCCAACCAGCACAGAGACTCTGATTAACTCCTGACTAGCGCCTCCCCTCGGATTAACTAGTCACCTCTCCTAGAAACCTGGGGACTCGTTTCGAGCAACTATAAAACGCAAACCGTACATTCGTGTCCACCATCTTTCATATATCCTGCACCCTGCCCTCTTTTACCTTTTGTATATTATTGTGATTCCAAGCCTATTGTACATTTCTATGTTTCCTGTAAAGCGCTCTGATACCCTAACGGGTCAAGTTCGCGCTCTATAAAACACAAAAATAAAAATAAAACAAAAATAATGGGTCAGTAGAGGGTGTGATCCTCTCCCCTACTCTGACTCAGGAGCAGCAGGGGGACTGTCGCCAGTTGTTGGGACAGTTCGCCCCACTGTTCTCTCTGACCCCCGGTGTTACTCACTGGTGTACCCATGACGTGGACACCGGTGACAGCCCTCCTGTGAAGCACAAGATTTACAGGTTGACTGACCGGGTCAGAGCCAGCATCAAGGAGGAGGTCTCTAAGATGTTGGCGTTAGGGGTGATTGAGCCCTCCCACAGTCCTTGGGCCAGCCCAGTGGTCTTGGTCCCAAAGGCTGCGGCGCCCGGTGCCACCCCAGAACTCCGGTTTTGTGTGGACTACCGTGGGCTCAATGCCGTCACCAGGACTGACGCGCACCCCATCCCCAGAGCTGATGAGCTCATTGATCGGTTGGGAGCTGCCCGGTTCCTCAGCACGTTTGATTTGACGTCTGGGTACTGGCAGATTGCCTTAACCGATGGGGCCAAGGAGAGATCAGCATTCTCAACCCCAGAAGGTCATTACCAATTCCGGGTGATGCCCTTTGGGTTGAAGAATGCCCCTGCCACCTTTCAGAGGTTGGTCAATCAGGTGTTGGCTGGGCTGGAGGATTTCAGTGCCGCCTACCTGGATGACATTGCTGTGTTCAGTTCCAGCTGGGAAGAACATTTACAGCACCTTGAGAAAGTGTTGAGGGCTCTGCAAGGTGCAGGCCTCACGATCAAGGCCAGTAAGTGCCAGATCGGGCAGGGTTCTGTGGTGTACTTGGGACACCAGGTAGGAAGCGGCCAGGTGGCGCCCCTACAACCCAAGATTGACACCATTCTGGCTTGGGAACCCCCAAGACCCAGACAGAGGTGAGAGCCTTCTTAGGTCTCACCGGTTACTATCGGAGATTTGTTAAGGGCTATGGCACCATCGTTGCCCCCTTAACAGAGCTGACCTCTAAGAGGTAGCCCAGGAAAGTGATCTGGACTGAGTCCTGCCAGAAAGCTTTTGATGCCCTGAAGGCAGCCATGTGCACGGCGCCCGTGCTCAAGGCACCTGACTTCTCCAAGGAATTCGTCGTGCAGACTGACGCTTCAGAGCATGGTGTGGGAGCGGTGCTCTCACAACTGAACGAAGAGGGCCTGGATCAGCCTGTAGTCTTCCTTAGCAGGAGACTACTTCCCAGGGAACAGAGGTGGAGTGCCATAGAAAGGGAAGCTTTTGCTGTGGTCTGGGCGCTGAAGAAGTTGAGACCATACCTGTTTGGGACTCACTTCCGGGTTCAGACAGACCACAGGCCCCTCAGATGGTTGATGCAAATGAGGGTGAGAATCCTAAACTGCTGAGGTGGTCCATCTCCCTACAGGGAATGGACTTTACGGTGGAACACCGTCCTGGTACAGAACACGCCAACGCAGATGGTCTGTCCAGGTTCTTCCGCTCTTAGTGAAGAGAACTCCAATGGGGTTGGGTAGTTCTCCCTACTTTCAGCTGGAGGGGACATGTGTTAGACTTGGCATCTTTTGGCGTGTTTCCCCTGACTTTTTGCTTTCTGACCTCCCGGTTTTGACTCTGTTTTTGCTGGTGTAATGATTCTGCGCACTTTCCTCACTGCTGTCCAGTGGGAAAGTGCAAGTGCTCCTGTATAAAATGTGTTATGGATTGGTGTTTCCATGATTGGCCTATTTGGTTTATGTATCAGTCCCTTGTAAAGTGCACTGCGAGTGCCAGGGCCTATAGACCAAATGCTGTTGGTGGGCTGCAGCACTGGATTGTGCCACCCACGCAAACAGCCCGTAAAGTGTAACTCGGGCCTGCCACCGCAGAGCCTGTGCGCAGCCTGGGGCTGCCATGTCGACTTGGCAAGTGCACACACTTGCAAGTCCCTAAACCTTCCCTTTGCTCCCTGTTAGTCACCCCTAAGGTAGGCCCAAGGTACCCCTGTGGGCAGGGTGCGTTGTATGCGAAAGGTAGGACATGCCCGGGTGTGTGCGGCATGTCCTGATAGTGAATTACAGCCTAGTTCGTTTTTCACTATTGCAAGGCTACCTGTTCCCCTAGGCCAGAACGGGCAGTTTTGATTATTACAGCTTATAATCCTAACTGACCCCGGGAACATGGTAGAAATTCGAGTTTAGTATGCCTGGACTCAGAATGATAAAATGCAGCTTTTAGTGAAGTTGGTTTTAACATTCTGTGTTTGAAAATACCACTTTTAGAAAGTGGGTATTTTCTTGTCTAACCATCCAAGCCTGCCTCTGCGAGGTTGTGTATTCCTTGTCTGGAGTGTGAGTGACAGGGGCTGGGGGATGCCAGGAGACAGGGTGAGTCAGCACAGGGCTGAATAGCAAGATCTACATGTAGATGGGTGGGAGGGGTTGCACCTGGGCCCTGAATAGGACAGTGCCTTCCCTCCACAATGCTGGCTCCACCTCCTGTGGTGCGTCTGATGTCCCTGGCCTACTCACTGAAAGAAGGAACGGAGACTTGTCAACAAAGTGCTCCAGAACTGGTTTGGACTAGGCAAAGGCCTCTCTGCCTTCAGAGAACAAAGTAATTTGGGATATAAATATTGGGGCCCTGACCCCATGAATTTAGATCTCGCTGGAATCAAGGAACCTGCCAAGACGAAGAGCTGGAAGAGCTGCCAGGAGGAGTACTGCCCCTTTGCTGTGTTGTTGCTTTGTTGGGTTGGCCTGCAGCTGCTGCTTCTGCCTTGGGCAGTGAAAGGACTGGACTGAACTTTCTACAATCTTGTGCTGAGTATCTCCAAGGGCCTGGAACCGAGCTGGCCTCCTGTTAAGAAGTCTCAGGGACTACAAAGACTTCACAAGCCTCTGGGTACCGCTTCTGGAACGCTGTTTCAGTTGCCACAGAGGAAGGGAACTGCAACCGACTCCGTCAACCGAATCCATCCCTGGCCGGTGACCTGTTTGCACCGCAGACCGCATCGCCCCGCTTCGCATCGCAACCCTGGTCTCACCGTGGGCGACGTCCGACGCCGCCAACATCAAGCCGCTGCTTGCACCGTGACCTGTGGGCACCGCAGTTCGCATCGCATCGCTTCACTGAACCAACCGGACCCGACCGACGAGGTCGCTGCAACTGGCTCAAGAGTCGTGACCGCATCGCATTTGGGGCACCGCTCGCACGTCTGCGATGCACCGCTCCGACTCGCACCGCTGTCCGACGCCAGCTCCCGCACTCCGGCTTGGTCGCCTGCATCGCAACCTGTCAGCACCGCATCGAGCATCGTCTCACCCTGCATCGCACGCCTTGGACTCACCGACTCCGTCTGCACGACGCTCACCGAGCTGCTGCCTGCACCGCATCGAGGGACACCGCACCTTGCATCGCTCCGTCTTGCACCGCAACCGCGACGAACGCCGACCGGCTCGTACACTCCGTACCAGCCACAACGAGAAAGGTACTGTAACCGAGTCTGTTCATGACTCTGCTGGCCCGTATCGACGCGGTCGGCTGGAACTGTTAGACTCCGTGGTTTTCAGCATCGCGGTAGGCTCGGACGGAGCTACCAACTCGTACGAACTTTGCTTTTGTGCTATTCCTGCAAAGAAGAAGTTACCGTATCAAGCATTCATTTTTAAAGTATAGTATTGTGGATTTTTGCCGTAATTGGTCTTGTCTTGAGTATATAAAATATTGGTTATTTTTCTAAACTGGTGTGGTGTCCGTTTGTAGTGCTTACACTGTATTACTGTTGGTTATGTGCAAATGCTTTACACGCTGCCTCTGAATTAAGCCTGACTGCTCGTGCCAAGCTAACACGAGGGTGAGCAGGGGTTACTTCACGAGTGTAACACCCTTACCCTGACTAGGAAGAAGGGTCCCTACTTGGACAAAGGTGCAAGCCCTTGCCAACTAGAGATCCCATTTCTAACATTGGTTGTCAGCGGTGAGGATAGGACTTGTGTTTGCACTTGACTTACAGTGATTGGTGTGCACTACTACCATATCGCAGACCATTACGTACCACATACTGGTTCTTTTTCTTTTGGCCTATTTTTGATCTTGCCAGTTTTCAACTCACTACTTTTGTCATGCCTGAATCAATTGCATCATCCGTTGCATCTCTGGAAGTTATCTTTGAGGAGGATAGGTTGGAATCCTACGCCGTAAAGGAGCTACGAGCGATTTGTAAAAACCTGAAAGTCCAAATTAAAGGCCTCACAAGGAAGGAGGAGCTACAGAAGGCGCTGAGGGCCTGGGTAGCAGCCAAGCATGCCAATGGGCAGCCTGGTAATCTCAGTGAGGAGGTGGAGGAGCCTATTTCCAGGGTGGATGTGCTCTTGGGTAGGGGGGAACCCGCCAGGTCAGGCAGCAGCAGTCTGTCCCCAGAGGAGCTGGAGGACAGGCGGGAGGCAAGGCAGTTTGAGCTGCAGAAGCTCAGGCTGGAGAGTGAGCGGGAGGAGAAGAGATTGGCCATAGAGGAGAGGAAGATGCTCTTAGAGCATGAGAGAGAACTGAAGGAGCTAGAACGTAGGAGTAAGTCAGGCTCAGATGGTGGCAGCAATTCGTCCAGAAAGGCAGACAGGATTGTGCACATTCCCAAGAACGTAGGCAAGGAATTCAAGAAGGGGGATGACATACAAAGGTGGTTTCAGGGTTATGAGGCAGCCATACACATGAATGGGGTCCCTGAGGAGAATTGGGGAGCAGGATTGTGGCCACTTTTCCCTGAAGAAGCAAGGGATGCTCTGATAGCTTTGGGTAAGGGGTATCACCTCACCTATGCTGACATGAAGGATGCCCTTCTCACGAAGTATGGTCTTACTCCTGAAAAGTACAGGGATCAGTTCAGGTCCAGTAAGAAGTCTGATGCCAACACTTGGTTGGAATGTGTGGATGTGTTCTGCAGGTCTCTGGATGGTTGGGTGAAGGGCAGTAGTGTAACAGATTTTCAGGGGCTCTACAACTTGATTGCATGGGAGCACTTGTCTAGTCTATGTTTTGCAGATCTGCGCCAGCACCTAGTTGATAGTAAGCTAACTGACCCCAGGAAGCTTGCTATGGAAGCGGACCGCTGGGTGAGTACCAGGGTCCACAAGAAAGCGTTTGGGGGAGACTCAGCCAAAGGTGGGCAGGGTCCCCAGCAGAAAGGTGGGGGGACAAGGGTAAAGCATAGGAGTTCTCTAAAGGGCCCCAAACTAGTACCCAGGGTAAAGGTTCCCAGCCCCCGGTGATAAGAAGAAAGGGGTCTCTACAGGGAAGCCTGTTGAGACCGGCCCCCGCAAGTGTTATGCATGTGACCAGGTAGGTCACTTTAAGGGGGACCCCAAGTGCCCAAAGGGGACACAGCCACCCACCGGTGGACAATCCAAAGTGTTGGCTAGTGTAGCGCTTGGGGAGGAGGGGTGCCCACAGGAGGGTGGGGATCCCGCAGAAATGACCCTTGTCTCACTAGGGGACAGTGAGATGGTCCCAGGAAACCAGGTGCCCCCTAACACAAAGAAATATAGCACCTGGGTGACCATTAATGGGAACAGGGTAGAGGCTCTCAGAGACACTGGAGCCAGTGTGACCTCAGTCCGGTGTCACCTGGTGTCTGAGAAGCAAGTAGTCCCAGGAGCATTCCACCAAGTAGTTGCTGTCGACAACTCTGAGCGCCAGTGTATGGTGGCGCAGGTTCCCTTTGAATGTGGGGGGGGTCTCAGGTCCCTTGAGGGTGGTTGTGAGCCCTACCATGCCTGTAGATTGTCTGCTAGGAAACGACCTGGAGCAGTCCTTATGGAAGGAGGTTGAGCTCAGGTCTCACTTGGAGATGCTTTGGTTGCCAGAGTCGGCATGCGTGTCTACTCGGTCAATACAGCCAGAAAGGGTGATCAAGAGGACTTGGAGCCTGAAACAGTGGCCCAAGTCCCTGCCAAGAGAAAGGGCAGGGGGCGCGGGAAACCGGCCCCCGAAGTTCCCACGGACCGGGAGGAGGCGGACCTCGAGGGGGACGCCCCGGTGCCTACAGGGGAGCAGGTAGCCGAACTGGGAGACATCTCTGAGCTGACCCATTGGCAGCAAGAAGGGGGTCCCACCAGGGAGGAGTTCTGCAGGGAGCAGAACGAGTGCCCTACTCTGGAGGGTCTGCGGCGGCAGGCTGCAGACCAGGCAGCTGGTAATCAGTCCGGGTCACATCTGATCTACTGGGAGAGTGGTCTCCTATACAGTGAGCCTAAGGTTGCTGAGCCTGGGTCAGCCCGTGTGCTGGTGGTACCCCAGCGCTTCAGGACCTTCCTACTGGGTCTGGCTCATGACGTGCCTTTGGCAGGACATTTGGGGCAGGACAAGACCTTTGACAGGCTTGTCACCCACTTCTTTTGGCCCCAAATGCGAAGGCAGTCAGATGCACACTGTAGGTCTTGCCAAACTTGCCAGGCAAGTGGTAAGAGTGGGAGGAAGGTCAAAGCTCCTCTCCAACCTTTTCCTGTTGTTGGAACACCCTTTGAAAGGGTAGGGATGGATATTGTGGGGCCACTGGATCCCAAGACAGCCATGGGCAACAGGTACATCCTGGTCTTGGTGGACCATGCCACCCGGTACCCGGAGGCGATCCTCTCAGGACAACGACGGCGCCAGTGGTGGGCCGGGCGTTAATGGGGATCTTTTCCCGTGTGGGATTCCCCAGAGAGGTGGTTTCTGATAGGGGGACCAATTTCATATCGAAGTATATGACATCCCTGTGGAAGGAGTGTGGTGTAACCTACAAGTTCACCACTCCTTACCACCCACAAGGAAACGGTCTGGTGGAGAGATTCAACCAGACCTTGAAAGGCATGATCAAGGGTCTAACAGAACCCATGAGGCGTAAGTGGGACGTCCTCTTGCCATGCCTACTCTTTGCATACAGGGAGGTGCCTCAGAAGTCTCTTGGGTACAGCCCCTTTGAGCTCCTGTATGGCCACCCTGTCAGAGGACCTCTGAGTTTGGTAAATGAAGGCTGGGAGGCAGCTCCCAGGAAAACTCCCCAGGATGTATTTAGCTACATGCTGGCCTTTAGAAACCAAACTGCCCGCTTCAGGAAACTCGCTCAGGCGAACCTAGAAGCAAGCCAGGAAGAAATGAAGAGATGGTATGACCAGAATGCCACTCTGGTCGAATTTCAACCTGGGCAAAAAGTGTGGGTCATGGCCCCAGTGGCACCTTGTGCCTTGCAGGACAAGTGGACTGGGCCATACGAGGTAAAGGAGCGCAAAAGTGACGTCACCTACCTGGTGGATTTGCAGGCTCCAAGGAACCCTTTGAGGGTCCTTCACGTGACCCGCCTCAAGCCCCACTTCGAGATGTCCGAAGTGAGTATGCTCTTGGCGACAGATGATGGGGTGGAAGAGGAGAGTGAGCCTCTCCCTGACCTCCTGTCTACCAAGGAGCATGATGGGTCAGTAGAGGGTGTGATCCTCTCCCCTACTCTGACTCAGGAGCAGCAGGGGGACTGTCGCCAGTTGTTGGGACAGTTCGCCCCACTGTTCTCTCTGACCCCCGGTGTTACTCACTGGTGTACCCATGACGTGGACACCGGTGACAGCCCTCCTGTCAAGCACAAGATTTACAGGTTGACTGACCGGGTCAGAGCCAGCATCAAGGAGGAGGTCTCTAAGATGTTGGCGTTAGGGGTGATTGAGCCCTCCCACAGTCCTTGGGCCAGCCCAGTGGTCTTGGTCCCAAAGGCTGCGGCGCCCGGTGCCACCCCAGAACTCCGGTTTTGTGTGGACTACCGTGGGCTCAATGCCGTCACCAGGACTGACGCGCACCCCATCCCCAGAGCTGATGAGCTCATTGATCGGTTGGGAGCTGCCCGGTTCCTCAGCACGTTTGATTTGACGTCTGGGTACTGGCAGATTGCCTTAACCGATGGGGCCAAGGAGAGATCAGCATTCTCAACCCCAGAAGCTCATTACCAATTCCGGGTGATGCCCTTTGGGTTGAAGAATGCCCCTGCCACCTTTCAGAGGTTGGTCAATCAGGTGTTGGCTGGGCTGGAGGATTTCAGTGCCGCCTACCTGGATGACATTGCTGTGTTCAGTTCCAGCTGGGAAGAACATTTACAGCACCTTGAGAAAGTGTTGAGGGCTCTGCAAGGTGCAGGCCTCACGATCAAGGCCAGTAAGTGCCAGATCGGGCAGGGTTCTGTGGTGTACTTGGGACACCAGGTAGGAAGCGGCCAGGTGGCGCCCTACAACGCAAGATTGACACCATTCTGGCTTGGGAACCCCCAAGACCCAGACAGAGGTGAGAGCCTTCTTAGGTCTCACCGGTTACTATCGGAGATTTGTTAAGGGCTATGGCACCATCGTTGCCCCCTTAACAGAGCTGACCTCTAAGAGGCAGCCCAGGAAAGTGATCTGGACTGAGTCCTGCCAGAAAGCTTTTGATGCCCTGAAGGCAGCCATGTGCACGGCGCCCGTGCTCAAGGCACCTGACTTCTCCAAGGAATTCGTCGTGCAGACTGATGCTTCAGAGCATGGTGTGGGAGCGGTGCTCTCACAACTGAACGAAGAGGGCCTGGATCAGCCTGTAGTCTTCCTTAGCAGGAGACTACTTCCCAGGGAACAGAGGTGGAGTGCCATAGAAAGGGAAGCTTTTGCTGTGGTCTGGGCGCTGAAGAAGTTGAGACCATACCTGTTTGGGACTCACTTCCGGGTTCAGACAGACCACAGGCCCCTCAGATGGTTGATGCAAATGAGGGGTGAGAATCCAAAACTGCTGAGGTGGTCTATCTCCCTACAGGGAATGGACTTTACGGTGGAACACCGTCCTGGTACAGAACACGCCAATGCAGATGGTCTGTCCAGGTTCTTCTGCCTTAGTGAAGAGAACTCCAATGGGGTTGAGTAGTTCTCCCTACTTTCAGCTGGAGGGGACATGTGTTAGACTTGGCATCTTTTGGCGTGTTTCCCCTGACTTTTGCTTTCTGACCTCCCGGTTTTGACTCTGTTTTTGCTGGTGTAATGATTCTGCGCACTTTCCTCACTGCTGTCCAGTGGGAAAGTGCAAGTGCTCCTGTATAAAATGTGTTATGGATTGGTGTTTCCATGATTGGCCTATTTGGTTTATGTATCAGTCCCTTGTAAAGTGCACTGCGAGTGCCAGGGCCTATAGACCAAATGCTGTTGGTGGGCTGCAGCACTGGATTGTGCCACCCACGCAAACAGCCCGTAAAGTGTAACTCGGGCCTGCCACCGCAGAGCCTGTGCGCAGCCTGGGGCTGCCATGTCGACTCTGGCAAGTGCACACACTTGCAAGTCCCTAAACCTTCCCTTTGCTACCTGTTAGTCACCCCTAAGGTAGGCCCAAAGTACCCCTGTGGGCAGGGTGCGTTGTATGCGAAAGGTAGGACATGCCCGGGTGTGTGCGGCATGTCCTGATAGTGAATTACAGCCTAGTTCGTTTTTCACTATTGCAAGGCTACCTGTTCCCCCTAGGCCAGAACGGGCAGTTTTGATTATTACAGCTTATAATCCTAACTGACCCCGGGAACATGGTAGAAATTCGAGTTTAGTATGCCTGGACTCAGAATGATAAAATGCAGCTTTTAGTGAAGTTGGTTTTAACATTCTGTGTTTGAAAATACCACTTTTAGAAAGTGGGTATTTTCTTGTCTAACCATCCAAGCCTGCCTCTGCGAGGTTGTGTATTCCTTGTCTGGAGTGTGAGTGACAGGGGCTGGGGGATGCCAGGAGACAGGGTGAGTCAGCACAGGGCTGAATAGCAAGATCTACATGTAGATGGGTGGGAGGGGTCGCACCTGGGCCCTGAATAGGACAGTGCCTTCCCTCCACAATGCTGGCTCCACCTCCTGTGGTGCGTCTGATGTCCCTGGCCTACTCACTGAAAGAAGGAACGGAGACTTGTCAACAAAGTGCTCCAGAACTGGTTTGGACTAGGCAAAGGCCTCTCTGCCTTCAGAGAACAAAGTAATTTGGGATATAAATATTGGGGCCCTGACCCCATGAATTTAGATCTCGCTGGAATCAAGGAACCTGCCAAGACGAAGAGCTGGAAGAGCTGCCAGGAGGAGTACTGCCCCTTTGCTGTGTTGTTGCTTTGTTGGGTTGGCCTGCAGCTGCTGCTTCTGCCTTGGGCAGTGAAAGGACTGGACTGAACTTTCTACAATCTTGTGCTGAGTATCTCCAAGGGCCTGGAACCGAGCTGGCCTCCTGTTAAGAAGTCTCAGGGACTACAAAGACTTCACAAGCCTCTGGGTACCGCTTCTGGAACGCTGTTTCAGTTGCCACAGAGGAAGGGAACTGCAACCGACTCCGTCAACCGAATCCATCCCTGGCCGGTGACCTGTTTGCACCGCAGACCGCATCGCCCCGCTTCGCATCGCAACCCTGGTCTCACCGTGGGCGACGTCCGACGCCGCCAACATCGAGCCGCTGCTTGCACCGTGACCGGTGGGCACCGCAGTTTGCATCGCATCGCTTCACTGAACCAACCGGACCCGACCGACGAGGTCGCTGCAACTGGCTCAAGAGTCGTGACTGCATCGCATTTGGGGCACCGCTCGCACGTCTGCGACGCACCGCTCCGACTCGCACCGCTGTCCGACGCCAGCTCCCGCACTCCGGCTTGGTCGCCTGCATCGCAACCTGTCAGCACCGCATCGAGCATCGTCTCACCCTGCATCGCACGCCTTGGACTCACCGACTCCGTCTGCACGACGCTCACCGAGCCGCTGCCTGCACCGCATCGAGGGACACCGGACCTTGCATCGCTCCGTCTTGCACCGCAACCGCGACGAACGCCGACCGGCTCGTACACTCCGTACCAGCCACAACGAGAAAGGTACTGTAACCGAGTCTGTTCATGACTCTGCTGGCCTGTATCGACGCGGTCGGCTGGAACTGTTAGACTCTGTGGTTTTCAGCATCGCGGTAGGCTCGGACGGAGCTACCGACTCGTACGAACTTTGCTTTTGTGCTATTCCTGCAAAGAAGAAGTTACCGTATCAAGCATTCATTTTTAAAGTATAGTATTGTGGATTTTTGCCGTAATTGGTCTTGTCTTGAGTATATAAAATATTGGTTATTTTTCTAAACTGGTGTGGTGTCCGTTTGTAGTGCTTACACTGTATTACTGTTGGTTATGTGCAAATGCTTTACACGCTGCCTCTGAATTAAGCCTGACTGCTCGTGCCAAGCTACCACGAGGGTGAGCAGGGGTTACTTCACGAGTGTAACACCCTTACCCTGACTAGGAAGAAGGGTCCCTACTTGGACAAATGTGCAAACCCTTGCCAACTAGAGATCCCATTTCTAACAGGCCCCAAAAAAAGAACGGTAGTGTAAGTAGATTGTGGTCGCTAAGAATTGAGGGTACAATACTAAGATTAACACACATATCAATGGCGGAGACAGACACCAGTACGTGATCTATAGTAGAAAATGAATTTCTTCCAGTGAAGGTTGATACTATTTCACCAGTAGGACCGCAGCCACCTCTAAGTAATTGGAGATCATATTTAGAGATAATCAGGTTTAGGGCTTCCCCATACTCGCTGTGGCAAAAATGGTCATATCCCTCCCCATCCTGGTAAATATGGCCACATGCCTGGGTGGTAGGTACTGCACATATCTGAATGTTAAAGTCTCCTGCCCATACTAATACATAATCCATATTAATAGGAGCTAGAAAGGTTTCAAGGCCGTGGTCAAGGGCTGTAGCCACACTACTACGTGTTGGGTCAAAGATATTATTATAGAAATTTACAATTATCATATCTCTCACTCCTTTTTGGGTCGAGCATTCGAGACCTCTTGTATATACTTTAGTTTATACTTGTATGTGTATGTACTTTGTGGGCTCTGGAGATCAGCCCTAGGACTTGTCTGCTTCCGCTTAGGGACTTTTTTTTCTGTTCAACTGCCTCTATTTAACTGTCTTGATAGAAAACGACCAGTAGAGGTCAGTAAAATACCAGAATTGCTTTCTGCTTGTTCAACTGCCTGTATTTAACTGTCTTGCTAGAAAACGACCAGTAGAGGTCAGTAAAATACCAGAATTGCTTTCTACTTAGGGACTTTCTTTTTTAATTTTTCTGACAACTGCCTCTATTTAACTTTCTTGATAGAAAACGACCAGCAGAGGTCAGTAACATACCAGAATCACTTTAGCATTCTCTAGATTCCAGTCTGGCCACGCCTCCCACGCTGTTGCCACCAAGAACGCTGGGGGACCGAGTCTCACCCCAGCAGCCAGGAACAGATGAGGAGGTAAGTGCAGGCGGGCTCCACCAGTCGGTAACGATGAGCATACAGCTGAGGGTGCACACACAAACAGATGCGGGCACCCACACAGACACAAATACAAGCACATTTACATACGTGACTAAGGTACTGATTTAAGGTATCATCTGTCATGGTGACTGAAGGCATTATTTCCAACACCCTGGCTTGGAATGCCTGCCATAGCTAGGCCGCATCGTCGGTCTTGTGGTGATCTCTGTGCCACAGCCCGGCCACGGCTCCAAAGCCGCTCCTGTGAAGGCACAAAAAGTGTGGTGTATATCTGCCATGTTTCTGACAGCCACACCAAACTTTTTTGTTTTTCATAAACAAGCTCCAAAAATGGGAGGTTTTTATTTTGCACATTTATATAGCGCGAACTCGACCTGAAGGTATTGGAGCGCTTTATATGAGCACCAGTTACGTGACATGAGGACACATTCATTTTTGGTAGGCACATGGAGATTTAGTGATTTGCCTAGAATCACAGGATGCTGAGCTGACGCCGAGGATCGAGCCTGGCTCCCCAGCTCCAAAGTCGGTAGCTCTGGCCAGAAGGCCACATCCTCTCCCCTAAAAACGAAACAAACAAAAGCCCTAATGCCCCCAACACCCTAGGAGTTTTCTTCTTGGTGGTTGTGGGGGTTCGTTATTTATTTTCTGTTTGTGACAGTAAAAAAGTAATCAGACCATCCATTCTATACAGAATGGACAGTCTGATGTCCATACTCCGACAGCCACTAAACTTTAAGACGTGTTGTGCAGTTGCCTTGTGAGCAATGGTGCAGTCCCATTTGTTTGCACACTGTAAGCAGCAGGAGGCAATTGTTAGAATTAGAACTAGTAAGTGTGTGAGACCCCAAAATGGAAAAGGGGTGACAAGCCCTGCATATATAAAGGTGATGGCCTAGGACAGACTGACTATTAACTCCTCATTTGTTTTTCTTTTCCAAGTCTGTCCTCACATGACAAGAGTTTCACCTTCAGGACAGTTCACGTACCAAATATAATTGGGAAGAAAGACTAATTTGAAGAAAAACAGATTCTGGAATTTCTTTCCTTTCAATACATCCTGCCTCTTGCCTTTAACATCTTTTCAACCCACAGGCACTTTCTGTTTCTTATTCTGTCTCTCTTCGAGTGCTTAAATTGAAAAACATTTACTCCAGGAACCCATAAATTGTGGGCCAAGGTGGCAAGGTGACCTAGCAATTTTGAGGGGATTATAATAGAAGTAAGGTAAATCCAGTGGCTAACGCTGTTCTGGGAGAGTTCTGTGTTTTGTCCAGTCACAGTTTTGACTTAAAGTAGCACATAGGGTTAATGTGCCTGCTGTAAGGCACATATAGTAACAACCAGGTCACAGATTTGTAGGTTATTTAGATAGGTAAGTGGGCTACAGCTTTTGTCACTGAGATCATTTTGTTAGTACAGACTCCACAATCACTGCATTACATTTAGGGCTCCCGTTTTTTGGTATTTCGTTTTTTACCATTTCCGTCTGTATTTATCCATATTTATTTTTTGGCAATTTTTTTCTGTATTAATCCACATTTATTTTTCTCGCAAGCAAAAGAAGACGCTGCAGTTAGTACTTTTTCACATTTATTTAAATAGTCAGTGCACATGCAGAAATACCTATATATACAACAAATTAAGTAAACACAATGCATTCATCTGTTTTTTGGTCAGTGTTTGATTATCCTAATTTTGCTACAAAGGGTTTGTTTGGTTAGAAATAAAATCTTAGTAAGGCCAACCCTAATCACTGTGTTACGGTCTGAAGCCTGAGTTTGTTTCCCAGACCAAGCAATCTTAAAAAATGCCTAGCAGTGTGGATGACGTGAATCCTGCACCTACACCCTTTATCTTATATAGCATTTCTATACACTGATTTGCACTTGTATGATTCATTGTCTCTGTATGTGTGTGTATGATGTGAACTGCTCCAACACCCTGCGCTGGTAAGAGAGGTGCTAAAAAACAAATGAAATACATGCAAGAGAGGGGCTATAAAGAGATTTTAAAGACTGCACACACTTAAAAAGTTACCAAACAAAATTGAAAACATTGGAAGATGGAATGTTCTATTTTAAACAAAAAGTGTGCATTTATTGTACAGACATCTGGGGCACGTTAAGCAGGTAACACTAAGCACTGTGTTCTAAGAGGGAGTGATGGGGGATACAGCCTCTCTTTTGGCAATGTTTGAAATATTTGTTATTGTGATGGCATCAAACAGGCACTGCTTTACAAATTCTCTCCTCAAGTTACCTGCAACCTGTTCTAACGATTTGTGATGCAAAGAGCAAGCGCAACGCTATTGAGGGAGATTAGAAGAGGAATGAAGATGGCATGAAAGCAAATGGGAAATTACTTTTACAAAGGCAAAAGCAACAAGCATTGGAAATGCAATAGGTCTCGCATTTTTTTAAGTTAGAGCTATTGGCATTGTAAATGGCAATGTCTGTTACCTACTAAGGGAGGATGGAGGGAGCAGTTGGTGTCGGAGTGCCAAAATGCTCTGTTGGAGAGTGACTGGCTAAAAGTAAACCAAACAAGCAGCGACTTTTAAAAAAAGAAAGCATGTGTGGACCGTGTAAGTGTGTAGCCATGAAGCATATTTTTAACAACTAAGCTTGGGGAATACTTGGATATTACTTTGTGCCAGGGAACAAAACAGAGCCCGATAGAGACCCGTTTCAAGGCCCCCTTTTAAAAACTGCCAGTGCTCAGCACCGGTGAGACCCGGCACACTTAAAGCCCTGGGTTTTGCACTCTAATTGTGGAAATATTCGTAGGTATTGGTGCTTTGGTACCAACTCATGCACGTTTTCCATCCTAACCATGTGGTTTTCCCATTAAATGATTCCTCCTTGGGAAATGTGAATAGGAAAGAAGGATGGCAGCACAATTCAAACACACTACTGCAATTCCGGTGAAAACAGGTTTTTCTACCCACAATGGTATCATGAAAAAGCCCGGAAGACGGGCCCTTCAAGTATATGACCAAATGGTTGTGCAGTGGTTGCCTCTCAGACAGTGTGTTCTGGACTTGTAAAGTCTAAGTTGGGCAAAAGGCGGGCGCATGTACCGGTTTATCCTCTCCCCCAGCAGACACTGCTTTCCATTTGTAACAGTGTTTTTTTTTGTAAAGGAAGAAACTCCCCCCACCCCCAACTATTATACTGCAGTGTCCTTACTATATATTTTTCCTTGGCTTACCATAGCTCCCTCTCACTTGAAATTTTGTAACCAAGGATGTAACCTGATCTATGTTCTTGCTATCAATATTTTCAATAAAAATATACAAAAAAAAAATAAAATCACTCAGTGTTTTTGCCTGTAAAGTTTAGGACATGACTATAGTCTCCAACAGGGACCCGCTTCAATGCCCGTTTTAAATTCTTCCGGGTCTGAGACCCAGACGGACCCAGCCCACTTAAAGCCCTGACGATTGATATTAGGTAGGTTCAGACGCCTTTAGGTATAAACTGTGCAAATAAACTTGGGATTCTGAGAGCGAACAATGTCTAGTGATGAATATGTAATGTCAAGTTTAACAATTTCGCTATGACATTTAATTTTTACATGTAAATTTATGTGTGGGGAATTTTTTTTTTTTAGATGGATTTTCATGTAACATTTGTATTGTGCTGTTTTGTTAAAACATTAATCACGTAACTATATATATATATATATATATTTTTTTTTACATTTATTTGTAGGTTGAACCAAATGCACTGTATCCATAACTTCATTAAAATTAATTAGAAAGGTACATTGTATTTTATTGCATTAGTACTTATTTCGTTATTTAGCACTTAACATACTCTTTGCAAGGCCTACAGAGTTCATTAGACTTCGAAACATTGCAAAAAGAAGTATTAGATACATTTAGAAAGTAAAGTTTTTTGCGTGGTTAAGGTTTTCACAAAACAGCACAATACAAATGTTACAAGAAAATCCATATAATAAAAAAATATATTTATATTATTTTTATTTATTTAAAGGTTGAACCACATGCACTGTATACATAACTTCATTAAAATTAATTAGAAAGGTACATTGTATATACACACGCACACACATCCCCACATGTTAGTTTTCCATTAAGAAGAAATAAAGAAGTATGAGCAATGTACACAGGAACAAACTTGCATTGTATTGTAATTGCATTTATATAGCGCTTACTACCCCTGACGAGGCGTCGAAGCACTTTTTCAGCGAGTAGCATGCTACTCCGGGACACAAAGAGGATTAGTGTTGAATTAGTATAGTGAAACATGCAAGTAAATTTTAAGTGGTGGATAGGTTACTCAGTTATTTGGATTCGGAAGGATAGCAGAAATATAGAAGAGGAAGAAAAGGTTTGTATTTATATAGCGCTTGTTACCCCTGATGGGGTGTTGAAGCACGCTACTCCGGTAACCCATAAAGGATTTGTGGTGAATTAGTATAGTGAAATATGAAAGTAATTTGAGTGGTGGATATTAGTCAGTTATTTGGAGTGAGAAGGATAGCGGAGGGATAGAAGGGGAAGAAAGGTTTGCATTCATATAGCACTTGTTACCCCTGATGGGTGTTGAAGCGCTTTTCTGGTGAGTAGCACACTACTCCGGAACCCATACAAGGATTAGTGTTAGTGTACACCCAGTCTCTCACATACATTCACAATGCACACACACACCTGTAAACCCACACTCAGCCTTTCACATTCATTCATACCTTCACACAGACGCACACCAGTACATACAAACACACACCAAATACACACCTGTACACACACAGCCTCTCAAATACACTCACACCTGCGCACACACCAGTAAATAGAAACACACACCTGCTCGCGCCCAGCATCTCACATACATTCACACAGACACTAGTACATACACACACCTGTAAAAACACACTCAGCCTTTCACATTCATTCACACCTGCACACAGACGCACACCAGTACATACAAACACACACCAAATACACACCTGTACACACACAGCCTCTCAAATACACTCACACGTGCGCACACACCAATACATACAAACACACACCTGCTCGCGCCCAGCATCTCACATACATTCACACAGACGGACACTAGTACATACACACACCTGTAAACACACACTCAGCCTTTCACATTCATTCACACCTTCACACAGACGCACACCAGTACATAGAAACACACGCCAAATACACACCTGTACACACACAGCCTCTCAAATACACTCACACGTGCGCACACACCAGTACATACAAACACACACCTGCTCGCGCCCAGCATCTCACAAACATTCACACAGGCAGACACTAGTACATACACACACCTGCAAAAACACACTCAGCCTTTCACATTCATTCACACCTGCACACAGACGCACACCAGTACATACAAACACACACCAAATACACACAGCCTCTCAAATACACTCACACGTGCGCACACACCAGTACATACAAACACACACCTGCTCGCGCCCAGCATCTCACATACATTCACACAGACGGACACTAGTACATACACACACCTGTAAAAACACACTCAGCCTTTCACATTCATTCACACCTGCACACAGACGCACACCAGTACATACAAACACACACCAAATACACACATCCTCTCAAATACACTCACACCTGCGCACACACCAGTACATACAAACACACACCTGCTCGCGCCCAGCATCTCACATACATTCACACAGACGGATACTAGTACATACACACACCTGTAAAAACACACTCAGCCTTTCACATTCATTCACACCTGCATACAGACGCATACCAGAACATACAAACACACACAAAATACACACAGCCTCTCAAATACACTCACACCTGCGCACACACCAGTACATACAAACACACACCTGCTCGCACCCAGCATCTCACATACATTCACACAGACGGACACTAGTACATACACACACCTGTAAACACACACTCAGCCTTTCACCTTCATTCACACCTGCACAGACGCACACCAGTACATACAAACACACACAAAATACACACAGCCTCTCAAATACACTCACACCTGCGCACACATCAGTACATACAAACACACACCTGATCTACTTGCCTTCGTAAAGAGTAGTGCGACCAAGCTTCATTGGGGGGCGGGAGTAAGGGGCCCTCACGCGCTCAGATCAATCTCATCACCTCAGCCAGCAAGCTAACAAACAATGGGGGCATAACTGGCCGTATGAGTCAGCACAACCTTCAAAGGCCAAGGCACACTCGTCATACCGTCCAGATTTCCCTCTTCAAGAGATCCATAGCCATGACATCAACCAACCCTTGCGCGCTGCAAGCCCAAGGCGCACCAAGGGCAGTTTAACGCGATAAAACACTCCCTGCTTTTCTGCTTGGCAGACGGGCTGGGCCATTTTGTAGGCATGTGCATGCTTTTAATGCGTATGTGCACATATAGAACAACACAGCCGAGCGGAAGCATCATCGTTCTTTTTTTAATGATGCATTATGGGATTTGTAGGCCTGATTTTATGAATGGAAACAGCCAGAGTGCAAATTCCATCAAGAAAGCCATGCAAGCAGCATCCTTAGCTATTAAATAGAAGTCTTGGCCATTACCCAAAGATCAGAAATGATAATTTGCCGAGCTCAGAGGACTTCACGCATCAGAATCAGTGACAAAAGGGAAGATCTACAAGTAGATGTGGGCAACAGACTGACAACACTAAGGAAGAAGCTGCAGCATTTAAAAATAAGTGTTATTTGTTTTATTAAAAGTAGGAGGACGAGGCAACGGAAACAACTCGGGCAGAAGCAACAAGGAGGGCGCATGCGTCATAGGATACAGAAGCTCCATGGGAGATGGCAGGGGAACACTGAAGAAACACAGGGGAGGGGGGTACATGGAAGCAACATGTGGAGGGTGAAAAGGCAGAAGCAACATGGGGGAACGGGGAATCAACACAGAGGGCGCAAGGGGGGAGCACCAGGCATAGAAGAGGAGTGCACGGGTAAAGAGGAACGTAACAGGGGGTGGGGAAAAGCACATGGGGTACAGAGAGCAACACTATGCAGGGGAACAGAAATGCACAAAACATAGGGACAAATAGTAACACTTGGAAGCAGTGAATGGGAACCAGGAGCAGCCTGCGCTCACCTCTCCTGGGCTGCTATACATGTTTAGTCCCCCGCCCGCACTGCTTTCTCCCTCCACGAACAAATATGCTTGCTGGCATGGGCTAGCGGTAGCGTACCAATGGCCCGGACTACACTTTCATCTTCCGTTGCGTTGCTGTTTTCTTGAGTCACTTTCTACCAGCATTTTGGTGCAGCCATATCGGTGGTGGTTCGTGTCAGCTATACTTTTCAGAGGGTGTAATGTAAGCTACAGAGCTGCCGACTTCATGAGCGGGAAACCAGTTCGAGTCTCTGGCGGCTCTACCCCATGCCTACGTAAAATATGCCATCAAATTAAACAATGGAAACAAAATTACAAATGCCGATCATACTGCGAATTTGTCTTAGTATGATCGGCATTTGCAATTTTATTTTCATTGTTTATTTTGTTCTGATGGCATATTTCCCATCCAAAGTCTGGGCGTCCGCTCTCCCACATGTACTAAGAAACCCACTGCTGCGTTTGTGCTCGGAGGGTGGGGGGACTCCGATTGCGAGGAGGGAGGGGAAAGCCAGTAATAGAGGCAGCAACAGAAAGGAAAGATAAGGCGGCCGTAATATAAATGCTGTCCAGAACATGAAGCACGGCGTCCGTGAAGCAGACGCCGTGCTAATATACAAGCAGAGGGACAACAAAAACAAAACAAGAATGGATGTGTCATTTTGTTATGGAACTGGTGCTCATGTTAAGCGCTCCAGTACATTCGGGTCGAGCTCGCTCTATATAAAACTGCTGGAGAAACCAGTGGTGCGCGCGCACCACAGAGGAGCAGGGGGAGGGAGCGCGGCAGCGGCAGCGAGGCGAACGCGCGCTGCTGCGCGTGCTAGCCACCAGTGGGAATGGGAGGAGCAAAGGCGGGACATGCGCCGCCTTTGCCCAATCGCGTGCTGTATTTATTTTAAAAAAGCACGCGAAAGCCAATACCAGCAGGCGAAAGCAAAACCACACGCACGAGCGTGTGGTTAGCTTTCTAAAACCCTTTCTAGAGGTCTCGCGCTGTGCGAGCAGTGCTGCGCACTGCAACGCTAGGCGCGAGACCTAAAAAAGGAAAGAGACTGCGATCCACACATCTCGCCGGAGAGGGCTAATTGCACAGAAGCAGCTGACATTCCACAAGCAAACAGTTTAAAACAAGCATTTACAATGCAATAGGTCTCGCATTTGCGAAAGATTGAGCTATTGGCATTGTAAATGACAATGCCTTTTATTTATGTGTTGTGTTTCAAAACAGATAAATAAAAGGCATTGTCATTTACAACGCCAATAGCTTAAACTCTCGCAAATGCGAGACCTATTGCATTGCAAATGCTTGTTGCCACTTGGAGTGAAGGATGCACACTTTCATCTCCTGCGTTTAAAATGTATGTTTCTCTATCTCCCTCCACAGGGTGAGGACGGTTATGTGGGTAAGAGGAGGGCCCAATGGCAGCGTCGACTGAGGACTGCGTTACTATACACTGTAATGGAGAATATTCTGTCTGCGCAGTGAATTTAAAATGCTGCTGCTATCTTTTTCGTGGCAGATGAATAGGTGTCACCTTGGGAGTCCCTGACAAGTGCTTCTGGTGATGTTCCACTGCCCTAGTCTGTATTTGTGCTCTAGCCGGCAAGGACATCTGCAAAGGCTATAGCTTCAAGACATAAGGCAAATAACCAGATCTGCAGCCAAACTAAAGAGAGGAATCCGTACGGTGGAAGGAAGAAAGTGCCCGATGGAAGGCAGGGGAGAAAGAAAGAAGATGGATGACACAGGTTATGGAGAAGAGGCGGAACCGCAAGTCATGGAGGGGAGAGGCTGAGGCAGGTAAAAGGGAAATTACAGTGGGGAATAGAAGTAAAGTGGAAAGCTGCAGGAAAGAGGTGCCGGCATAGCAGACATAAGAAGAAATCAACAGGGTACAGGAATGAACCAGCAGGGCACCAAAATGAACCAGCAGCTTAGAGAAAGAAACCAGGCAAGAGCAATCATCTTTACATAGCAGCACTATGTACACACCTCAAAGACACAGTGTATGTGCCGTTTCACTCTGACCCAGACCCAGTCAGGGGGTATGCTCCCAAGCCTTGATCTGCCACCCAAGCCACGATCATCACCTGTACTAAGTATGGCTAGGAAGATCCTGCATTGAAAGTTTCTTTGGCAGAACCACATTTATTAATTGCGAAGCTGAATAAACGAGGCTCCGTAGGTGCAGTGCTGCATTTGGTTATTTCTTGAGCTTTCTTTCAGTATCTGATGTAGCAAGAGGGCTAAAGAGATGCCGAATGCCAAGCTCTTGTCAGTCACCCGTGATAACTCAAGCTTTCAACTGCCACAACTGCACCTGTTTTCCTTCCAGAGCAGGGGGCCAAATGGGAACTGCGTAAATGGAGAAAGGGAAGTGGGTGAAGGTGAAATGGAGAAAGGTAAACTCGGGAGCAAAATGTTGAGGCATACTACATAGGCGTACACTGGGCATGCATCTAGGGGCCTTTGGGAATGGGAGAGTGTCAAGGGATCTCTGCAACTGAAGACCGAGAGATAGAGCCTGTGGGGATGGGAGAGGAGTAGGGATAGAGCCTGTGGGGATGGGAGAGGAGTAGGGATAGAGCCTGTGGGGATGGGAGAGGAGTAGGGATAGAGCCTGTGGAGATGGGAGAGGAGTAGGGATAGAGCCTGTGGGGATGGGAGAGGAGTAGGGATAGGGGCTGTGGTTATGTAGCGAGTGGGTAGAAGAGGGAGTGAGAAAGGATATGTGAGGAGGAGAGGGAGGAGGGGACTGTGAGCTGGGAAAGGGTGCAATATGAGGAAAGGAGAGAGTGTTGAGACCCGTAGAGATTGGATAGGAGCTATATAACAAGGAGGTGAATTGGGTGAATAAACGTTGATAGCCAGAAGTCCTTTAAAGCCTGGTTTAGCATGGTAACTGAGCACCCAAAAATGTTAAACAACACATCTCTTGTAACAGAGTAAGCCTGGAGGTGATTTTATGATAGATTGATATAGAAATCATTGGTTTAACAAGTGCAGTGGCACCAGGGTCCATGAGTATGAGGGGGTTTAGTCTTACGCCCTACCACTTTAAAAGTTCACCAGCAGCCACTGGAAATACCATTAGCTCAGATTAATTCAAGCATTCAATCCCATAATTTTATTTTTAAAATTTTTCTGAATGAATGACGTACTTTGGAAATAGTTCAGCATGCACTCAAAGAATGTCAGAACTGTACCCATTCAGGGTTAGCCCTGGTGTGAACTCGCACTGCACAGCTCTGGGCGTATACGCCCTCTGCCAAGGCTGAGTGCGAACTAGGCGCTGAAAGTATTTGGCAAACTCAGCACAAAAAATGACTCGGGGAGGAATGGCAGTTTGAAGGTATGTAAACAAGTGCCGATAAAAAAAATCGTGGTATGTATCGCCACTCCCTTTAGAGTTCCTTCCAAGATGGTATTTAACAACCGTGCTCACGCCTCTGAATGAGTTCGCTGGCAGACTGAAACTGTAGAATCGTTCCTGTTGTGAAAATTGCGTTGTAGAGCGCCCTCTGGCGATCAGAAGTGGAATGGCAGGTGGAAGGTGTGTAAACGAGCTCTGATAAAGAAAACAACGCTGCTTTTCACTTCATTACAACGAAACAGGAGGCTGCAAAGACAAGCGGCCACGCGGCCAAGTAGCTTTTGGAAGTGGAACAAGGCGAGGAGGGAGAGGAGGGGGGCCACGCCCACAACCACGACCGGCGCTTACATTTGTCGGCAGGGTCTGACACGTCCGTCAGTGATAAAAAACAGATGGCACACTGCACGCAATTAAGTGCGAGCGAAGCGGACGAAAACTGTAGTTTGGCGCCGCTGCTTCGGGACTACACGGAAGTAACCATAGGATCAACAGCCAACAGAAATCAAGAAAACAACAGCAATGCTAGATTTCAACCAATCGCAAGGGGCAGGAGAAATTACACGGAGTTGAAGCCAATATACAGATTACTTTAAGTCTCGCTGAGACAGCGCATGCAGCGCATGCGCTGCCAAGGCGAGACCTAAAAATGAAAGAATTTCATGCTTTCTTTAAATGAGGTTGCAATCATGTTTGTACACTGCTGGTATGTTATTTTTTTAATTCCCCAATGCCTGCCATCTGCAGCCGAGCACACTACTACCTGCTATCAGGCCTCTACCTTGCCGCCACTGATTGATATTCACGGGCTACCTTATTAGCGCTGAACCCAGCGGGCTCAGGCAATCTAGGATGGACACAGTGCTGCTTTAAACATCAAGTACTCACACTTCTTACAGCATCCCCCACCCCTTAACATGAAACACCTGCTGATGTGCAATACGAGCAGCTCGTCTTAAATGGGCTGCAGTGGTGTAGATCTGGAAGAGGAGTGTGGCGAAGTAACCCTGGTTTGGAGCAGTGCTGCGCCTCACAATTTGTCAGTATTTTCCCATTTCTAATTTATAAATACAAAGGAAAAATAGTTTTCCATCTGTATTTATATGTAAAAATCTGTTTAAACGGAAAACCGAAACCTTAATTACATTTTATATCCTCACTTTGGGCCCGATCCACAAAGGTAAAGTTAGACGTTTGGTCTAAACTTAGACCAAACGTCAAGGTTTACGACTTTGAGAATTCATAAAGGGCATTTACAAGTACTAACTTATCTCGGGCCCGCTCTGGTTAGACCAAAAGTCTAAGTTTACGTTTGTGAATCGGACCCTTTGTGTTTCTCCCAAATATCCACTCTTAACATAAAATATTTATGTGATTCCTACACCTTATAACCCTCATTGCCTTATGTAACATTTCCTGTACATTCATTTACACACTTGATTTATTGTGCATCTGTGTGTGATGTAATGTGCTCTGACACCCTACACTGGGACGAGTAGCGCCTTAAAAGAATGAAATAATAAAAAATGAGTCTATGCCATTTAAATCAATATTTGTGTAATTACTGACACACACAGATAAATCTTGCATTCTTACAGTGCATGCACAACTCTTTCATCAGGGATTGAACAAAGTCAAAAACCTGCCTACAACTCATAATTTCTCTAAAGTACTTGTGAAGAGATAAGCTGTGCGCCTTGGATTCTTTGCATTGCATTGGCATCTAGGTGTTAGACTCTAGATAGCTCCCAGCCAATATGATACTTGAACAAAAGAAGGGCTGATGGCGCTTTAAATCAGGCCTTTGTTTTATGACTGGCTGGAAGTGAAAATAAAAAAGCCCTCTCGTTGCCTATGGGTTGCTGATCCTGTTGTGTAGTTTCTATATTACCCATACAGGATCTGCGCGTTCGGATAACATAAACTGTAGGATTGGTGGCAGACTGGCTCTGAGCACCACCACCGAGAATGTTAGCATTTCTGTTTTAGCTAGCTCACAGTGCCACTAGAATCTCCTCTTATCGGGGAGAGAATAGTTTCTGGCAACCTCAGAACATGACAACCCTGATCCCCCAGGATCATGGAAACAATATACTACTTTTCGCTCAGTTACTCGTGCTCACTTATTCGGTCTCAGAGAGTTACACAGAAGAAACAGTTGGGCGTGTTACAATAAGAATTTATTGCACAGTTGTTCTTCTAGTGTAAAATAGATGTGCTGCAACAACCGTTAGACAGTAGCAGATATATATGATTAGCTGTACAGTGAAAATAAAAGGATAGTACAGTTCTACCATCTTGCAATAATCATGAATACATACATGAATATAAAATGCATGATAAAAATGCGCGCACTCCTACGATGCCTATCTAGATGTACCTAAGTGTACCTAGCATGTGAGTAGGTGTGAAGCCAAGAATCCCTCTAGGATTTAGTCTAACCCCATTACCTGAAGTGAGAGAGTGTGGGACCCCGTCCTGGTCTCGAGTTGGACACCCCGCGAGGGATGTGTTAGACCACTGTCAGCTGGAGCGTCTGCATGCAGGAGCCTCAGCGTCTCTGGTCAGTGTGTCGGCCTGGAAGTCTCGGTCTCCTCTTCCAACCCTAGCAAGATGTGCTGTATTTATACAAAAAGTATCTAGGGTTTCTTTGTCCCTTGTTTCTTGTATTAGCAAATGTTGGATTTGAGGATGACGTATGGGATGAACCTTGTACGTAGATATTATCCAGGTGGTGTAGCCTCTGCCTGGTTTCCAAGAACCCTCATGAATATTCATTCATACTGTATGAGTCTATTGATGGAGTTATAGGACACTATTGTTCACGGAAAACTCTCCTTCTGTGCCTAGGACTAGAACTAGGTAAAGGTTCAATCCTAAAGGCTCGTTATTGTGTAGTATAAGGGAGATAATGTAGGTGAAGGTGTATGATATTACCCGGGCCTATATTAGGGTACCTATATGAAACATAACAATCCGAACGGAATGCAACAAACATCTGGGCACTTCTAAATTATGTCCAGGTTCTGGAAAATTGCATTAAGACAAATTCAGCTTGTTTCCCATACTCAGCCAGAAATAAAGACCAGAAATGGGTTCCGGTTCTAGCAGGATCCACCTACTTTCTATCACTGCTTTCTTCACAGACAATTTTCTTTGGTGTCTGCATACAGTGAATCATGGCATTAAAGTCAAAATTAGAATTTTAAAATATTATAGTACTGCAGCACTGTTCAGAGCCTGTTTGGTTCAAGAGTTTCTCAAAGATTTCCAAACACTTTTTGGTGTGTCCAAATTGGTGAAGATCCTACTACATTGGTGGGTTCTATGAAACTACTAATCTTTTTAATATCAGATGCGTCATTTGAATTAATCTGGTCATCTTCTATTGCGTCTTTGGCTTCTGCTGCAGCAAGGAGTCATTTTCAGCTAAAACTTTGGAAGCTGATTGGAAGCCAACAAGTTCTGTTTAGTCATATGCAACTCCTGGGCCCCATTTTCTGTGTCCCTGAATGTAATCAGCTAGTGAAAAAAACAGCAAAGAAATTTCTTCCCTCTCCTCTGAAGTCTCCAGGTCGTCATATTTAATCTCTCCACCATCTTCACTTCACAGCTTGGAGGTTGAAAGGATGGAACAAGAAAAGATGGGCTGTTCTAAATAAGTAGTGATGTGTTTTCAGTGTTCTAGGTGTCCATTTCCAATAGCCAGTTATGTAAGACACTTGTCTAAATGTGACGGTGGTGCAAGAATAATTATCTTTATCTGTGATCTTTATTAGATTTCTGGGAGATGACCTTTTCAAATATTCTGATACCTTTCATTGAACACACAATGGGAAGCTGTTATGAGTTGTAGAGATTCACAAGGCTATGTAAAAAAATGAGGGGCTTATTTACAAAGAGCTTGTGCTGCCGCTGCGTCATTTTCTTTACGTTTTGACTGCTCACTCAGTGCTCCATATCTACAAGGTGACATATCTAGGCCAATGCATCACTTTTTGTCGCCCTGCATCAGATTTGACCTGCGTCTGAACTGGCTGCGACATGCAAGATTAAATATATGCAAGGTAGGTTTTCCTGCGTAATTTCCAATGTAAAACTGACGCAGTGTTATTTATGAGTTTTGGGAAAAGTGGCGCTTCATTGCAAACAGCGCGCAAAGCCTGAACTGCGTCAAAATTCCTGCGCGTCAGTAACCCAGGTGTAAGAAATGACTCATTGGCTCTGGTACATAAAAAGAACATACCCAAAGCACTTTTGCAAGTTCAACGAAGCCATGGAGCTGCTAATACTTCAGCTAGGAGTAGCGAGTAGACCACCACTACATAATAGGCAGTGCAGGAGAAGGGAGTGTGTGTACCGCCAGAGGACTTCCCTCATTGACTTCAGGGAGGAGGAGGTCATCACCTACTACAGGCTCCAGAGGGAGTCCATAATACGGCTCCTTAACCAGATTGCACCAAGGCTGCAGGCAACATCTCAGAGGTCCACCAACATCCCTCCGCAGGCAAAGCTCATGGCAGTCCTCCACATTCTGGCAACTGGGTCATTCCAGACCACCACAGCCAGAGTGGCAGGAATATCCCAGCCATCTTTCCAGGCCTTCCTACCCTTCATCCTGGATGCCATCATCAGACTGACACCCCAGTACCTTATGTTCCGCAACACACAGCAACAACAACTGGATACAAAGCATGGCTTCTATGCCATAGCTGGCTTTCCCCATGTCTTGGGGCCTATGAATGGCACACACGTGCAACTGATGCCTCCTGCTGCAATTTCACACCTGTACCGCAATAGGAAGCACACATACTCCATCAACATACAGACAATTGTGGAACATCGGGGTCTGTTCATCAATGTTCTGGTCAAGTATCCTGGAAGTTGCTCATGATGCCTACATCTTCACGCACTCCATCATCAATGAGTGCTTCCAGAATGGGAGATATGCGAATGGGAATACGGGAGACATCTGAAGTGCATGACTTACCTAATAACAGTAAATAATGTTTGACCAAATAGACATAGCTGTGTGTGCTACCTGAGACAGTGCATATGTAGGAGGGGTGGACCTCATACTTGCACCATTCATCATGGCACATGTGCAATGCAAACCTGCAAGTCACACATGTGAAGACATGCTAAGCCACTATGGGGCTTATTCTCAAGGACTCATCGCCGATTTAGCGGCACTTTACCGCCACGAAAGTGGCGATAGACCTATCGCCCTATTCACAAGCCTGTGCAAACAGCCGACATTGCCAGTTTACCTGCGATAGCTGCCGCTAAAAACATCGCCAAGGCTGACAGCGACAACTAACGCTAATCATATGCAGAGTAGTCGTTCCCGTGCAAAAATTCACGATAACACCACTTCGCGATATTCTCAACAACCAGCCAGATCGGCGATGCAGTCCAAAAACAGGCGATAAGGCGCGTTAGCAGCAGGGACTTAAGCCCTGCTTTTTTCTGGTCTTAAGTAGGACGAAAACCTGTAGTATAAAGGGAGCCCAGCCCAGAGCCACATCTGAAGACGAACAGATGCCATAGATCTACTAATCATGCAGCTTGGAGACCCAAGAGGGCCACAACACCCACCGCCACCACCCCCAGGACCACCCCCCTACCCAGGACCACCCCTCCCGGACTACCACCGAGGCAGCGCAGAACAAGACAGCGGACCTTCCGAAAACGCACCAGCCTCAGAGACTGAACGCCAGAGGATGTCATTGCCCACTACAGGCTCAAAAGGACAACCATCCTCCGCATCCTGACCCACATTGCCCACAGGCTGACGGTACCAACACAGCGGACAACCAACATCCCTCCGCAGACAAAGCTGCTGGCTGTGCTGCACTTGTTGGCCTCTGGTACCTTCCAACCAACAACTGCCAGAGTCGGAGGAGTCTCACAGCCAGCCCAATCAAAGTTCCTCACACCTGTCATGGATGCCATCATCAGCTTCATACCCCAGCACCTTCACTTCCCCCACACTGCGCAGGAACAGCTGGAGACCAAGCAAGGCTTCTACGCCATAGCTGGCTTCCCGCACGTGTTGGGGGCAATTGACTGCACACATGTCCTACTTGTGCCCCCTGCCGACACTGCACACAAGTACCGCAACAGAAAGCACACGCATTCCATCAACTTGCAGGCAATAGTGGACCACCGGGGACTGTTCACCAATGTCGTCGCCAACTTCCCAGGCAGTGTGCATGATTCCTACATCTTCCGACAGTCCATCATCAACCAGCGCTTTCAGGATGGCACCTATGGAAATGCACTGCTCGTTGGTAAGTACCAACGGAACACACCACACACCTCAACTCCACAATCATACAACTCACAACTGTGGGAATGCACACGTAACAAAACCACATACAACATGCCAACCAACATGCCCACCTACCAGACACGACAACACAAGGAACTGTGGTAACAGGGGCCAGACATGTAGACAAACCATCCACAAAGGCATAGCCCCTCTGCCACACAATTTCAGAATGTGGGGAGAGGTGGGAACCAAGAATGTGCGAAGGAGGCAATGGACCCATGAATAAGAATGTACACAATGCCAAGTGTGGCAGTGATGTGCTGGACAGTCTTGAGTATGCAGAGCACAGACATGTCCATGTGGACATATACTGCTGGTGTTTGCAGTGTTGTGGACAGTGGACGCAACCATGTTATCTCAGGCAGTGGGGAAGACCTTGGACATGTAGCTATGTCGCCTCCCCTGTAAGCGTAAGCGTAGTGGGCTGGGCAGGCGTACTCCAGTCCAGTGTAGGAGTGTGAAGAAATGGCCCGGGGCTCTGGGCATGGTTCAGTTCTGGGCTCTGGGCGTGGGTCAGTTCCTGGCTGGCCACAAAAGTGACTATGGCGTGTGTCTCTGTTGTGGTGTCGGCGCTACCCGGCCCTTAATCGACAATGTTGCAATGTAGTGTTGTAGGGATTCTGCACATACACAGAACTATGCACAGCAATGCGGGACTTCGGTATATAGGGGCTACGCCTTCCTACAGCCTTAGTACCCACGAGCCCACGACCGGCTAGCTATAGTGTCCCACCTGCCCTCCTATACACAGATAAACAGGCGTTTAGACAACCCACAACACAACACTCCCCTAATCACTCAGGGATCGTGGTAACAGGTCATTCCCTTTCGCTCAGACTCTCGTACTCATCCACAACAAGAGATTGACAGAGTCACTGAGTTAGTTTAAAATGTTTATTTTAACTAACGTGCTCTAAAATGCAGTATACGAGCCAATACTAAAATCAGAGTGCATAATACAAACATTGTCAGCATTGTAGCAAGTCCATACATTATAAAAGGAGAAATCATAGTATATTGATTCTGGAGACAGGACTATAAAACCTACTCTCCCTCCCCATGGACGGGAAAACTAAGATGATATCATAGAAGATCTCTGGGTTTGTATAGCAGACCCCATACCTCTAAGACATAGATCGTGTCTCTACATCACAGCTCCATACAGCTCTTCATTCTTGAAAAGTCTATCCGCAAGTGTGTCTGCGTGTAACATGCATTCTCCTAATATATAAAAAAAAAGGTGCGTGTCCCACAAGCAGCAGCTGCAGGGTATGTTTTGTCTATGTGCTAGGGCCTGACCAGATCAAAATAACAAGGGGCGGTGTTGTTTGACCTTGTTCACGATGTTCAGACTAAACTCCAGGAACAAGCAGGGAACCAGCGCAGCCAGCGGGTCGCAGGTGACCAGCGAAAACATTTTTGCATTAGAATACGGCTGTAGTGTCGTGTGCAAAAGCAGCATCATGGCCTCCGGACCCATTCTAATCTAAAGATGTCAACGGGGTCCCTTAAATCCACATGACACCCTCCCCCTGGCCAGGTTGCAAAAGAATAGAAAAAACAAGGTCCCAGTCGCAAGCAGAGTCAAAGCACTGAGCATAGCAGGGGCAAAGTTCCAAAAATCAAAATCATTATAAGGTTGATTAGTGGTAAAATACGAGAAGAAGAAAAAAAAAAATGTCTTGTTGAACATTAATCATCGGAATCATATGAGATCTGTTGAACCTTGGAAGGCAAGGTGTTCCAAAAGACGGTCCACTTCCTCAAAGACAAGGAGGGACAACATCCAATTCAACAACTCGAAGGAGCATACGTGCTCATCATAATCCATAGCTTCAAAAAGCATGGTCGTACATCCTGTATCGTACTCAATGTAGCTGTGGTGCAGCAGGCGCGACGCCCCTTCACAGATGTCCCATTGTGCCAGCACTCCATTCACGGCCGCCATCAGCATGCGGGTACCAGTTGCACATGATTGATCATGACGCAATAGGGGCCACAGCAACAGGTCGTAATCAGGGCAAGGCCGTATGGCGTTTGAGAGGCACAAATCCAAAGCCCAGGAGAAAGGACAGTTGCGGCACCAAAAAATTGGATGAACGCTTGTAAAGTATGCGTATCTGTAAGTCACATTGTAGGCAGCACCCACAACAGTCATAGGCAGGCAACCAAGGAATTCCTGCAATCGGCTACGGTACAGCTCCAGCTGGACCGGATGATCGAGTACCACATGAAGGGTAGCCATTACGAAGTAGTAAAACAAGTACCAGGACAGCACCAGCGAGCAAGAGGATCAACGGCAAGCCACCAAAAGCGCTGGAAAAAATGGAATGAATAAAACCCGGAATTACCCCAAATATCGTTTGAAACGAGGACACAAGACTTCAGCCCACCAATTTAAAAAACGGTGCAAGGCCTTCTGTGTCAGAAACATTGAATATTTGGTGTATCAACTCCCCAAAATGTAGTGGGAGATTGGTATTTAATAGGGATTGTATTTCACTTGATGTCCGAGCCACCTGTAGCTCGAATGTTTCACGGGCCGAGGTCAAGGCAACTTCATGTTGGAATAACAGTGCTTTGAGCCTACTTAAATTGTTGAAGCTTGCTTTCATAGTGGGAACAGAAGGCTACAGAGAGCTATCAGCAATGCCATGCGGGGCGGAAACAGGACGTTGCTGCAAGAGGGACATCGTTGCCGATACACCGGCATGCGCCAAAGCCATGCCCTCATGTGCAGCTGTGATCAACGCATGTCTGCGGTCCTCGTTGGGAATCAGCGGATCCCCAACGGAAGGAATTGTTACTGTCGGAACTTGTTCCGGGGACAATTGGTATTTATATTTGGACGGAAACCCCTGTGGGTATTTCGTCCCGTCTCTGGTAGCCGCTACGGCTGCCAGTATGTCGGTATCGACTTTTGTCATAGACCTTGTGACAGCTGCTCCTGAACAAGTGGCTACTGCATTTCTGGCTGCCTCGTCAGCCAGATTGTTGCCTACAGCGTGTGGTCCCACGCGCTGATGGCCAAGAGTATGTATTACATGTGTAAGTGGCAAGCCCTCTTTGAGAGCCGCCACTCGTACCCAAAGCGTTTTATTCTTGATCGTGTTACCCACATGACATGACATGACAGTAGCATGCACCCGGAGGGTGGGCTCGCCTGAATGGAAAAATAAAGGAGCGCTCTGGGTCTTGGCTCATACATGCCAACTGTTGTGTGTGTATCCTCATTGCCGCAGCATAAGCCAAAGGCCTAGCCTCAATCACAGCGCGAGTTCAGCCAGGCCTGAAATCCACTTCTGTGTCCGCCCTATCCTTACCATAGGCCTACACACACGTGGCCGCCCACCTTCAACGGCTAACATTACAGTGTTGTTGTCAGGCTTGCGGACATGCGCAGACAGGCATGACAATGGTGTGCCGTAGGAGTGCAGGTGATGCAACCGCGCAGCGCACACAAGTAAATAGGCTCGGGGGGAGGTACGAGCAGCTGTGAGGCTACGTAGTACACATTGATCCCGCACATTAGCCAGAAGCAATACATGGCAAACATGAATCCCAAAGTCGCACAAATCACACACCACAAAACTTGTAAGTCTGCCAACACATCATGCTGAACCACCAATTTACACTAATCTCACTTACCTCTCACAGGTGATCAAGGATATGCACTCTGCCTGTGGATGATGACACCCCTCTGAGCCCCGAGCACCCTGGCCCAGAGGCAGTACAATGTGGCCCACAAACGCACCAGGGTCATTGTTGAGCGCACATTTGGCGTGTTAAAGTCACGTTTCAGGTGCCTGGACATCACAGGTGGAAGACTCCTGTACAGCCCGGAAATAGTGTGCAAGATGATCATTGCATGTTGTGTATTGCACAACATATGTGTACGCACCAATGCCCCATGGATCCAAGTGCCAGATGCACCGGACGATGATGAGGAAGATGAGGCAGGTGGACCACACCCCACTGCAGCTGCAGCAGGAATAGCCCGAAGGAACACAATCATTAGCAATTTCTTTGCATGAGCACGTCACATTGTGACTGTCCTTAGCAATCATGGAACAGTACAAAATGACCACATGAACAGCATGTGCAAATGAATTCATTGCAACACACATTCCCTGTGTGCATGTCAGTCCTCTGCATTAGCACATCACTCTGACAAGTGTAAGTGCAACATTAAGTGCTAACAATCTCACAATTAGCATAAAGATGGTGGGTATGTCACCTCTGTACAGAGAGGCTGTTTAGGGTGTCACGTATTCGAAATGCCATTTCAGGGTGTCAAATGTAGTACGTAATCCCACTCATCAGCGTATCACATGTGTACAATAACATGACATGAAGGCTGTCATTGGTGTTCAAAAAAATACTTTTTTCTTCAATCTTGGCATGAACACGAGACTTTGGTCTTTAGCACATTTTCATAATTCTTCTTTCTAAGGTTTCAAACACGGGTTGTCTTTAGATCTCTTTTCTCTACGATCAACTAATAGTATTATTTTGATTTATTCAGAACGTGATCAGAAATGATTCTTGTTATAGTGCTAGGTTTTTATCTTCCTCTACTGAATTAGAATGATTTTGATTTACTTTATGTGGATAGGCTTTTTATCTTTTTGTATTAGGTGTTTTTAATACAACAAAATCTTGAGTATGCTTATAGCACATTGATTGCATTATATCTGTTCTTCCAGCCTTGAAAAAGTCTGAGTACAGACGAAACACGTGTTGGCTAAACCGTGTGCTGGGAATCTTTAAGAAACCATTAAAAAGACAAGGAATTATCAACTGATGACTTTTTGGACTATTTGAATGCTTTACATATTATGTGTCTTATTGTATTATCCTCATGTGTTTAGTAACTAATTGGACTTTAGGATTTATTTAATACTTGTCCAATACTGGTTTTGGGATTATTTTACATGGTATGGGTGTGCTGTAACAGCTTCTTTTTCTGTATATTGATATGCATGTTATTTTGTAATGTGCTGATAGCACCTCTGGGTAGTAGGTGTTCGAAGCTACCTTAGCACCCTGTTGCAAATATAGCAACATAGATGATATTTCTTACGCTTATTATTGTCAGTTATAGATACGTTGATCTCATTGATGTGCGGTTATTTTCCTCATAGGGAACACTACTACCTATCAGCCTTTATTCATATAATTGTAAGTGGTTACCAGCACTCAAGTTCTTCTGCAGGCGTGATCTGATTGATTAAATTCATCAGAGATACTTATGATAAATTACTCATTGACAACGGCAGGATTTGAAGATGATAGGGACAAACTATTTAATGATATTTTCGTGGAACATGGCATTCAGTCCAAAAATGTCACGACAATGGAAGATAAACCACAAGGACTCAAACAACTGTTTATCAAATTAGAGAGATTACGTAAATTGGAACTTTCTCGATGGTGGGATCTCACAACACTTAAGAAATATATTGAGATCAGACAAGTTCCGAGAGGACTTAGAGTTATCATTTTTCCTACCTTTGAGGATCTTGATCCTGATCTCCTCTTGGAGTGGGAAAATCTAATATCATTCTCTTCATTTGGTATGATGGATTTACTTATTCGTCATGGTGAGAGAAAAAGATCTAAACTACTTAGTGAGATAGAACAAGTTGAGGAAGAGATCAAACGATTAAATCTTACAGAAGCCACTGAGAAAAATGTCAAAATACTAAAAGAGGTACTTAGTTCTCATCAGACCTACATTAGGGACAAAAAAATCCGTAAGCTCAAGAGAGATGATAATGACTACAAGAATGGCAGAATATTTACATTTGCAAAGAAATTTGATGAAGTCAAACCCAGAGGGGGGGGTTAGTGCTCTTAATGACAAGAGTATTTGTTAAAAATAGATAATCCGACCACCTTATTTGTTTCCTGCTTTTTATTTCAGCAGAATAAGGACCAATATAGACCTCTTTTCATTGGTCCTGGCTATTATTCACCAGACCTTTATATTTCAGAAAATTATTTATCTTATTTCAAACTGTTTGCCTGGAAAGTGATACACATAAATCAAGTTACATGAAAAACAGTCATGAACACAAACAGTCATAAACACATTGCAAATATAGCAATTAATGGAAACAATATAATATCAAGTGCAAAAAAATCATCAACTGATAATAATGTTACACCAACAGTTTGTCAGACCAACAATTATTTGGAACTCTATCCAACACTTATTTTTCATCCTTTCATAGAGTTCCGATAGCCATCGGGTTGAGCTCAAAGCATTATGGGAGTTGTAGTTCAACTGTTATCCCTATGATGCTATTTTGGCTGTATTCATCACCCTCATGGAGTATTTTTAGAAAATGCAGACGCGTTTCTAATCCCTGTTAAAATCTAGGGATTGTCTTCAGGGCAGGTAGCGTGGTGTAATCTAAAAGAATAAAAGAACAAAGCTTTTTTTTTTTATTTATAAACCCTTCTCAAATGATTCTAGTAAAGTTATTAGAGAGAATTAAGCAATGAATTCTAATACTTGAACTGTTGCGTATTTGTTAAGACTCTGGATTTTCTCAGAAGTGATTTTGTGTGCTAAAAGAAAGGGGGAAAGATTTATTGTAAAGTTTGGCAAACTGATATGTGAAAAAATGTAATCAGTTTTGTTAGAAAAGAGTGCTTACTCTGGTCTTGCTGTAGCTGCATGGACTTTGGTTCTCAGGTGACAGACTGTATGTTTGTAGCAGCGCGCTGTATTTTTCATTAGAACTTATTTTAGATAGCTGAAACGAAGCACAAATGAAAGAGCTCCTAAAACTGGCTTATATGTGCTCGCATTTCTGAATCATTAATAAGAGGAAGCCACATAGTTAGGCTTACTTGTGGATACAATGTTGCAGCAGCCCCCAGGCACGGAAACTTTAAGCAGTATGCAGGTTCGTAGAATGTCAATTTCCACTTGGCTCTGGAGAAAAGAAAAAGTACTTTACGTGCGAGTCTTTTAAACTTCGGTTCCCAGTTGAAAATACCTTTGTTGGGGCACTTACTTTAATTATCAGCTAACACTTGAACTCTTCGTCCTCTTCGAGCTTGGAGTTTGATGGATTCCTTGTCTTTTCCGGTTCTGAACGGAAATGCTTTGTAGAAATCCTTCATGGTCTCCGGAGAGATTCAAATTGTGGAACTGAATCTGTAGACATGTTAATAAAATGGTATGATGGATTTACTTATTCGTCATGCTGAGAGAAAAAGATCTAAACTACTTAGTGAGATAGAACAAGTTGAGGAAGAGAACAAACGATTAAATCTTACAGAAGCCACTGAGAAAAATATTAAAATACTAAAAGAGGTACATAGGGGGTCATTACGATGGCGGGTGGACAAAGTCCGCCCGCCACCGTAACGGAATGCGGGACCGTCCGCAAGGGGTGCGGCAGTCCCGCACCTGAAATTAGGATGCCACCGCGGCGGTGGCAGCTCTATTCCCAGCATTGTAGGCGGGCGGTGCTCACAGCACCGCCCGCCACAATGCTGGGAATAGACGTTAGTCATTGGCATGCACAAGGTGACAGGCACCACGCGGTGCCTGCCACTTTGTCCATGCCAATGCAGGGGGGTACCATAGGTACCCCCCATGTGCACCCCCCAGCCCCCAACTTACTGGGGGCCCGCTACGGGCCCCCAAAGGCAAAGACCACATGCCTTTCCATGGCGGCAACGCCGCCATGGAAAGGCTGATCTCCGCAGTCATCGTAATATGGATGGCGGTGTCTTGCAGACACCGCCACCATATTAACCATGTTTTCCGCCGGTCGACGAGTCGACCGGCGGAAAAGCGGCGGACGGTCTTTCCGTCCGCCGCGGACCCCCCAGCCATAATAATATGGCGGGGGTCTTTGAAGTGTGGATGGGGGGCGGATCGCCCCCGCCGGGCCAGCGGTGACTACCGCCGGCCCGGAGGGGGTGATCCGCCCGCCATCGTAATGACCCCCTTTGTTCTCATCAGTCCTACATTAGGGACAAAAAAATCCGTAAGCTCAAGAGAGACGATAATGACTACAAGAATGGCAGAATATTTACATTTGCAAAGAAATTTGATGAAGTCAAACCCAGAGGGGGGGTTAGTGCTCTTAATGACAAGAGATCAGAAACTCTGGTGTCAGCAAGTGAGTCTGATTTATCAAGCATTACAAGCGAAACAAGCGAGGCTAGGAGTGAAACATCATTAACTGTAGGACATAATGATAATAATGCCACAGGTTCGTCTTTTTTATCAGAGCTGGAGAGATACAGGAAAGGGACCAGATTAGGGTTCAACAAAAAGAACACAGGAGGAAAAGAACAAGGCGGGGGGGCAGAAAGAACAGACTCAGAACAGAACAAAAGAGTGACAAGGTCTGTATCATGCATACAAAAGAATTGATGGTTGGAGTGAGAGAAATATCTAATGATACAAATATATCGACAATGTCTATTGTGGATAATGAAAAGGATGATGTGTCCATTGTCAATTTGTCACAACAAGTGTTAACAAATGCTGAAATCAATGTACTAAAGAAAGGTTTAAGCTTCTGTCCATTGTCTAGACCACGGGTACTCATAGTACGGCCCGCGGGCCGGCGGCGGCCCGGCAAGCCTTCCTTGGCGGCCCGCGGACCTTGCAGATACCTACCTGTGTTTTTTCTTCTTTTTTTTTTTTAAGTGCCAGCAAACACCGCCGGTTGCAGCAGCGCTCTATGGGAGCCGGGCGATTCTTTAAAAACCATTCACTCTAGTTAATGAGGCTTTGTTGTATTTCACCTCTTTTAGCGCCCCTGCATCTCCATGCAGGGGCGCTAAGAAGAGGTGAGATACAACAAAGCCTCATTAACAAGTGAATGGTCTTTTAAAGACCTGAGGCTGTGAAGTACTCGGTGCGGCTGTGTGTGCGCCCGGGAAGCTGTCTCAGCCCGGGCTGACACACACGCGGGGTAGACGTGACAGAGCAGGGAGACAGACAGACAGAGGAAGGGAGACAGAGAGAGGAGACAGACAGAGGGAGGGAGACCGAGAGAGGGAGACAGAGGGAGAGGGGAGACAGAGGAGGCAGAGGGAGACAGAGGGAGGGAGTCAGGGAGACAGAGGGAGTGAGAGGGAGACAGACAGAGGGAGACAGACAGAGGGAGACAGAGAGGGAGACAGAGAGAGGGAGACAGAGAGAGGGGAGAAAGAGAGGGGGAGACAGAGGGAGGGAGACAGAGAGGGAGACAGAGAGAGGGAGACAGAGAGAGGGAGACAGAGGGGGAGACAGAGGGAGGGAGACAGAGAGGGAGACAGAGGGAGAGAGAGAGTGAGGGAGACAGAGAGAGGGAGACAGAGAGAGGGAGACAGAGGGGGAGACAGAGGGAGGGAGACAGAGAGGGAGACAGAGGGAGAGAGTGAGGGAGGGAGACAGAGAGGGAAACAGAGGGAGACAGAGGGAGACAGACAGAGGGAGACAGACAGAGGGAGGGAGACAGACAGAGGGAGATAGACAGAGGGAGATAGACAGAGGGAGATAGAGGGAGGGAGACAGACAGAGAGGGAGGGAGACAGAGCTAGAGGGAGGGAGACAGAGAGAGAGGGAGGGAGACAGAGCTAGAGGGAGGGAGACAGAGAGAGAGGGAGGGAGACGGAGACAGAGGGAGGGAGACAGAGGGAGGGAGACAGAGGGAGGGAGACAGAGAGAGGGAGACAGAGAGGGAGACAGAGAGAGGGAGACAGAGAGGGGGAGACAGAGGGAGGGAGACAGAGGGAGGGAGACAGAGAGGGAGACAGAGAGGGAGACAGAGGGAGAGAGAGAGAGAGGGAGACAGAGGGAGGGAGACACAGAGGGAAACAGAGGGAGACAGAGGGAGGGAGACAGAGGGAGGGAGACAGAGAGAGGGAGACAGAGAGAGGGAGACAGAGGGAAGGAGACAGAGAGAGGGAGACAGAGAGAGGGAGAAAGAGAGAGGGAGACAGAGAGGGAGACAGAGAGGGAGACAGAGGGAGGGAGACAGAGAGGGGGAGACAGAGGGAGGGAGACAGAGAGGGAGAGAGAGAGAGAGGGAGACAGAGGGAGGGAGACAGAGGGAAGGAGACAGAGAGGGAAACAGAGGGAGACAGAGGGAGGGAGACAGAGGGAGGGAGACAGACAGAGGGAGACAGACAGAGGGAGACAGACAGAGGGAGACAGAGGGAGACAGAGGGAGACAGAGGGAGACAGAGGGAGACAGAGAGAGAGGGAGACAGAGGGAGGGAGTCAGGGGGAGGGAGAGGGAGACAGACAGAGGGAGACAGACAGAGGGAGACAGACAGAGGGAGACAGATGGAGGGCGATAGAGGGAGACAGACAGAGGGAGACAGACAGAGGGAGATAGACAGAGGGAGATAGACAGAGGGAGACAGACAGAGAGAGAGGAGGGAGACAGAGCTAGAGGGAGGGAGACAGAGAGAGAGGGAGGGAGACAGAGAGAGAGGGAGGGAGACAGAGGGAGGGAGACAGACAGAGGGAGGGAGAGGGAGACAGAGAGAGAGGGAGGGAGACAGAGGGAGGGAGACAGACAGAGGGAGGGAGAAAGAGAGGGAGACAGAGAGAGAGGGAGACAGAGAGAGAGGGAGACAGAGAGGGAGACAGAGAGAGAGGGAGACAGAGGGAGGGAGACAGAGAGAGGGAGACAGAGAGAGGGAGGAGGGCGACAGACAGAGGGAGACAGACAGGGAGGAGGGCGACAGACAGAGGGAGGGAGACAGAGGGAGACAGAGGGAGGGAGAGAGAGAGGGAGGGAGGGGGAGAGAGAGAGGGAGGGAGACAGAGAGAGGGAGGGAGACAGAGAGAGGGAGGGAGACAGAGAGAGGGAGACAGAAAGAGAGAGAGGGAGACAAACAGAGTGAGTGAGACAGAGAGAGGGAGGGAGAGAGAGAGACAGAGAGAGAGGGAGACAGAGAGAGAGGGAGACAGAGGGAGGGAGACAGAGAGAGGGAGACAGAGACAGGGAGGAGGGCGACAGACAGAGGGAGACAGACAGGGAGGAGGGCGACAGACAGAGGGAGGGAGACAGATAGAGGGATACAGAGGGAGGGAGAGAGAGAGAGGGAGGGAGAGAGAGAGAGAGAGGGAGGGAGACAGAGAGAGGGAGGGAGACAGAGAGAGGAGGGAGACAGAGAGAGGGAGACAGAAAGAGAGAGAGAGGGAGACAAACAGAGTGAGTGAGACAGAGAGAGGGGAGGGAGAGAGAGGGAGGGAGAGAGAGGGAGGGAGAGAGAGGGAGGGAGAGAGAGAGGGAGGGAGGGAGAGAGAGAGAGAGAGGAGAGAGAGAGGAGCAAGAGGGAGAGAGAGATAGAGAGAGAGAGGGAGGGAGAGAGAGAGAGAGGGAGGGAGACGGAGAGAGAGGGAGGGAGACTGAGAGAGAGAGAGAGGGAGGGAGAGATAGAGAGAGGGAAGGAGACAGAGCGAGAGAGAGAGAGATAGATAGAGAGAGAGAGATGTGTGTATGCCGGGTCTGGTGGCTCAGTGGATCGAAGGCGTCCGCTGCAGGGGCCTGTGTTCAACCTCATGGTCATAAGTTATTTTTTTTGCTCTAGCCCCCGCCCTCCCCACTGACCCCGCCCCTCACCGGTGCGGCCCTCGGCCACAAACACACTGTAAATTTGGCCCCCAAGAGAAAGTTTGTGAGTACCCATGGTCTAGATCCAACTTTACGCAGATTCACATAGATCTGTTTAAATTCATTCGGAGGCTTAAATTAAAGAAATTCTTTGACACCAATAAGAAATTGTGTCCAGTACCTATTTATACAGTGGATAAGAGTGGACAAACAATTAAGGACATTCAAGATGTACAAATGTTATTATCACTAGATGATAGTATAGACCTTGTACCTAGTATTGGTGAAATATTACAAGATCTTGAAATAGAAACCAATTTACAGACAGATAGTGGGCTGAGAACAAAATCTATCTTTACACCAATGTTACCTCCGGACAATATGATTGATTGTTTCTATAAAGCGGTAACAAATGATGTATACAAGTTAGAGGACAAATTACAATGTGCACCCACCAGATTTAAAGACAACCTAACTAGGGATGAAAGAACAGCCCTCCATCAACTGACAGAGTATGCCAACATAACTATTAAGGAAGCAGATAAAGGGGGCAACATTGTGCTGATGGATAAGGATTATTACACTTGAGAAATTGACAACCAATTATCAGATAGGGATTCGTACACTAAGATCTCCAAGAATCCCTTGCAGGATGTTAATAATCTAGTAGAGAAAACACTGAGATATTGGCATAGTTCTGGTCTCCTTTCAGACATGGAGTTTAAGTATATGTTTAACCCCACACCTAGAGCAGCTTATATATACACTCTGCCTAAGATACATAAAAATTCAACAGCTCCTCCGGGCAGACCCATTATTTCTGGGATAGGGGGACCTACTGAGCGTATCTCAGAATTTATTGACATCTTTTTACAACCGATTGTTCGAAACCTACCCGCCTTTATTGAGGATACTAAGGATCTTCTCAATAAATTGGAAGATCTTGTTTGGACTTACTAATTTACCTTTGTGACATTAGATGTTAGTGCTTTGTATACCAGTATCCCTCTTAATAAAGGGATGGAAGCCCTTACTTATTTTCTATCCAAACGTGACGCGACCTTGTATGAACACACTCAAATGCTACTTGAATTTACACGTCTGACACTTAATAACAACTATTTCATGCACAATGAGACCTGGTATGGACAACACTCAGGGGTGGCTATGGGTGCTAAATTTTCCCCATCGTTTGCCAACATCTATATGGGTTTTTTCGAGGAGCATCATATTTGGAGATTGTGTCCACCCGATTTCACAAACCCTATTGTTTATTGGGGTCGATTCATTGACAACATCTTCATGATTTGGGGTGGTGACAGTAAGACCTTAGATGTCGTTCATTGAATATATTAATGTCCACCAATACAACCTGAGCTTCACACACAACATTAATAGAAGCCACATTGACTTTTTGGATATCACACTCTTTGTCGAGAATGGCATACTGGAGTGCAAACTTTATCGCAAAACTACATTGTGCAATTCAGTATTGCATGCAAGTAGTGCACATCCTGATTCCCAAATTAGCGTGATACCCTTTGGCGAGATGACTCGCCTAAGGAGGAATTGTAGTAACGATAGAATTTTCCAACAGGAGGTGGATACTCTTAAACGACGCTTTCTTATTAGAGGATATGACCACACTGTATTAGAAAAAGCTCATACTAGGATCAACAGAACGAAACGGACAAGACTTCTCAAATCTAATTTAAAAAATAAGAAGAAAACAGAAAGAAAGAAAATTGCACTTATAACACCGTTCAACTCGCATAGTAGTAATGTGTTCAAGACAATCCACAGACATTGGCATCTTTTGAAGCTAGATCCTGACCTAGACCCTTACATATCCAACAAACCCCAGATTACATATAAAAGGGGTAGAACCTTGAGAAACATATTGAGCCCGTCTATCATTGTTAATAGAAATATGGAACCGTCACGGACGTGGCTACTAGCCAAACCCAAGGGCTTCTATAAATGCTCAATGTGCAATGTATCCCAATTTGCTGACAACAAGATGACCAGTTTTAGCTATAATACCAGGCAGGTACACAAGATACACCACTTCATGAATTGTAATACAAAATATATAGTGTACTGTATTATCTGTCAATGCAACCTTATCTATGTTGGTAGTACCATCATACCGCTCAAAGAGCGGATACAGGAACACATCAGAGCCATTCGTAATGGTAATACCAACTATCCACTGGCAGTACATTACAATACTTCACATACTAACTCGGAAGTACTGCGCATTAGATTTCATGGGATTGCCGTAGTGGAAGACGATCCCCGCGGAGGTGACAAAACCTCTGCACTTAGAAAACTGGAATCTAAGTGGCTTATCAAATTAAGATCTGTTGACAAAGGGCTTAACACTGATAGGGAATTACACGTCTTCCTACGAGACTGATTACATTTCTGTAGTTCAATTATGTCAGGTTGTTTCACACTTTGTAGGTCTTTTCAACATCATAGTATTAGGGGTAGGATGCTATTGAACTGTAACTAGGCATTTTCCCTTTACAAATTAGACCACACTCTGTGGGATCTACTGTAACAATAACAATGTATTATTTCAATCCTGTCTCAACTGATATAATGTGATATACATCGAGCTAGGACACTGTGTTGTGTTCTTAATGTTGAATTGGAACTTTCTTTGCCCTTTTTTTCTTTCACAGAACGTTTAATGTGAATGGATTATTGTGACTCATTGGGTTGTTACCTTTGTGCCTCAGATTTAATTGACTGGCTTTCTCCTTCCCTCTGGATCTATTCTATCAAGGAATATCACACAATGGTGATGGGCTAGATATACAAAATACTTATGTATATTTGCGCATTGGGTAGTTTGATAATACTACTTTATGCATACTTTCATCTATACGTACTTTTTCCCACTGTTTAATGTTATCCTCTTGATTCCTTTCTTTTTATTCTTGCAGCCTTGGTTATTCTTTAATTCTTCCAATCCCAACTAGGAGTCATCATGTTGCATTTGGGACACATTATTTCTGGTAACATCGTTTGGTCTGGAGACACCACTCGTTCTCCATTAGGAGATGGAGGGACGCCGCAATACTTATTATACTAGCTTATTGGATTTTGATTTCCATTGACATCTCAATATAGTATTTTGTACAAGTTTTGCGGGGTAATATAATACTGGCACCACAGTTACATGTATATACATTGACTTAGTATTCGCTCTTATTATATAACTCCTTTCGACATTATTTACATATCACATTAGTATTATGTGCCCTCGGGCCATGTGACGCAGATTCGATATCGGTTTAATATAAGATATCCACCGATATTTTTCCATACATATTGGGAATTTTCAATGCATCGTTTTCGATGTGTTCTAATAGAGGGGAATCTAGGATAGTGCCCTTATATTTTGTGTTTTCGTGAAGTTTTATATCCTGTTCTTATTTGCGAGGGGTTTTGCACTCTTTCCTTTTGTATATTCTAATATGGCGGCCAAGATAACATAGCGATACTTGCAATAGCGGTCATGGGTTACGCCTCCGTCACGTGTTCCCTGGTCATGTGACCCTTTTTTTTTTTTTTTTTTTTTCCTTTTCCTCATACTACCAAATCTCTTAATGGGATTCCTCCAATCACTCCATTCCAACCTTTACTAGCCCTTGGGAGAGGCAAAGAGAGAGAAAGGAAACTTTCCTCCAAGATGATACCGTTACCTTCTCCCACTCCTGTTCACATTTCTAGGGGCCCCGGGATGTTACTTAGGAGGCCAGGACCGACGGTACATTGGCTTAATCATTGGACCCACTTTCCTTCTTTCTCCAGTTTAACAAAGCAGCCCAGATCTTAACTTTACTTCTTTGGTCACAAGCCATATCTGATTCACTAGTGTAGATAATGCTCTTCAAACATTCAGCAAAAGTCGGGGAGTTTCCGATTTCCACCCCCTACAAATTTCTCTCCTTGCCAGGATTACCACATAAAATATAAAGTTGGATGCAGGTGCATTCACATGATAATCATTCGATAGACCGAAGAAAATTAAACTGGTACTTACATCCGTCGGTCTCTCCAGCACAACTTCCAGAAATCCACATACCTCCATCCAGTAAGATTTAATTCTTGGACATTCCATAAACATATGAATATCATCTGCTGCTGGATAGTTGCACCTAGGGCAACTATATACATTCCCTGTCACCTTAGATAACTTTTTTGGAGACCAATAAACTCTATAAGCAGTATACAAATGATTCCTCCTAAGTGCGGCTGGTTTTACTATAGCCTGCAACATAGAAAAAGAGTCAGACCATATTTTATAAACATCAGTTTCACTTTCTCCATATTCATCGCCCCACAATCTTATAACTTCAGACTCCCCATTATCCTCAGCATCTAATAGAGCCCGATACCAGAACGAAACCTCCCTTTTCCATGTGCCCGTCCTAGTAACTAAATCCGCTTTCAAATTTACCTCCTCCTTATGCCAATTCTGCATTGCCCACCAGGACGATATCTGATAAAACTTAAACCTCGTCAGTGTTCCTCCGGTTAACCTGCTAAGTGCCTCCCAACTTATGAGCTTAGAATCCTCTTGCAGGTCACCCCAGCACCTTATACCTCCCATTTTTAGAGGCTGACTAAGTTGATCTTGTAGGCATTCCGGGGTGCCAGGGGAATCCCAAACTGGGGCCTGTGCTGCATAGTATGGAATTTTCATTCTTCTTCTTACATACATCCAAATCTTTAAAGCAGCTCCCAGAATCTTTAGCCTGACTTTTTTATAGAACTTCGGATCTCCATACTTGTATAGGAAATATTCCTGCCCTTGCTCCACATCTTTTAACATAGCCTCAAACAGTAGACCTAATGATGAGGAATCCGTTTTATTAGCCAACATCCTGAAGTTTTTAAAATGAAAAGCATAACAATATGTGAGTAGGTCTGGTAGTGCTAACCCACCTGCTGTAAGACCTCTTCTTAACTTTTTCCAGGCTATTCTAGGGCCTTTCGAAGCCCAAATAAAGGTACCTATTTTGCCTTGTAGCTTCGCTATATCTTCTATCCTAAATAAGAGTGGGACTGAATTATATAGAAAGGTGATTTTGGGTAGGATTATCATTTTTACAAGGTTAACCCTCCCATAGATGTTCAAAGGGAGGTTTGCCCATCGTGTAAGTAAACTAGCCACCTCTTTAGAAACCCTCTTCCAATTAACTTTGGGAATATCCTCTAGTTTCTGCACTAACTGAACCCCTAAATACCTCATTTGACTTTTTACCCCCTGACTTCCCCTTACTTGATTCCATTCCATTATTTCAGTTTTGTCTTTATTAATTTTATACCCCGAGACTTCACCGAACCTCTCTGCCTTCTCGATAAGTCTGGGGATTGCCTCTGCAGGATTTGTTGTGTATAAAAGCAAATCATCTGCATAGAGAGCAAGTTTAAGTTCTAACTTTCCCATTATAAAGGGGTGAATAATAGGATCTACCCTGAGCCAGCTGACAAATGGCTCAATATACAGATGAAATAAAAGCGGTGACAGAGGGCACCCCTGTCTAGTGCCTCGTGTAATATTAAACCAATCTGTCAGGGCCCCATTTACCAACACCTTCGCTTTAGGGCTAAAGTATAAACTCTTCATCGCCTGAACAAAATTGTTAGGGAAACCAAAACTTTTTAGTGTCTCCCACAGATATGCCCAGTTAACCTGGTCAAAAGCTTTTGCAGCATCTATTGCTACTATCATCAGAGGAGCCTTCTTTACCTCGGCCATGTCTATGGCCCCCATTACCTGAAAAGTAAGCTCATTCAACTGCCTCCCTGGTATAAAACCTCTCTGATCTGAGTGAACTACCGCCTTTATAACCTTTGCCACCCGTGCTGCCAATATACCTGTAAAAGCTTATAATCTGAATTTAATAAGGATATTGGTCTATAAGACTCTATCTTCTGTGGGTCTTTATTAGGTTTTAATATCAGGGTCACCGTAGCTTCTGCCCATGAACCTGGTGTGTTTTCACCCCCAATATAGATTTTATTAAACAGGTTCTTTAAAATTGGCACTACCTTATCTAAAATTCCTACATATAACTCAATTGGGAGCCCATCTGGGCCTGCAGCTTTTCCCCTGACCATTTTGTTGCATTGTGCTCTAACTTCTTCTTCAGTAATACTTGCTTGCAACAATACCTTATATTCTTCTGTCAACTGAGGGAGCGTTGTTAACTTTAGATACTCCTGAACTACCTTTTGTCCTGGTCCGATATCCTCCTTATATAGATCACTCATAAAACTTCTAGCCTCCTCACGAATTTTATCATCCTCATATATTATTCCTCCTGACCCTCTTTTGATTAAAATCTTTATCAGGTTCCTTGCCCTATCCGTTTTCGCCTTCCATGCTAATAAAGAACCACATTTCTCTCCGTATGCAAAGTGCTGAAGCTTACTAGCTTTCCACCTATCCAAAAGCTTCTTATCTAAGTCAGCTTGAAATTCAGCCCGTAGAATCTCCAACTCTTTTTCCAAACATGTTACTGTACTCAAGGTCTCCATTGATGCTTTCTGTAGTTCTATTTCTTTTTCCTTAATCTTACTTATCCTATCCGCTTCTTCATTTTTCAGAGCTTTCCTTCTTCCTATCATTATGGAACTAAGTATCCCCTTATATAGGCTTTAAAAGCCTCCCACACTGTCTGTTCTTTGGCTGTGCCGTTATTAAAATTGAAGTACTCATCGGTTTTATCTCCTATCTCCGTAATCACTTCTTCATCCAATAACATGGTCCTATCTAGAGTCCACCTTTTTGTATCTCTCTTTGCTTAAGCCCCAGGGTCATAGCTACTGCTGAATGGTCTGATAATATAGCAGGAATGTGGTTTATTACCTCGATATCCGAAAACAGCACCTGATCTATAAGAAAATAATCAATTCTCGAGTGATGCTTGTACTTTTACTGTAGAACGTAAAATCTCTAGTTTCCCCATTCTTACTCCTCCAAATATCTAGCAAGTTAAAGTCTTTAATTATGTTTTTTAACGCAGCAAACATTTTTGGAGGACTATTGTATTTTGCTTTTGAAGTACGGGTCTATCTCTTGTCTAAAACCAAATTAAAGTCCCCCAATTATAATCGGTGCAGTAGTGTTCAACAGACTGACCTCAAGTTTTAAAAGTGCCCCTGGATTATCTTCATTTGGCCCATAATACGCTACGCAAACTAGAGGTGCTCCCCAATCTGTCAAAGTAGCCACCAACCATCTCCCTGACTGATCCGTGTCTTGCTTTACCACATTTATACCTACATTGCTCCTTATGATCAGTGCTACTCCTCTAGTACTTCCTCTTTGGTCTGAACAAAGCACCTCCTGAATCCATCTTACCTTGCTAAACCCTTGTTTACACTCATGGGCCTCTAGATGGGTTTCTTCTAAGAGACAAATATGTGCCTCACTGTTCTTCAAAAATTCTGTGACCCGGGACATCTTTCTCCTACTCCTCAATCCATTCACATTCCATGTTATTAATTTAACTTTATTTAGCCTATTCATCCTTACAACCCCTAGGCTCTTCTCTCGCAACTCTGAAACTTTAGGATTTGTATGAGGACTGCATTTTTATTTTTCCCCCTTGCTCCCAACACCCTGTGCTCCCCCATCCCACCCTCCCATAAGGAACACTCCCACTATTCCTTCGGCGATTAAAACCGCCTATTCGGGACCCTCCTTTGCAGCTCGAAGCATCTACTCCTATAAATAAACCCACAAATACATATTAAACTATATTAAGTTCCACTAAACTTTTTATTGTTTATCTACTTTTATGTATATTTTTATGTTTTTTTTCCCTTCTTTTTCCCGCTATTATCTACACCGCATCCCTACCACCTCCTAACCCCTAACTGCCCCCAAGTTTAATCTAATCAGTGTTATCTATCTATTATACATTCCTGAGTCTAATACTGGTCTAAATCTGATCTACTTCTTCATTTGGGCTAAAAAAATATCTACTTCCTCAGGAGAGCTAAAGTTATACATCTTGTTTAACCACATTATTTTTAACATGGCCGGAAATTTCATTTGAACCTGCGCCCCCCGACTTCTGAGCTCAGGCATTCTAGTTCCAAGGTCCCACTGCCTTTGCGCCGTTCTCTTTCCAAGATCCGACCTGATTTGGTAGTTAACTGAGTCAAGTTGTAATGCAGTATCTTTTAAAGCTCTCCCCAACACCAACTCTTTAACTGCATAGGTAAGGAAATTGATCAGAATTCTCCTTGGAGCTTTTCTGGCCGGATGTAATTTAAAAGTGTCTCTATGAACTCTCTGAATCTCTTTGTCCAAATCTATGTCCGGTCTGTCCTTCAGAATTCCTTCCCTGAGGATTTTACAGATAAATGCCTTTATATCTCCTCCTTCCGCACCTTCCGGAATTTTGAGAACTCTTAGGTTATTACGCCTTGCCTGCATCTCCAATCTCTCTAGGTCTTCTTGTAAGGTTTTATTCTGGATTTTTAATTTCTCAAGATCTTTACTGTTCCCTGATACCGCTTCCGAGAGGACCTTGACTTGAGATTCCAGAACACCAGTTCGCGAGGCTATATCATCCAGTTTTCCTTCTAAGACCTCACATTTATCCTGTATCCCTCTCTGATTAGCCTCAGAAATCTCGAATTTTGAAAATAAATCTCCTCTTAGATTTAATAACATTAACTCCAAATGGGTCCTGCCGCTTTCTACCCCTAACGAAGTATCAGGTTTTCCACCGTCCAGGGCACTGCCACTACCTTGCGCTATAATCGGTTCAATATAGGGGAGTAACCCTATAATGGGAGGGGGGCTTCCTTCATTAAGTGTCTCTTCTGCCCCGACCCGACATGCCTCTTTCTCTCCACCATCATCATCCACAATTAGTGGTGTATACCGATTTTCCAACTGAAGCGGGGGAGGGGCTGCTGTGGTCCTTGCTGCCCCCATTGGAGGTCGCCACCTGCTCCATTATTTTGAAGTAAGATTTTAATGAAGTGGATTGTCTTAACTGGTAGGCGCACTGCTTTTGCTTCCCTTCGCTTTTTACTCCCCCAGATTTTATCACCTTTTTCTTAAGGGTAACTGGGAGTACTTCTCCAACTATTCTCCCTCCACAACTGATTTCCCCAATTTTTTGCCTCAAACTGAGAACGCAGCTGATACCTATTTCTTGGGAGGGGGCAGGTACAATACTAAAGACTTTATGCAGCTCAGCCGAGACCTCCGACCCCAGCTGCTCCTCTACCAGCGCAGACTCACTATCCCCCTCCTGTTTCTTTCCCTTATTTTCTAAGACTAACTCAGGAAACAATGAGGCAACCCAGAACAAGAAGGAGGCAACTCTTTTTCCATCTGCCAAACCTCTCTCCTGCTAAAAGCTTGTCTTACCCTATTCACCGGGGGCCGGAAAAAGAGTCTTGTGCTGTGGAGTTTTCTCGGGCTTTACAGCTCGCCAGCGTACTGTTCTGTCTCTGCCCCCCGACCCGGAAGCCGGTCGAGGTTACAGCAGCCCGTATCCTCCTCCACAACTCAGTCCGGCGTCCCCCGAATCCAATGTAGTCAGCTGCCTCCTGCCCCATGCGGTGACGTGACAATGCGAAGGGCGTACACAGCGGCACAGCGGCAGGCGTGGAAAAAAAAAGCAAACGAGAAACAAAGGTATTTAAAATCGGGAAATGATTACCGGAATGCTTACAGCGTCATGTATACCTCACATTCTCTTCCATAAGCGTCACTGTGGGCTATATCCTGCCGACATTGATTTCTGCCTCGCTGCGCCGGGAGCTCCCGCGACCGGCTTCAGCCTGCCGCCATGTTCCTCCCCTCCGGCATCTTGCATGGTCATGTGACCCTTGAAGAATACTGGTTAAATACAAGATGGCGACAGACATCTCTTTTACTTACATTACGAGCCTTCACACGTGCTTGTGCTGTGGAGATACTATCGTCTATAGGGTGAGTGTACGGAGGTGCCTCCTTTTTATATTTGATCCACAAAAAAGATACCTGCCTCTTTTATAATTTAGTGCTAAATTGCTTTACAGCTTTTAATCAAACAACCAATTTGTAATGTCTGATTATAGTTATTTATTTCAATTTATTAAAAATATTTTTATGTTTGTTTTCATCATTTAAAAAATACGAAAAAGGATCACACTCAATAATCAAACAAATAAAACATGCATCACTTTGTCAATAAATAACATACACCATTTGGACAAAAACAACGTACAAATACAGTACATCAATAACAAATAATCAACAACACATTATCACCAAAGCAATTCGTAGTCGCTTGCATCATACTAAATTAAACACATGGCTAGCCTTCAGACTTACAAATAGAGCCATCAAGTAAGGCAACGCCTGGACAAAGGGAACAACAGTTATTCAAGTTGGGAAAACAAATTAATTACACCAACATGTATTTTTCAAACGTTCCACAATGATGAAAAAGAAATGCCAACGCGTTTCAAAGCGCAGGCTTGCTGGACTGCGCTTATCATCAGGGCCTCTTAATTGTGTAGATATTCCACGATAATCTAAAAAACAAACGATGCAAAAAAATCTATGAAAAATGATAAACCTAATCTATAAAGCTTTTATGTAACACATACTCCCTTACAACTCCAAAGTTTCGGAACACAACTGCCAAGCCAATTACCTGTAATGCTTTATTTTGAAAACGTTAAGCATCAAAGCATCATTCGGCGCTAAGCCTCATGGGACTTATAATAAAACCCAACAGCCAATAAAGTGGCTGTCTGTACCTACCACGAAGGGGGCATTCTGGGACATGTAGTTTAGCCGATAAGGAACTATGTACGCGATAACTCTGACATCCCATTGAGCCCAGTCACTATACAATTAAACTTAAGAATAAGATATGCCTCTTTCTGGATCAAAGCTGTGTCTATATCAACCATTCGTTGTGTAGTAATCAAAACGAAAAGCACTGTCCACTTCATATCTTTTTCAGAATGAGATTTCTCAACAAAGTGTTCAACCATGGGCGCTGTCAGTACTTTCTTTTTGATACGAGATCGATGCTGTGTAATCCGTTGGTTCACCTGCTGGTTGGTCTTACCAATGTATAGCTTCATGCATGGACACATGATCGCATATACGACATTTTTTGTCTTACAATTTGTGAAATCGGAGTGATACCATTTGATAGAATTATGCATAAATTCTGATCCCTCCATGGTGAATTCACATACTGAACAATTTCCGCATTTGTGATGGCCTATAATGGGTTTCAGGTGCCATTGTGATCGGAGACTCCCTTTGGCCTGGGGTGGAAAAATATCAGCCCTTACTATATGCTGGCCAATGCTTTGATTCTTTTTCATGGCAAATAAAGGTTTGGGGAAAGGGCAGTCCAAATTTTCCAACAAATGCCAATTCTTAAGAACAATTTGCTTGAACTTATTTGAATCAGGGCTGAAAGTCGTAACACACACTAACTTCTCTAATGGTGGTTTCATCCTCTTAATCAGCAATTCCTCACGTGGTGTATACCAGGCCCTTTTTATAGCATGTTTTAGCAGTTTTTTAGGGTACCCCCTGGATACCATTTGGTCGCGAAAAATAGCTGCATGGTGCTCGTAATCACTTTTTCTTGAACAATTCCGACGGATCTGCAAGATAGAAAAGGTTTTAGCTTTATAAACACTAAATGCAGTCGAGACTTAATGGTCCATACGATCGAAACTGCACAAAGAGTGTGTAAAAAAGAAGCTGATGAACTTGAACTACTAATACAGGCAGTGAAGGATAACCATACAGTTTTAGAAGCAAAAAGTCTCTTGGATAAAATAGAGAAAGAAATTCTTACGTTTAAGGATAACACCATTGCGTTTAAATCACAAAAGTTTGAGAGGGATACTAAATCTTTTAATATAGATCAGGTATACCCATTTCTTAAAGACGAATTCTATACTTACTACTGACTCACGTCGAGCCCTTTCCAGTTTTCAGGGACGGTCTAGGAATAGGTTCCTCACGTTTTCAGAAACATCGTCGTCAGATTCATCTGGAGACTTAGACCCTAGAGAAGGTACGTCCAAAGGCAGGTGGCTTTTTTAGACAAAGGCAATCAAAAGCCCCGCGGAAGATTCAAACCCCAGCCATGGGAGATGCTGGACTAGCCGCCAGTTTTACAAATCATAAAACCATCATCTATTGTGAATCTTTCCCAAAAACAACTGTCTCATGATGAAGAATCCGTGCTGGAATTGGGTTTGAAATTTGTTCCAAATAAAGTAACGGACTTTACAAGATTGAAACTAGAGGCAATTGAATTTTGTCGTAAGGTTCGCCTTAAAGCTTTCTTTTTTGGTAAAGACTTTAAAAATAATCAGGAAGTTTCAGGTTTGTCTAATAAATCTAAATTTGTACCATTACCTCAAACTGTTCCCAAAGAAATTGTGGTTTATGAACAGGTGGTGTTGTCAGCTCTTAATCAGTTGGAAAAAAAGAAAACGTTCTTTAAGAGAAATATATCGGCTAAACAACAATTGGCCATTAATGATTTGAAGAAGGAAACATCAGTAGTTATAAAACAAGCCGACAAGGGTGGGGCAGTCGTCATTTGGCCTAGGGAGATGTACCTTAAGGAAGGTAGACTTCAAGTCCACAACCAGGAATGGTACCGACAAGTGAGAGATGACCCCACGAGATCTACACAGGAACTCATAGTGGGAATACTAAAAGCAGGCTTTGATAGTGGTTTTGTAGGACCGAAAGAATTTGACTATCTCTATAAAAAATTTCCAAGGATCCCAGTCATTTATTTTTTGCCGAAGATTCATAAAAGACTTAGGGGCCGATTCCGATCTCGGCCGGTAGGGCTCCGAATCGGATTCGGCTTTACCGGATCCGATTCGGAGCCCTGTTTCCCGACCGAACCGTACGCGGAGTCCGGCCGAGCGAGTACGATCGCGGATCGCCGCCGACCGACTCGTCCGGGCGTCCCGACCGCTCCGACCGACTCGCTCCCGGCTCGAACCGCTCCGACCCGACTCGCTCGGACTCGACTCGCACCGCGCAATGGAGACGTTCCCCGGCCGGGTAAGTACGATGCGCGCCGCGAGCAGTCCGACCGAGCCGCGCACTCCCGGCTCGAAAGAGCTGTCGGAGCCGCACTTTGGGGGTCCGTGTCGGACCCCCTGTACTCGTAGCCGCGCGAGTCGCACACAGGGGGACCCATGGGTCCCCCTACCTGTGCGTGTACGGCGCGAATCGCTTCGCCGTGTACCCGCTGTAGGGGGCGCACTTGTCCGACTTCCGCACCCATTGAGTCAATGGGAGCCCGCGTACGCTGGTTGTGCGACCGGCTCCCATTGACTTCAATGGAGTCCGACCGACTCGAGTCCGATAACATACGAACGCATCGTACTCGTTCGGTCGGACTGCACGGGTCCGATTCGGTCGGAAATCTCTCCGGGTCCGGCTCGGTCGGAGAAATTTCCGGCCCGAATCGGAATCGACCCCGTAGTGATCCACCAGGGAGACCAATTGTCTCTGGGTGTGATTCTTTGTTGGAACCAATTGCAAAATATGTTGATTTCTTTTTGAAGCCGTTTTTGTCTGATGTGCCATCTTACCTTAGAGACACCACTGATTTTATTACCAAAGTGGAAGGGCAAGAATTTGATGAGAAAACCCAGTGGATGGTGTCGTTTGATGTTACATCACTGTACACTCAGATACCTCAGGATGAGGCATTAGAAGTGATTGAGGGATATTTGGAAGGTAGACCACGTCCCCATAGGGTACCTACTTCATTTATTGTCCAACTCGCTGAGGTGGCCTCTTCGGAAAAACTACTTCAAATTTGAAGATTCATTTTTATCCAGGTAAAAGGTTCAGCTATGGGTTGTCCCTTTGCACCTGAGATGGCGGTCCTGTTTATGGCCCAGTATGAGGAGAAATTTGTTTTTAATAACAATCCTTTCAAAGAGAATATCTTGCAGTGGCTACGGTATATTGATGACGTGTTGGTGCCTCTGGCAAGGCACCAAAGAGGACCTTGAGATGTTTCATGGTTGGCTTAACAGCCGACATGAAGACATTAAGTTCAGTTTGGTCACAAGTAAGACCTGTATGACATTTCTGGATGTGGATGTGTCACCTGAAGACAACTGTTTGACTACCTCCCTTCATCGAAAACCAACTGATAAAAATACGATTTTTACATCATAGGAGTGCCCATCCTAGAAGCTTGAAAGAAAATCTTCCGTACGGACAGCTGTTGCGGATCCATCGGAATTGTTCAAGAAAAAGTGATTACGAGCACCATGCAGCTATTTTTCGCGACCAAATGGTATCCAGGGGGTACCCTAAAAACTGCTAAAAACATGCTATAAAAAGGGCCTGGTATACACCACGTGAGGAATTGCTGATTAAGAGGATGAAACCACCATTAGAGAAGTTAGTGTGTGTTACGACTTTCAGCCCTGATTCAAATAAGTTCAAGCAAATTGTTCTTAAGAATTGGCATTTGTTGGAAAATTTGCACTGCCCTTTCCCCAAACCTTTATTTGCCATGAAAAAGAATCAAAGCATTGAGCCAGCATATAGTAAGGGCTGATATTTTTCCACCCCAGGCCAAAGGGAGTCTCCGATCACAATGGCACCTGAAACCCATTATAGGCCATCACAAATGCGGAAATTGTTCAGTATGTGAATTCCACCATGGAGGATCAGAATTTATGCATAATTCTATCAAATGGTACTCACTCCGATTTCACAAATTGTAAGACAAAAATGTCGTATATGCGATCATGTGTCCATGCATGAAGCTATACATTGGTAAGACCAACCAGCAGGTGAACCAACGGATTACACAGCATCGATCTCGTATCAAAAAGAAAGTACTGGACAGCGCCACATGGTTGAACACTTTGTTGAGAAATCTAATTCTGAAAAAGATATGAAGTGGACAGTGCTTTTCGCTTTTGAATACTACACAACGAATGGTTGATATAGACACAGCTTTGATCCAGAAAGAGGCATATCTTATTCTTAAGTTTAATTGTATAGTGACTGGGCTCAATGGGATGTCAGAGTTATCGCGTACATAGTTCTTTATCGGCTAAACTACATGTCCCAGAATGCCCCCTTCGTGGTAGGTACAGACAGCCACTTTATTGGCTGTTGGGTTTTATTATAAGTCCCATGAGGCTTAGCGCCGAATGATGCTTTGATGCTTAACGTTTTCAAAATAAAGCATTACAGGTAATTGGCTTGGCAGTGGTGTTCAAAACTTTGGAGTTGTAAGGAGTATGTGTTACATAAAGCTTTATAGATTAGGTTTATCATTTTTCATAGATTTTTTGCATCGTTTGTTTTTTAGATTATCGTGGAATATCTACACAATTAAGAGGCCCTGATGATAAGCGCAGTCCAGCAAGCCTGCGCTTGAAACGCGTTGGCATTTCTTTTTCATCATTGTGGAACGTTTGAAAAATACATGTTGGTGTAATTAATTTGTTTTCCCAACTTGAATAACTGTTGTTCCCTTTGTCCAGGCGTTGCCTTACTTGATGGCTCTATTTGTAAGTCTGAAGGCTAGCCATGTGTTTAATTTAGTATGATGCAAACAACTACGAATTGCTTTGGTGATAATGTGTTGTTGATTATTTGTTATTGATGTACTGTATTTGTACGTTGTTTTTGTCCAAATGGTGTATGTTATTTATTGACAAAGTGATGCATGTTTTATTTGTTTGATTATTGAGTGTGATCCTTTTTTCTATTTTTTTGAAATGATGAAAACAAATATAATTTTTTTTTAAATAAATTGAAATAAATAACTATAATCAGACATTACAAATTGGTTGTTTGATTAAAAGCTGTAAAGCAATTTAGCACTAAATTATAAAAGAGGCAGGTATCTTTTTTGTGGATCAATTAGTACTTACGGCCCTACCTAGCTTCTTGTTCAATGGGCCTAACCCTCTTGTGGTTCCAGTTTAGAGCGGGTTTTTACCCGCGAGGGCGGACATTGGATATTGGTATCCTCTATTCCCTCTTCTTTTTTGCCCGTAAAATAATTGGGTGCTTAATTCAGTTCAGGTGACTTCTTCACCTGCGAAGTATGGCTGAAAAGGATACACTGTCATTCAGTGAATCCCATATCCAGAATTTAATATCTACTCCTTCTCCCTTCTCCTCAGTATCGTTGAGCACTTCTGCTAAACAACAAAACGAAGTTGAAAAATTGACTCGCTTATATAAAAGCACATTCGCACAGAGCTACATGGACATTTCCTGTTGGAGCATTTAAAAGTCGGAACAATCCCCTGGGGTCTACAGGTCAAAATATTCCGGTCATATTCACTGATGACCCTGAGTATAGAAAAGGTTTTAGCTTTATAAACACTAAATGCAGTCGAGACTTAATGGTCCATACGATCGAAACTGCACAAAGAGTGTAAAAAGAAGCTGATGAACTATTTATACAGGCAGTGAAGGATAACCATACAGTTTTAGAAGTAAAAAGTCTCCTGGATAAAATAGAGAAAGAAATTCTTACGTTTAAGGATAACACCATTGCGTTTAAATCACAAAAGTTTGAGAGGGATACTAAATCTTTTAATATAGATCAGGTATACCCATTTCTTAAAGACGAATTCTATACTTCTACTGACTCACGTCGAGCCCTTTCCAGTTATCAGGGACGGTCTAGGAATAGGTTCCTCACGTTTTCAGAAACATCGTCGTCAGATTCATCTGGAGACTTAGACCCTAGAGAAGGTACGTCCAAAAGGCAGGTGGCTTTTTTAGACAAAGGCAATCAAAAGCCCCGCGGAAGATTCAAACCCCAGCCATGGGAGATGCGGACTCGCCGCCAGTTTTACAAATCATAAAACCATCATCTATTGTGAATCTTTCCCAAAAACAACTGTCTCATGATGAAGAATCAGTGCTGGAATTGGGTTTGAAATTTGTTCCAAATAAAGTAACGGACTTTACAAGATTGAAACTAGAGGCAATCGAATTTTGTCGTAAGGTTCGCCTTAAAGCTTTCTTTTTTGGTAAAGACTTTAAAAATAATCAGGAAGTTTCAGGTTTGTCTAATAAATCTAAATTTGTACCATTACCTCAAACTGTTCCCAAAGAAATAGTGGTCTATGAACAGGTGGTTTTGTCAGCCCTTAATCAGTTGGAAAAAAAGAAAACGTTCTTTAAGAGAAATATATCGGCTAAACAATAATTGGCCATTAATGATTTGAAGAAGGATACATCTGTAGTTATAAAACAAGCCGACAAGGGTGGGGCAGTCGTCATTTGGCCCAGGGAGATGTACCTTAAGGAAGGTAGACTTCAAGTCTACAACCAGGAATGGTACCGACAAGTGAGAGATGACCCCACGAGATCTACACAGGAACTCATAGTGGGAATACTAAAAGCAGGCTTTGACAGTGGTTTTGTAGGACCGAAAGAATTTGACTATCTCTATAAGAAATTTCCAAGGATCCCAGTCATTTATTTTTTGCCGAAGATTCATAAGAGACTTAGTGATCCACCAGGGAGACCAATTGTCTCTGGTTGTGATTCTTTGTTGGAACCAATTGCAAAATATGTTGATTTCTTTTTGAAGCTGTTTTTGTCTGATGTGCCATCTTACCTTAGAGACACTACTGATTTTATTACTAAAGTGGAAGGGCAAGAATTTGATGAGAAAACCCAGTGGATGGTGTCGTTTGATGTTACATCACTGTACACTCAGATACCTCAGGATGGGGCATTACAAGTGATTGAGGTATATTTGGAAGGTAGACCACGTCCCCATAGGGTACCTACTTCATTTATTGTCCAACTCGCTGAGGTGGCCCTTCGGAAAAACTACTTCAAATTTGAAGATTCATTTTTTATCCAGGTAAAAGGTTCAGCTATGGGTTGCCCCTTTGCACCTGAGATGGCGGTCCTGTTTATGGCCCAGTACGAGGAGAAATTTGTTTTTAATAACAATCCTTTTAAAGAGAAAATCTTGCAGTGGCTACGGTATATTGATGACGTGTGGTGCCTCTGGCAAGGCACCAAAGAGGACCTTGAGATGTTTCATGGTTGGCTTAACAGCCGACATGAAGACATTAAGTTTAGTTTGGTCACAAGTAAGACCTGTATGACATTTCTGGATGTGGATGTGTTACCCGAAGACAACTGTTTGACTACCTCCCTTCATCGTAAACCAACTGATAAAAATACGATTTTACATCATAGGAGTGCCCATCCTAGAAGCTTGAAAGAAAATCTTCCGTACGGACAGCTATTGCGGATCCGTCGGAATTGTTCAAGAAAAAGTGATTATGAGCACCATGCAGCTATTTTTCGCGACCAAATGGTATCCAGGGGGTACCCTAAAAAACTGCTAAAACATGCTATAAAAAGGGCCTGGTATACACCACGTGAGGAATTGCTGATTAAGAGGATGAAACCACCATTAGAGAAGTTAGTGTGTGTTACGACTTTCAGCCCTGATTCAAATAAGTTCAAGGAAATTGTTCTTAAGAATTGGCATTTGTTGGAAAATTTGGACTGCCCTTTCCCCAAACCTTTATTTGCCATGCAAAAGAATCAAAGCATTGGCCAGCATATAGTAAGGGCTGACATTTTTCCACCCCAGGTCAAAGGGAGTCTTCGATCACAATGGCACCTGAAACCCATTACAGGCCATCACAAATGCGGAAATTGTTCAGTATGTGAATTCACCATGGAGGGATCAGAATTTATGCATAATTCGATCAAATGGTATCACTCCGATTTCACAAATTGTAAGACAAAAAATGTCGTATATGCGATCATGTGTCCATGCATGAAGCTATACATTGGTAAGACCAACCAGCAGGTGAACCAACGGATTGCACAGCATCGATCTCGTATAAAAAAGAAAATACTGACAGCGCCCATGGTTGAACACTTTGTTGAGAAATCTCATTCTGAAAAAAGATATGAAGTGGACAGTGCTTTTCGCTTTGATTACTACACAACGAATGGTTGATATAGACACAGCTTTGATCCAGAAAGAGGCATATCTTATTCTTAAGTTTAATTGTATAGTGACTGGGCTCAATGGGATGTCAGAGTTATCGCGTACATAGTTCCTTATCGGCTAAACTACATGTCCCAGAATGCCCCCTTCGTGGTAGGTACAGACAGCCACTTTGTTGGCTGTTGGGTTTTCATTATAAGTCCCATGAGGCTTAGCACTCAAATGATGCTTTGATGCTTAACGTTTTCAAAATAAAGCATTACAGGTAATTGGCTTGGCAGTTGTGTTCCGAAACTTTGGAGTTGTAAGAGTATGTGTTACATAAAAGCTTTATAGATTAGGTTTATCATTTTTCATAGATTTTTTTGCATCGTTTGTTTTTAGATTATCGTGGAATATCTACACAATTAAGAGGCCCTGATGATAAGCGCAGTCCAGCAAGCCTGCGCTTTGAAAGCGCGTTGGCATTTCTTTTTCATCATTGTGGAACGTTTGAAAAATACATGTTGGTGTAATTAATTTGTTTTCCCAACTTGAATAACTGTTGTTCCCTTTGTCCAGGCGTTGCCTTACTTGATGGCTCTATTTGTAAGTCTGAAGGCTAGCCATGTGTTTAATTTAGTATGATGCAAACGACTACGAATTGCTTTGGTGATAATGTGTTGTTGATTATTTGTTATTGATGTACTGTATTTGTACGTTGTTTTTGTCCAAATGGTGTATGTTATTTATTGACAAAGTGATGCATGTTTTATTTGTTTGATTATTGAGTGTGATCCTTTTTTCTATTTTTTGAAATGATGAAAACAAATATAATTTTTTTTTAATAAATTGAAATAAATAACTATAATCAGACATTACAAATTGGTTGTTTGATTAAAAGCTGTAAAGCAATTTAGCACTAAATTATAAAAGAGGCAGGTATCTTTTTTGTGGATCAATTAGTATTACGGCCCTACCTGCTTCTTGTTCAATGGGCCTAACCCCTCTTGTGGTTCCTTTTTATATTTGGCATTTAGTTGGTAATGTTGTTCTTGTATTTATTGGGTTGTTTATCTTTACTAGGTTGCATACTTACCAGGGTTGTGCCTCGCGCTTTAAACGATGTATATGGTCTACATTATTATATTTTTTCTACTTGGAGACATAAATGACAAAACCTACGGGTGAGTGATGGTTATTTATTGAGGAGTATTGGTCCTGGTGCTCGTGATGCTATTTTTACATACGTGTACATATGTTTCTTTACTGATTTAGGTCAAGACCAGTAGCAGCATATAGTTCCTAAATTGGAATTTGTGACTCTTTATTGTTGTCATTTGACGTACCACTGTTGTTTATTTTGGTGAGTGTTTTTATTGTTGCAGAACAGGTCACGTTATGATTTCATTTATTTTGAATTAATACAGTCTTGACACCTAGTGGTGGCAATTTTGACTGCCCCATACATTCACAAGGCACTTATTAATATAGGGACCCATCTAAATACACAATATATCAATGTCAGGTTTCCGATATTAAAGTAACCGATATTAGTACCACCCATGACTGGTCGTTATTTTCTCCATGCAATAACATATGCATGTGAGAATTCATGGACTCTACTATTCTTTTCTTATTGTTTTATTTTACTTTAGCCTGCCAGCATCAGCAATAGGATCATCATGCTGTGTTACATTGTGCGGGCATTAGATCCCACTACTGTACTTATTCGCCTAACGCCAATAATACTCTACAATTGTGTGATGATCGTTAAGTTCAGTAACTATTCTAGACTGTCCTCCGATAGCCATTGATCTTTGGAAATGGCGAATCAATCATGCGGATGTTATTGCCCCCTTTTTAGTATTTTTCTTATGTGTGATATACATTTACACGGTCTAACTTCACATTATTAGGTGATGTATCCATGACCAAATCATTTCTATATAGTGTTTGGCATATATATGCTCACTTCTTCGCTATTTTATGCCGTGTTCAGTCTTATTATCATATTCTTCTCTCTTGCGCAGTTTATTTTATTCCTGTACATATGTCTTTGGGATATATACATTGCTTTTCTTTATTTTGTGTAGTAAGACCATCTAACCAAACGTATTAACTTTGTGGATATTTGGATTACCCTATCAGACGTACTACATGGACAGATCCTTATTGGACTATATTTCGTCAATATTCCCATCTTGGTGGGTTTGTCTCCTATTTTTAAGACTTAAGATTTATTCACTTGATGTTATGGTGTCTGGGTTTATTATATAGATTTAGATTGATCCTAAATCTTGCTTTTTTAAAGAAACTTCACCCAATTCTATGCTTTTAACTAAAAACTTTTTTCATAAATCTTGGCATGAACACAAGACTTTGGTCTTTAGCACATTTTCATAATTCTTCTTTCTAAGGTTTCAAACACGGGTTGTCTTTAGATCTCTTTTCTCTACGATCAACTAATAGTATCATTTTGATTTATTCAGAACGTGATCAGAAATGGTTCTTGTTATAGTGCTAGGTTTTTATCTTCCTCTACTGAATTAGAATGATTTTGATTTACTTTATGTGGATAGGCATTTTATCTTTTTGTATTAGGTGTTTTTAATACAACAAAATCTTGTGTATGCTTATAGCACATTGATTGTATTATATCTGTTCTTCCAGCCTTGAAAAAGTCTGAGTACAGATGAAACACGTGTCGGCTAAATGGTGTGCTGGGAATCTTTAAGAAACCATTAAAAAGACAAGGAATTATCAACTGATGACTTTTTGGACTATTTGAATGCTTTACATATTATGTGTCTTATTGTATTATCCTCATGTGTTTAGTAACTAATTGGACTTTAGGATTTATTTAATACTTGTCCAATACTGGTTTTGGGATTATTTTACATGGTATGGGTGTGCTGTAACAGCTTCTTTTTCTGTATATTGATATGCATGTTATTTTGTAATGTGCTGATAGCACCTCTGGGTAGTAGGTGTTCGAAGCTACCTTAGCACCCTGTTGCAAATATAGCCACATAGATGATATTTCTCACGCTTATTATTGTCAGTTATAGATACGTTGATCTCATTGATGTGCGGTTATTTCCCGCATAGGGAACACTACTACCTATCAGCCTTTATTCAAAAAATGACATTTCGGGTGTCATTTGGGGTCAAATATCGAATTGCGGGTGTCATTTGGGGTCCAATATGGAATTGCGGGTGTCATTTGGAGTCAAATATGAACCACCCTGATGCAGAGATGCACCCTGTGACTCAAGTCCCACAACATGTGCAACATGGACGTAAGGGGGATGGGGGCACAGTGAACACCTCAGCAACATGGGAGATGCACGCCAGCCAAAAAGCCAGCAGGAATACCTTGCGTGGAACACACCAAGGTGTCCCCTGGACATATGTACCATGTACAGATCACATGTGTACACGGACGTCATCCATCAATAGTAGTGAACAGTGTCAGCTAATAGATGCAAGGTGAGAAGTCACGCGCTTCCTCACAGCTACCTGTACACATCACTGTCGGACTGCAGCAAAACACCACTGCTACATCAGAGCATGCAAAATTGACCGTGAGGGCACGTACATGGCTGGTTAGGGTTCAACCGTGCCGGAAGGCGAAGCAGTGACATCCCCCCCCCCAAAACCCACATCACTTTTCCAGAATACAAGCAGATGACAAACTAACATTAGGGATGTAAGCACCTTTGTCTGAACTAGAAGGCGGTAGCACATCTGCACCTCCGACCTTGGAATTGCATGCGCCCGGCACCCCCTGAGCGATACCATAGCAGCTGATGACGACTCCCACACTATGCACAGCGCTAACCAAAGACCAACGTATACGCACCCCACACACAGAAGTCCTTGCTCGCAGTTCTCTTGCATGGAATGACCTTCACACTTACGCACAGACCATCCCAGGAGTCCAACCACTGCACACTCAAACAAATCATTGCTTCGAGCTGTGGCATCCACATAACTTAGACGTAGGCTTTTTTACACACAGCCCTATTTCCTACATTAACGTGGGGCTAAGTTGGGAAATTGCGAGATTGTTGTTTAGGAGCAATGATGCCACAGATAGTTCACACATTCCCAGTCATCTCACTGCCTGTCTGGGTCACGGTCAAACATGCGCATTGATATCAGTTCCCAGGGAGTACCTTTTTTTGGAATCACTGCCCCTACATTCATCCATACTTTCATACTTGCTTGATCATAGACATGACACATCTGTGTGAATTAGAATGTTTTGGTCACATTCGGTGGAGTGTTGAAGCTGGACCAATACATGGCCATGCAAACCCCACTTTACATTGTTGCCCCGTGGAGGGCTAGCCTTGTGCATGTGCATGGGTTTGCACATGCATGGGTTTGTTGTGAGATTGGTGATGTATGGGGAGGGCCCCCTCTGGGCACATTGTCGACGGGGGCCTACTTGCTGTTTCTATGTGTGCTGCAGTATGCCAAGGAGATCAGGGACATGATCCATAGTCATTGTGGGTGTGCACTGTGCTATACTTAATTGTGCATGTGTGCCGTTGTGCCCATCTCCCCCCCGTCCCCCCAGTCCCTGGTCGTTACTCACCCTGTTGCTGTTGGGTCAGGTCATGTTGAGCCGTGTCAGGTCCCCCAACTCCTGCTACCGTCTCCCCACTGATGACTGTGGACACTATTTCCTCCATCTCATCCAGCTCCTGCTGTGGCGCTGGACTCCCACCTCCAGTCTGCATTGCTGCTTTCCGGTTGTTAGCGAGTTTCAGCTTGGTTTTGCGCTTCACATCATTCCAGCGCTTCTTGCAGTCATCCACTTCCCTTCTCTTCACTCCGACTGCATTCACCTTGGCCAAGATGGACTGCCATATTGCATTTTTAGTTGCCAATGACACGGTGGAGGTGATGAACAGTTGTTGGTGGTGTTCTATCACCTCCGTAATCAGGATCTTGTTTTCCTGCGGACTGAATCGCAGGTTCCTCTTCTTCTTCTCCTTGCCCTTCTCTTTCCCTGAGGTCCCTGGCTGGTCCTCCGGGGGGTTTGTGGGGTTCTGGTTGGGCTCTGTAGTTTCTCCTGCGTCCTCCATGGTGCTTCTCAGTTGTTTGGGTTTGGGTTTTGATTTCTTTCTTTTTTTTTTGCAGCTTTTATGGTGATTTTTCCTGCCTGAAGTGGGAATTGCAAGCTTGGCGCTGCTTATCGCTGATGTTTTTATCGCTGTTGGGCCCATCCCCACTTTTTTCAAGTTCGGGTTTCCTTTTTTATCGGCGTCCCGGTAATTTTATCGCGGACATTTGACGCATTATCGGGACACTATCGCCTGTTGCCGGCGTGTTGAGAATACGCCGTTAATGCGGCGTTAGTTTCCCGCGATAGACGGCGTTATGTAAAATTGCGTTAGCCTAGGTTGGCGATAATTATCGCACGTTCTTGAAAATATCCCCCTATGTGTGCCTATCAATAGTGGGAAGAACCTGAGCAATGCAATGCTCGAAAATATCCGTATTGCAACCCTATGCACAAGGAAGGGCTGCCATGGCTGTTGTCTGTGTGTACACATCTAACTCCCATGGTACATGAGTCAGTCATGTATCCCACACCAGGAAACTGTGAAATCTATCGAAACAATAGCCTTCCCCAGGTAACGTGTCCCACAGAAAAATTACTTAAATCATCCAACACACTCTAGCCACCTATGTGTGGTGCAGTCCGTGGCACACAGACATAGCCAATTAAGCCTCCAATTCTCCATTCTGTGCAGGAAGGTGGCCCCTCATGCATCAAGTAAATCACACATGAAATGCAGCCACACAATCCCCATGTTGCTATTGTGTCTGTCTCGGTGCTACGCAGCACATTGTGTGCAAGTGCGGCTTGAAAACTCAGGACTGTGCTGTATGGCCTCAAATATGTCCTACACTGTCCTTTCTCAGTGAGGCAGTGCAGTGCTGATAATTGACTTGCTGCATTGTACTGAGCCACATTTTCACACAACTGGGCCCTTGTCTAATGTCCACATAGCTGACCCAAAGCACTGTAACAAGTAGACAACGATGTTCCATATTGAAATGCAACCACCAATCAATCAATGGCAGTAGCTACTGAACATCAGTGACTACTAATGTTACATTTCTATCGGTTAGTGAATGGGATCACATCACCTGCACTGAGTAATGGATGTAAACTAAGACATGTTGTAGGACAGGCAAGTCAAAATGATTTCAAAGCCAACACAGTAGAGAAATGTGATATAAGTGTACCCTCATTATTTGAAGAGTTTTATATAGCTTTGGCTAGACCCGGAGGTATCAGAGCGCTTTACATGAGGTTAGCATTGTTACAACGTTACATCAATTACAAGAACAAGTCATTTCATAGAGAAAAAAAACTGTGTTACATAATTACATCCGTTATTAGAGCATTAAAAAAACACAGAAAACAAGTCCTATGGTGCGTAAAGAGTAGTGGGGGAATAGTAGGGGGGTAGGGATGCAGATCAGGACTGGTCGAAAACGGTCATGGAGGATAGTACTTCGAGGGAACACCAAAAAGTTAGAGTAAGCGAGTCGACAAACCGGTAAGGGTCCAATAGATCAACAACATCCAGGGCCGGACTCCCTCACTGCGCCGGTCGTATTAGACAGGGACGGGTCAGAAGGAGGGGGCGAAGGGATGCATCACAGTGACCAAGCAAGGAAAGAGGGGTGTAAGAGTTCCAAGAGGGGATCGATTTAAGGCGATGGTGAGACTGGAGAGTACAAGGTGCTAACCAGTGGCAGGAGTCGATCTGAGAGTCTGTAGAGACCGCAAAATGGAGGATCCAGGTCTTGGACCCCAATAACTTTGCGACAAAATGGCGGGAAAGCGGGTAAAACAAAAATCCGTTCGAAAGCCAACAAGGAAACCTACCCCAGGAGCAGGGCTGAAAAGGGAAGGCAGCCACCAGATCTGGCGGGAGAAGGCTGTGGGACGCCGATCGTATTCGGTTCGTCATAGTCAGGGGGAAGTCAGCGCGGGCACCCAGGTAGCGACCCTGGAAGAGGAAGGCAGCTGCTGGGTCAGGAGGGCGCGATAAATAAGAGGATGAAAGGGAAAACAAGTTCGGTGGCAAGCAGCGATTGCGGCATTCTCGTTGCTGCTTTGTCGGGGGGACAGGAATCGTGCGTCCCAACCGCAGTCCAGGAGAGGCGAAGGGGGACGCCAGGCAGCCGCGGCTCAGGTCCATATTTACTCATTGCCGTACTTACTCTCCCTATCAGTCAAGATTCCTCATTTTCAGGCTAGCTTGAGAAATGTCTCCTAAAAATTAGTAAGTGTGTCACACATGCCAGTATACATGTATGTGTATTAAAGTGACATGAATAACATAATGGAAAGGCCATGTGTGCCAACCAATGTCAGTGTACGCCCCAGACATGGATGAATGTCTATACAGGTTCACAAAGTGACATCAATAGTACGAATACAACATATCTCTCTCTGCCAGAGAGTACACGTACAGATACCCACTCCGGTATACAGCCAGCATGACAGATGCAAAGATTATGTTGGCACACCTGTTCCTGTGGTAAATTGACCAAAGGAAAACCATATGAAATCAGCAATGTCCAAGTCACAAAAACTAAAACAATTTTGCCAAATATGGTAATCAACAATTATCAACATAGATTGTCATGCAACCTTAACAAGGCACCCCAGTATCTACCAAATATGAATGTGTCCTTGTGTAAAGTAACTGGTGCGTCATGTAAAGCGCCCCAATAACTTAGGGTCGAGTTCGCCCTATATAAAAAACTGCAACAAAAAAAATGAACACACTAGCAGGCAGCAGGGGAGAAAGAGGGAGGGTCTGAATGCAAAGCATGGCGAACTGACGCAGTATGTAAAAAATGAAAGAAAACCTCTCCGCCAAGCGCGATATTTGTAAACACGTGAGTGAGTTCACACCAAAGCGGTTAGTAGAACAAAAGGTGCAACATGAGACTAACAGGTAAATTAAGCACTAAATTGACAATAAACCACCAAACTAAAAACTGTTACAATATTGTCTGATTTGAGCTTCTTGCTATTTCAAATAAATTCTATTTGAAAACACATTAAAAAGCAAAACAACATCTTCATAGTTTTCAGATAAGACATCAGGTATCAAGGTTACGCAGTGCTTAATTAGTAAAATATGAAGTGCAGGTGCTCACATTTTTTAAGAGGCCACACCCACGTCCCCAGCTCTGCCCGCCCACTTACTCCAGTGGCCCCACCCACTTCCTTTATTGGCTCCACCCACATCCACAAGCCTCAACACATCAGAGCCATCTCCTCACTTCTTGAGTTCCGCAAGAAGCTGAAGACCTGGCTCTTCACATAAGCACCTTGGGGACCTCACAACTACACACCTGCCCAAGCGCCTGGATACCCTCCAGGGTGATTAGTGCACTATATAAATCAATATAACATAACATAATATAACATATAGGAAGCCTATGACAACAACTTAAAAGTGAACTAAAATTAGAGAATTTGTAAATCTCAAAATGCAGCTTTAGCAAAGGTCATTTGAGGACTTGAGGCAGCTTTGCAAACTAAAGAGAATGTACTGTGCTGTTTAAAAGAAAGGAAAGGATGAAGGATGAAGAAAGGAATACATTAAAGAAGGCAGCAACAAATGCAGGCAGGAAGGGTAGCACTGGAGTGAGGAAATTAATAAGTAATGGATGAAAGAAGGAGGAAATTAGAAAATAATGCGAAAGGAAGAAATGAAGGGATAGAGGGAGAAACACACCATGTATGTTTGTAAAACACATATTCACCAGGGTGTGACACTGAATTAAAAATTTTGTTAACCAGCTCAATTGCATTAATTTTATCGACCTCAGAAAGAAGAAAGGCTGAGTGGCCACACCAAGATTTCAATTTATTACCCTGAGATCAAACACAGATTCCTGGAGTGGATATAAAGATATTAGCAAGAAGGAAAAACATAAAAGGGAGAGTGAGGAAGGAGGAGAGGTCCGAAGGCAAAGATAGTTACGGTAGACAAAGAATGTGAAGAGAAGTGGATAAAGCAGAGATTGGGAATGCAAGATTGGAATGGAACAAGATGTGAATGAAAAGTGGAAAGAGGAGAAAGACAAGGGAAGAAGAGCAGACAGCGGGGAGCGTGTGAAAGTAGAGTGGAAGGGAAAGGTAGAAAGGTAGAAAGGTGAAAAATGAATAGCATTTAATGAGGGGGGACGATGATTAAGAGGAAAGGCAGACATAGGGCAGAGTGAAGGAAGAATGTAGAGAAGGGAATGAGTGAGGTGTGAAGGGGAGGAAGAAAAACAGATACCGAGGGAGAGCAAGAAAAGAGTACACCTCTGCTTTTTCAAATATACAGTAATTAATTATGTAAAGTTGAGGGGTGACAGGGCAGTATCATTCATGGCCTGACTCACCAATGCATAGCTGTGCTGTCCAAGACACAGAATAGGGATACTTTAACTGTGTTAAGGTTTTATGCTATCAAAAGATGTTTTGTGGCATCACAATAGGTATTCCTGATAAAAGATAATAAAGTGTCAGTTATACCTTTGGGATTAAGCTTTGATGGATAATCAGACTCTCATGCTCAAACAAATAATTTTGTCACATGATTAGGCTATACATCGCAAAATCCCCCTGCCACCTATTTTCAAATGAAGTCAGACATTCCACTCCATCCAGAGGCTTCCACAACCACTTTTGAACTAATAAAGCACAAAATTCAACCAAGTCTGCCATCTGTGCTATATTAGGATTGTAAATTATGAACAATGAGTAACAAAAGGATCTCGGTGACAAAAACAAAAACCCACTGAGCTACCCACATAAATACAGTTCTGTCATCTGCATGGTGCATGTTCTTTGCAGAAGGCATATTAACCTTCTGCGCTACAGTCAAAACTACTATTAGACAAAACTCTGATCTCTCGCCAGCAGGGACATAAGACTGTAAGTAAGCAGCAGGGGTTTACGGGACGTGGGTCTTTGAAAGTGAAGGGACGGTGTGGGGCTGTAGATCTCAGCAGGCTTGCAGGGGTGGGGGAAGGTACAGAGCACCCAACACAGCCTAGCCCCTCTGATAGCACGTTTTGAGTTAATGATATTTTTCCTCCAGGTCGAAGGAGCTGAGAAATTACCAGCGTATCCTCTCTCTGGTGTGGGGGGAAGCCCCCTGGTTCGAGTGGACAAAATTGAGACGCCCTTCGGTCTCAGGTGCGAACTCTGAAAGTATGGGTACTCAGAGCACAGTGCAGGCTTTAATACAGTTTCCTGTGGGTGTCGCAGTGTTGGAATTTATCTATGGTGTCCCACGGCCAAGCACTATTTTTTCACTCAGTTACCTGTTGGATAACAGTCATGTGTAATATACCACAAGCACTACTCACCTAACCTTGCAGCTTTGGTCGGTGGCACTGGCAAGCACAGACCGCTGACTGGCGCCGCATAAATTATGTTCTCAGTTCATCCTACATGCAGTTTACACTGTGCATGACACAACACAGCCGCCCTGCCCCACCCTGAAGACCACACAGTAGCGCACGCCAAAGCAAGCACAATAGCATGCACCAAATATGAACGTGCGGCTGCACAAGCCTAGCTCCGAGGGGCATTTTAATGGCCCACGCCCGTGCAGGCCAATGCACCGACTATGTGCATGGGAGAAAAATTCAATAGACCCGCCCCTGAGAAATAAGTGCTGGTGCTCAGCACCGGAAACCCTGGCACAACTTAGGCACTGGGGTTATGCTTTTCTCCAACGGTATCTACTATACTTCCCTTTCCATCTCCGCTGCCCTCCAGCTTTTGAGGGGCCTGTAATGTTAAACATGGAAGCAAAAGAGATGTTTTTGCTACATTGCCACTGATGTATGAGACAAGCAGTGAGGGGACGGGTGTGAGGGGCAGCTGGGAGCAGCGACGGGCACCGAAGCTAAACAAATGCCTCAAAATAAGCATGGTGCACGGTGGCCATGAATCGGGTGCCGTGCTAAGTGGGAAGTGCTCCAAAAAGCATGTGTGTGCAAATTAAAAGAACATCACGTGAAGCACGCGTGTGCCACAACAAACACTTCCGAGCAGTGATTGATTACAGTGAAGCGCAGCAGCTGTGAATCGGGTGCCGTGCTAAGCGGGGAGTACTCAGTGTCAATGTAAAAAAAGTTCCAAAGACAGGACATACAATAGGAACAAGTGGAAGAGGAAAAGTCCTGGGGCGATCCATGGGAGTCAACAATTGAGAAAAAGGTGGTACAAGCAGGAACCTTTATCCAATTAGAAGCAACGTTTTTTTTAAAGGACACTGACATAAGCCAATCAGAAGCTGGAGGTGGGCTGTAAGCCCACAAATTGAATACAGCATGTCGATAGACAGCGCATGCGCTGCCTAGGCTCAACCTAATGAAACTTTAAAGCTTCATTTTTTAAAAGTAGGCAGTGGTCCCTTGAACCATTTGAATTATTTTTTCAACCATTCTCAAAAGGGAAGGGGGTCCCTTATGGACCCCTACCCATTTACAGATGGGTTACCACCAACTTTCAATTGGCAGTGAATTGTGAATGTTTTGCAACGCATTTCGGGCGCAAAACGTTCGTACCTACCATTCTGATTCGTATTGGGAAGGAATGCCCTTAACAAGCCCCTTCCAAATACCGAATCACAAAACCCAACTTGCGATTTAGTGACAAGTTGCAGAATTGCAAATTGGGCTTTGTAAATCACAAAAAGCATTGTTGTGCTCACAAACAGCCCAATTTGCACCGTTTGTGAACACAAAAATGCTTAACATGTAGCCCTTAGCTATTGAGTGATATTAAACCATTTATTGAGTTCAGAGTCTCAAACTCAATGTGTAATCATTGAGCTACTTTACGTCTCTGCCCTAAGGGTCAAGAGCTAAAAGGATGTACTCAGTGCTTAATTTTGGGCTCTGCAGCAAGGTGATGCCCCAGGATACCCATGTAAAAGACTCGGATATTCACAATCTGAGCTCAGTTACACCTGATTGTGCTGGGAGTCCTGAAAAAAAAAGAACCCTCAAAAGGCGAATGCAAAGGCTGTAAATTTGAGTGTTCTAAGCCTAGCTGAGGAGTTAGTTGACACGATGTGGGCAGCCACCGGGTGGGTGTCACCTTCGTAAAAAGGAAATCAGTTTGTAATGTTACTGCTGAACAGCTATTCGCTACAGACCTCATGCAGGGCCGCCATATTTTTGCAAAAAGTTAGCACATTATTACTAAAATCAAACACATAGCGTTCACTTTAGTGCTTTTTAAAGTATACATGACCAACACATCGCATCCGCACACTTAGCACATTTGGTATCCTGGTGGTGGCTACAGAAGGCTCAGCAGAGACCCACAGTGTTTACTTGATTTTAACAACTATGAAACACATTACACCACACGTTTTAAGGATTGAAGACAACACCACAGACATAGTGATTGTACATTATTTAGGCATCAAATTATGTCATACACCATACTACATGTTTGAATGTCATTAGTGCTAATTCCATTTTAGATACCATCATTGTTATAGCGATACACATACTTGCATTTTTGCACATGATTTTAGTTATGAAATTGAGGATTATTAACCCGTTGCGTGCTTCTGTCGGCCAACGGCCGTCGCGAGCACTACCTCTGTAGTGCTGCGCACGTCCGTTGGCCGACGTGGCCCCGCCCACTCCGCTAAACCGCCGCACCGCGGCGGAATTGCTGCCGCGGTTAACACCTATCAATCAACTTGTTTATAGTTCATATTGCATTTTTGCACATGGTTCTGGACACATGTTCCGTAACATCCAGTTTACATTTGCACTTTGCACGCGATTTCAGCTTATAGTTCATATTGCATTTTTGCACATGGTTCTGGACAGGAAATCGTGGATCCGCAACATCCAGTTTACATTTGCACTTTGCACGTGATTTCAGCAACGCAATTGAGGATGTATGCATATTTGCATTTTGCAGAGTAATGAAATCTGATGACCATCTAAAAACTAGTGTTATTTTGTATAGTTCATATTGCATTTTGTTCATGAGCTTAGCCATAAAGTAGAGGATCAGCAATACCTAGTAGACACTTGTATTTTGCACATAATTTTAGTTCCTTTTCCTTTTTTCCTTGATAATTTGATGATTTTAATATAAAATTGTAATGGTTTTAATTAACTATATGCAATAAAATATTTAGAGTGTGCAGTTTATAGTTTAATGTCTGGGTATTTTTTTAATTGACCTAAATGTGTTTTATTTTTTTTTAGCTTGGGCCATGTTAGCAATTTATGTGGTGCATCTTTCAGTATTAGCCGTACATTTCAGGTGACTGATTTCACATATATTTCAAAGTTTTTGTCCTAATTGTTGCGCAGGTGTTTTAAAACTGATTATGTATTTTAGAGTTTTACTCTTCTTTTCAGATGTTATCCTTTAATGCCCTGATTATAAGTGGTTAGGTGCATTCTTAAATGAGGTAACTCCTTTCACAGCACATATCAGACCTCTGAGTCCTGTGGTAATTTACCGCATCTGCCTTAGTTTCCTTTGGCAAATTTCAGCAGATCAAACCTGTAGAAATTTAGCGGTTGAATATTTGAGGGAAATTCCACTGTATACAGAATTCTGTGCACTAAGCACTAAATTTGGCATGTCATTCCACAATTTTCCAAGAGAAAACTCGGAATAGGTAGCATTTAATGTACCTCAACCCGTGGTGTTGGAATTAAAGGTAAATACTTCCCCTACGTTCACACACTAATAATCACAGTTCCTGTTATATTTTAGATGTTATAACTCGTAACTTGCAAGACTCTAGGGGGCATATTTGCAAGGGGTTAACGCCACCAGAACGTCACTTTTTTTACGTTCCGGTGGGGATAACCCCTTCGCCTTATTTACAAAGGTGGCATTAAGCCACTTAACATGGCTTAATGCCGCCTTGTAAATAATGCCCCTATTCACGCAGCACTTAGTGTGAAAGGGGCGGGCAATGGGTGCTGCAGTGGGCGTTCCGCCACCACACCCATTGCTTTTTGACACCGCCCCCTATTTACAAGGTGTAGTAATCAGGGACCACACTGGAGATATTAAGTCAACATAGGTTTATTCAAGTAGCAGGTAGGCAGGTAAACAGGTAGAACAAATCCAGGTATAATGCCACAGCAGCCCCACCGGGAGCAGCCTGCTAGCTGCTCAGACCCATCCATCAACTGTCATCCCTCATTCAGTCACCCTAGCATTCCACTCATAGCCCACACACCAAACATTCCATTCAGAACACTCACACAGGCTGAGCAGCCAGGGACAGGGAAACATGGGAGAGGCAATTCATAACATCAGGATACTACATACCTCTTCCCTAATGAACAGAAGAATGATGTAACGTAAATAAAGAATAAAAGATAAAAAACAGCATTTAACTATAAACATAAAATTACAGCAACAGTAAATAGGAAAAACAACATCGCAAGGGAATAGAACTAATCAAGATGAATCTAGAGCCCAGACCCAGGGATGGCGGGAAACACGCATCACTAGAGGGAAAGGAACAGAAGACTATAGAGAAAGACGGATAAACAATAATACCCATCCCCCTCCTCTTATGAAGATAAATGAGAAAACGTACAAATGTAGCATCTCCATGTAAGGAGTAAAGTAAATGTGGACAGAAGGGACTAGTACCCAACGTCCCTGCCCTTACCCTAAGCAAAGGACAACGTGTACGTGAATGAGGACTAGAGGGACTAATACCCAATGTCCTGCCCCCGCCGACCAATAGGGACAACCAGTAAGTTAGAAAATTTTCAAAACCCAATGCAGCGCAAGGCGTCTTATGCACGCAGGGACCACCCCTGCAACAAAAACCCGTGCAGCGCAAGGCGTCTTATGCACGCAGGGACTCACCCCTGCAACAAAACCTCGTGCAGCGCAAGGCGTCTTATGCACGCAGGGACCCACCCCTGCAACAAGTTAAAGAGGGAAAAAACAGCCTTAAAGAGGTCACCCTCACGTAAGGGCAAAATGTAAAATGTCGTACAATGGGACTAAAAACCCAAACCTTCAAATGAGGTAAAAAATTGTATAAAAGGCAGCAAACCACATATAACTTGCCTCTCTGTAGAGGTACTGAAAAATGACTGTACATAGAACATCCCTCCCGTAAGGGTATGTTTCAACCACCAAAATGGAACAATTAGGCAAATGTTCAATAATTTTGTAAGAGTAAAACAAATCAGTTGCACTTGGCATGAAACTTGAGAATCCATTGAAACTGTAAAGATGAGTGGCATCATCCTAAAATGAAAATGAGTCACTGTCCATGTTGCGAAGGCCCAGTTCATACATTGATGGTCGAAGAACGACTGTAACTATCAACATGTTCATAAATTCAAAAAGGGCGCCGAACCGATACCTGAAGAAAAGGAAGTTGCAAGATTAGCAAGGAGATACTGGAACACACATCGGTAGAAGAATCTAGGCATTGTCGAGAAGTTGGTGAAATCCACATCGGCAGAGGAATTGTGAAGGAATTGACAACCGGAACGCTGCAGCATTGAAGTCAACTGGCAGAAAACGTCGAAACAGACGCGGTTGGCAAAGGGAGAGAAGAGCACCTAATTGTTATGAGGCATCGCCAACCTCAAAATGGCGGTACGCCATTGACGTCGTGCCCGCACGCCCGTGCAGCAAAACGTCCAACAGCAGCACCAGGCATCACATCGTCGCAGCAACGTCACTGAAGGAGGTACGAGGGACAAGCGCGTCCTCGAAACGCAGGTGAGAATCCGCGCGCCGAATACTACAGCGCGTGCCAAGTAAAGTTTCAAATGTCAAAAGGCGGTTGGGAAAGACCGCAGAGGGCAGGTCTCAGCGTAGACCAAAAAAACAAAGACAACATCAGTCTCACCTGAGTGTAGTATCGGAGCAGTATAGGCAACACTGCAAACCATGGTAGATCACGTCCTCACAGCCAGTTTCAATTATGTGAATCGGAACCAAAAAGAACACCAGTTGTGGCATGAAACTTTATGTAGACGTGTTTGAATCTCTGTGCAAAGTCCATATCACCTCACCCTGGCGCAGGGGCTCAAAAAACACCACAGCTATGTGCCTCCAAACACGTACTGTCACTTGTCATCACTTTTACAGGCACTGCCATAGAAAAGACGTCTCGCAGCACGTAGATGAGTTGGGAAAGTCCATGTGATTCTGCCAGCGCCGCTGCATGCATGTGCTTCAGTGAGAGCCAGTGCAAGACCTTGTGTGTAGGGAGCTTTGTTCCAACGCAGGCAGTAATCAGGCACACAATCTGCGCAGCAACAATGTAGTGAAATAAAAGGCTTACTGTACTTGTAGGCTCACTCTGCACAGCATTCATGAAGTACCTTGTTGTAGTAGCCTCTGGAGACAGGGTACAGCACGCTTGTGTGGGGGCTGTCCGATGTGATGGACACCAGTGGGGCTGCTTTGCGTGCTGTGGCTGTACCAGTTTCACATATTGTCCTTGTAGCATAATGTCTTTAGAGTGACACAGTTGTGTGTCCTCATGTAACTCTTGTTTGTTTCGTCTTGTTCCTGTCGCTTGCGTTAGTCAGCTTCTCCATGTAGTGGCTCCTTCCCAGCATGATGTAGGAGGCATCTTGAAGTTTTTTATGTCCACTTGTACCACTGTAGAGCGTGGGGACGTCCTCAACTCATCGCCAAAAATAAGTGTAGTAATCAGGGACCACACTGGAGATATTAAGTCAACGTAGGTTTATTCAAGTAGCAGGTAGGCAGGTAAACAGGTAGAACAAATTCAGGTATAATGCCACAGCAGCCCCACCGGGAGCAGCCTGCTAGCTGCTCAGCCCCATCCATCAACTGTCATCCCTCATTCAGTCACCCAAGCATTCCACTCATAGCCCACACACCAAACATTCCATTCAGAACACTCACACAGGCTGAGCAGCCAGGGACAGGGAAACATGGGAGAGGCAATCCATAACATCAGGATACTACACAATGCTGGCTTGTTTTTGCTGTTTCTATGTGTGCTGCATTCTGTAGCACACATAGAAAGAGCAAATTGCCATTAGTGATTGTTCATGTGCAGAAGGTGTCCCTTACTTTTCATAAACGATCATTAGAAAATGACGAGTTGCAACTTCTATATGCATTGCATTCTGCAGCACACATAGAAGTTACAAATCGCTATTAGTGATTGTTCATGTGCAAGAAGGTGTCCCTTCCTGCACATGTTCAATCATTAGATAATGACGAGTTCCAACCTCTTTATGTACTGAATTCTGCAGCACACACAGAAGTTACAAATCACCATTAGTGATTGTTTATGTGCAGGAACGGACACCTTCCTGCACATGAACAATCATTCCCTGCAAAGCAGGCACCCTTGCACCATGGTGCAAGGGTGCCTGCGTTGGTGCTATGCAGCTAAATTTAGCACCAGCACTAGGGGAAACGCAGGGGTGCGCCGTATTATTGTAAACCCTGCGTTTTCAGAATGTCAGAGCCAATGATCGAAGTGGGGGAAAAAAAGTAGGGGAACTGTGGGTGGAGAATCAGAGGGCGGGAATAACCCGAGGATTGGATCAGTGGGCGGAGTCAGAGGAGTAGCCAGAATGCGTAAAACATCCCACTTTTTAGTATTTGTTTGGCATTTCACTGACCAGTTACAGCTTATTATGTTATTTCATTCAGTCAATGGATACACATGATTATTGAAGGTTTAATTTGAGTTATGAACATTAAAATACATTCACAAAGTGCGATATGTTTCCAATCACAGAATGTCCCAAATACGCTTAAAAGTGGAAGCAGAAGCCATTTGTCTCTGAGCCATAGAGTTTCTGTCATCAGCACTTCTCCTCCCTTGTTCAACAAGAGCAGTTCAAACATAAATGGCAAAATATCCCAGTTTGCAAATGTTTTCTATATAATTATAGCTCTGCCATATTTGCCACATAATAAACATCAGCTGCATAATCTGACAATTTTAACTAATAAATTGTTTGTAGCTCAAACGGATCAAAAGTTACTAAAAATGTGACTTGTGTTGCTGCAAAATAGACGGCTGTGTGCAACGGTTGACTGATCATCTTTCTCACTGCTGCATTTGTATGTCACACTGGAATTAATAAGGCAAAATATTACCAGAGACTGTTAGCATGTGTAAAAATATCAAAATACTAAAGTATCAGAAAATATACTGCATTACGCTGCAGCCTTTTTTTTGCTGCATAATTTAGTCAACACTACGGCATAATTTTGTCCTCCTTCACTGCATAATTCCAGTGCCCCCAAAGCAGGCAGCACAGGTTAAAAGTGCTTGTGCATGAAGCAGATAGACTGTGAAGTTTGTGAACTTAGGGGCCCATTACGATAACCGGCGGTAAAAAATCCGCCATCTACTATAGCCTGAAAAAACCGCCCGCCTGCACCATGGGAATACCGACCGAGCAATTATGATGTCGCGAAGCAACCTCCGCCCACGGCGGTTAAAACACACAAAATTCCGCCCGTCCATGTCAGAGTAGAAGATTATCCGTCCGCCACGGACGCAATCCCGCCCGACTACCCAAATCCGCCCGCTCTGACGAGCGAGACACCGTCCGTGAAATCAGGATCTCACCGACATGAGCGCGGAAAATCTACATATTTCCCGCCCGCCACGGTTAACAACAGAGATGAATAACTGACACGGTGGAAGGTCTGGCGGCCACGTCCGTGCACGGAAATCATTGGCGGACCAAAGAAAGACACACAACATGGCCAACAAGTCCACACAGCAAACTACGCCAAAATACCCAAACACAGAACACATCCCAAAGACACATCCCCCTGGCAAAACAAAAAACTACAAATACCAGGACACCAGGCACAACACACCTGAAAACGACAGCCCATCATGACACACCCACATAGGTGAGTACAAAAGCAGCCCCTTCACAGACCACAATCCCTTGCACTACTACAAAGCGAAGACGACAGCAGAGAACCCAGAGAGCCACAAAGGAAAGCAGCATACCACACGCACGCACACATCACACTCATCACCAACAACACCACCACCATCACCACTGAAACACCGGCACCACTAACCCCTGCACATCACACACCACACACCACACACCCACCACACCAGCACCACAAATACCAAAACACACACCATGGCAACACAAAGAATGCCTAAGTACACTGCCACTGAGTTGACGGTCATGGTCGACGAGATCATCAAGGTGCACCCACAAATCTATGGGAACCAGGTCCAACAGACACCAGTAGCCACCAGAAACAGAATGTGGAGCAGGATCGTAGACCAGGTGAATGCAGTTGGGAACGTGCCACGCAACCGGGGTGAAATTACAAAGAGGTGGCACGACCTGAAAAGCGTGGTCAGGAAGAAGGAGGCCAAGAATCGTGAGCTGGCTGACAGGACTGGCGGCGGAAATCCCGCGCCATTCAAGACCTTCAAGGCGTGGGAGGAGAAGGTGCGAGGCATTCTACATCCGGAGAGTCTCACCGGAATACCAGGGGGAGTGGAGGCTGGTAAGTACAAACAAATGTATACCAGCACACCGCTATGTACTGTCATGCACTACCAGAATGCCATAGCTCCGAGGGCCAAACACCCCCATGTCCAGTACACAATACACAAGACATCTCTCACACATGCAACAGACACTCCCACACACTCAGCCCAAAGGTACCAACAAACAAAACCATGGGGGCATGTGTACAGTCAGCCAGCACCACAACTCCCACCAGGTCCCCTTGTACCCCAGATGCGCCGGAAGAAGCACTCCCCACACCCACACTCATGTGTCAGCCATAGCTGCACTAACCAACAAGTAACAGGTAAGTAGCCTTACCACAAAGTCCGTGTATCGGAGGGGGGACTGCAGAAGTACAACCCCCACCAGGCCCCTAGTCCTACAGCGCAGCAAGATGGAGCACTCCCCACACCCATGTGTCAGCCATTGCAGTGCACACCTTCACCCGACAGGTAGATATGTTTCCCTACATGGAGGGGTGTCTGTGGGTGGTAAGCCATCACCACAACTCACAACACGGCCCCCACTCCCACAGACCAGCAAGATGGAGCACCCCTCCCTCTCATAACCATGTGGTAGCCATTGCATTGCTCCCTCCAAACCAACAAGTAGGTAGACTACTGTACAGGGCGGGGTGTCTGTAGGCATGAGGACTGTACTACGACTAACATTTGGGACATGTCACGTAGCAGAGGAACAGGTAGCACTGCTCCCTGTCATAATCATGTGACTAATGTGCACACGGACATGAATTACAGAGTCATAGCCCACATGAGCCATCTCAAATACAGTAACACGTAAGGAGTCACGTCTGCATGCACAAGTCTCACTGGAGTACTGACCCACATGGCGTGCACTGTGCCAGTCATCACACACATCAGCAACACCATCGAAGTCTTGTCCATGTAGTCGTGTCTGCTTGTTCCGTTGACATTGTACAACATCACCCATGTAAGTCTATCTTGTCTCAATGTAACAGAGTGGAACCCCAGTAATGTCACATACACCACTGGACCCATGAACCACACAGCTACACAATGCACATTCAAAATCTCATCCATCTCATCTTTCAGCCCCAGTGTCATGAAAGGTATATCATCTAAACAGTTGTCCCATATACAGTAGTTCAGCAAAGATTCCTGCCGATGACCAAAAATGTGTCTGCAGTGTCTGAAGCGCACGTCACACTGTGATTTACAACATACCTAATATAGTCAACACCCCAAGAGCACTGCATTGCTGCACATGGCTGAGGGTAGCACGCACACCAAGGAATTGTCCCATCTGCAATACGTTGTGTGGCACACAACCATTACTCACTCACTACAATGCTTGCAGTGTAATGTCCCTAAATGATAACAGTGAGCAGATATGCTGGGTATGTCAGACATACACACACCTTTGTCTCTGCAGTGTCGTGTGGCCAAAACACATGTCCCCTTCTGCACCCATATGTCACAGTATGTACCACAAAACCATATTTCATATCAAAAGCGTTGATGGAGCTGTACTCCTTATCCCATCTGCGTTTCTAAGCGTTTCATTTGAACCCCAAAACCATATTTCACCTCAAAAGCGTTGATGGGGCTGTACCCCTTTTGCCATCTGCGTTTCTAAGCGTTTCATTTGAACCCCAAAACCATATTTCATCTCAAAAGCGTTCATGGGGCTGTACCCCTTTTGCCATCTGCGTTTCATAGCGTTTCATCTGAACCCCAAAAACATATTCCATCTCCAAAGCGTTCATGGGGCTGTACCCCGTTTCCACCAAAGCCACAAAATGTAGGGGTACTGCAACACACACCGATTGGCATTCCAAATCCGTCCCATGCCATATGCACCCATCACACTATTCCATTGCCTCAATCACGCACACACATTGTAGAGCCATACACACGCATCTGGGAAATCAGTGCACAACTGTGCACAAACTGTCAATGTCAGACATCCAACACAAACCTTGCAAGGTGCAACACAATAACCTTTCGTCTCCGCCCCACAGGTGACGAACAGCATGATGCTGGAGAGGGAGACAGCAGCCATCACAGCCAGTCCACAAGCCCTCCACCCGGACTCACGGATGTGGAAGACCTGGACACCTCTTCGGACGAGGACTCCCGACCAGGCACATCTGGTGTGGCAGGGCGCAACCGCTCCCCAGGACCCCTCCTACCCACCAACCCATCTCCCAGGGCTGGTGACCAGTCCCAGGCCCCTGCTGCCACGGTCATTGCGATGACCACCACCACCGCCGCAACCACCACCACCACCACCAGGGCCTCCCTGACCACTCACCCTGCGCAAGGGGTGGTACGCATGTCGACATCGACCCTGGGAGCCACAACGAGGCCCCGGGTGACCAATGTGGCGAGTGGGCAGGTCGGTGGCAGCAGTTCAGGTGGGAGGAGCAGGGTCAGGCCAACGCCATCAGAGCCTGGGAGCCAAGCCCTGCCGCAAATCGCCAGAGTCCTTGGGGCCTATGAAGAGGCCCAGGGACAATGGGCCCGGTCAGCTGCCGATACGCGGGAAGTCCTTGGGGTGTTGAGGTCCATGGACGCCCATATGGGCCAATTCGTGACCCGTATGGGCAAACTTGTCGACCTCATGGGCCAGCTAGTGGTGGCGGTGAGGGCCCAATCAAGGCCAACCACACCACCTCCGCCACCACCTGCTGGGGCGCAGGGTCGTGCAACATCCAGTTCCCCTGCGTCCACAGCGAGTGGGCAATCCTCAGCCACCACCAGCAGCCCACAAACACAACCCCCCTCTCAAACGTGGAAGGGGTCGTCCGAAGAGGAAACAGGTGTCCAGAGATGACTTCGCACGCTCCAAACGCCAGTGAGTCAGCCAGCCACGGTGGCCATCTACTGCATTCACTTGGACTACTATCCTACCCCACACTGCCATGTGAATGGCATGTGTCTGTCGGACTGTGGACCCAGAACAACATGGGTACACCTTGACCATCACGCGGACATGTCCGTCAACTCATTGTTTCAGCATGCACCACTTTTGTGATCACCTTGCCCACAATCACGTCACCGCTTAAAATAAATACACCTGGATCACATTCTGTTTTATCTGCTCTGTGTTTAATCAAGGATGTGCAACCGTCACCATGATCAGAAATGCATCTGGAGTGTGGTATGTCGATAGGCCAGGAGAGGCTGTAGGGACCTAGGGGTGAAAAACAGAACAAGAGTCCATTGAATGTGTGTGTCACACACTCATCACACAGTACTTGTCATCAAGTTTAAGCAATGTACACACATCTCACAGAGCAACAGGGCACAATGCTACAGCCACTGTCAGTGGCATACTACCCTGGACATGGACCATTGCCACACAGCACTCAGTGAACAATAGGCCGCCGTGACAATGCACACATACACCTACACAACTACAGCAACATCAGCCGTCGTACATGGTCACTCACCGTCAAGTGAAGTAGCGGGCGATGAGCTGCTGACGCTCATTCACTGCTTCCTCCTCTCCACTGTCCTCGTCACTGGACACGGCTTGGTCTGCAGGCGGGGGCCCTGGCTGATCACCGTCATCCACTATCAGGGGGATCTGCCTGCGAATCGCGAGATTGTGCAGCATGCAGCATGCCACAACTATCTGGCACACCTTCTGTGGGGAGTATGCCAGTGCACCCCCGGTGCGGTCCAGGCATCTGAATCTGGACTTCAGGAGTCCAAAAGTCCGCTCCACCACACGTCTGGTCCTCCCATGTGCCTCATTGTATCTGACATCAGCTGGTGTCCTAGGATTACGTAGTGGGCTCAGCAGCCAAGGCCCGTTAGGATATGCAGAGTCACCTGGGTGTGAGAAACACAGAGAATCGTTGCAATTCCAACAGGATACAAGACAGCATGTCACACCCAGCACGCTACACGAGTATGCATACTCACCAACAATCCATGCACGGTCCGGTTGAAGATTGGTCATCATTCGTGGGAGGATGCTGTGGCGCATGATGTGCGAGTCATGGGCGGATCCGGGAAACTTCGCACACACGTGTGTGATAATCATGTCCGCCAGGCACACCACTTGCACATTCAGGGAGTGGAAATGTTTCCGGTTCCTATAGATGTGCTCCATGGCCTGTGGTGCAACAAGGCCAACATGGGTGCAATCAATTGCACCAACAACGTGGGGGATGCGTCCAAGGGCATAGAAAGCACCCTTCACTGCCGCCAAATCACGAGCCCTGGGGAATCGGATGTACCGGTTCCTGTAGAGCATCATAGCTGACAGGACATCCCGTAGCACCATGCTGAACATGGGCTGGGACATCCCACCTCCACTGCCCACCGTGTGTTGGAAAGATCCGGTTGCGAAAAATGCAGTGCAGCCATCACCTTAGCCGTGGGGGTGAATGCTGTAGGATACACCCTGCGAGGACGAAGGTGGGCTTCCAACATTGCACATAGGTGATGCAGGGTGGGTCGGTCCAGACGGAATTTCCGTATAACCTCCACATCCTCCATGTCTGCCAGCAATTGGTAGGGGCGATGTATGTTTGGTCTCCTCCTAGGACAGATGGAAGTGGACACATGTCAATGCAACACACCACATGGCATTTTCACATACACAAAACTAAAATTACTGACAAAGCAATAGAATCACAGAACAGCTGACAAGTAGGGACAGCACAGCTACAATACTCTTACACCGGTCCTCTTACCAATAGCAATGACCACTGACACAAACCATTGCTATGAGCATGCACATGGGGATTTAGGCCATAATAGCTTGAAAGGCATGATGATGATTTCAGACTGCATATGTGGGAAGCGGCAACACCACGGCAATATACCTAGCTGCTGTGCCTGACACAGCTTCCGAGGCTGGGGGAGTATGGCACACAACAACAACACAATGTACACAGGCTGAGCGGCCCAAACAAGTGGGTCCTGTTGCACAACGGGATATGAGACAGTCAATGATGTCCCTAGTTCACCCAATGTACAGCACTGTACGTATCACACCTCCAACACACATTGACAGGTGTACACATTGACAACTCCATGACAACACAGCTGTGTGAATGCAAATACACATCACAAGTGACACGTAACGTTGCACGTGCCAAGTGGGAGATGTACATTGAGAAATATGGCATGTGTGTGCATATGCACATCCCATGCTCCCATGCTAATGTGTACATGATGATGTGCCAACAGACATGTGGAGGCTGAGCACTGGCCATCAATGCCTATGCACACAGCATGAAGTGGCCCTGTCTAGTGTGGACATGCTCCAACACACAAATCATGGCCACACCTGCAAATGCATGGCGCACATTAAACTGTGGATTCCACATGGCACCAGCGGACTGTACCCGCCATGGACCAGGCCCTTGAGGCCAACTCTAATGGCCCTCGCGGTTGCATCCTGCATGTTCGACTATAGAGGTAAGCGTACCGGGACAGCTCGGAGCAGGCCATTGTGTGCATTTGAAGTAGGCAGACATGGTACACCAATTGCAGCAGCTTGGACCCACTGAAACAGCCCCAGGGGGCTATATGAGTGTGGGAGGAGACCGGCATTACCACAGCTTCCAGGGACTGCTGCCTGGCATCCCTCAACAACACCTGCTGCTGCTGCCACCTGTCCACCTTCATGTCGACGACTCTGAAGATATGTCCAGGTCCACTCACCAGCGAGGAGTTGGAGATCCTGGATTCCGAGCTCCACGCACACTGCCCAAGGCTATTTCTTGCAAAAGTTGTGTGTGTAAGACAACTACAGTGTGTGTGGGAGTGCATGTGGGGACACACATGTCGTTGATCCGCAGCACTATGAGTCTGAGCCTGTGGGGTTCCAACATGCACTGCTTACCATGCTTACTACAGGTGGAAGGGGTATGTAGGCTCTCTGGCGCTTTCCCATGCATGTCCCTCCCGAGTGGTGGTACATGGCATTTTCATGTCAGACATCCAGTGACGCAGCCACTTGGCAATGCAGGACTCAGGGCAGTTATTGCTTGTGTGAATGGCTGGCTGGGTCCCTGCTGGCCTTCTCAGTCTCAGCAGACCTGGGCTGCACATTGACCGCCCAATCCTAGAAGGAAACAACACTGACTGTACAGTGGGTTACATGTGTCTTTTGTTCACAACTCTCCGGAAATGCGCAAACTCAGCCCTGTCGATTGAACACTCCAGGCCTTGTGATAGGGATGTGTGTGAGAGATAGTGGCACTGAATGTGACCTCCATTGCGGGGTGAGCCATTCACAGGGCGAGTACGTTGAGGGCTGCGCAGTGTTGGACACAGTGAGTCCACCCACAAAGATGTGTTGCCTTGTGATCTATGTGTTGGTCCACCTGACAATGGACAGTAGATGTGGGCAGACTACACATTGCTCAATGTGCTGGCATCCTGCATGTGAATGGGATGGACAGGTACTGTGTACACACTCCCACCAGCATGCATTCACGTGTGGTGTACACATGCTGTTAGGCCATGTCCGATTACTTCTTGGCTCTGTTACACATCTCTGAGTATTTTGGATGGGTCAGCATCATGCCACTGTGATTGGTGGATGCGGGTGATGATGAAAAGTGTATGAGTGATATTCCAACCCTCTTGTGTACCATCCCTGCAGTTGGAAGTCCTCCAGCCCAAGGCCCTGTGATGAGCCATTGCATCCAAGTTGATGCCTCTGTGTATGTGTAACCGACAGTGCAGCCAATTCCACAAAGGGTGTGACGTCATCTGCCGGAAGAGCGACTACGTGGTGAAAACGAATCGGGGGATGCCCCCTCGTATTGTCAGGTTAGCACGGCGCTGCATTTCACCACTAATGGTCTGCATCTTGCCAGTCACACAGCCTGTGCCGGGTGCACGTCTGTAGGGAAATCAGCAGCAAGCAAGTGTACAGTGTTGTGGGATGGTGTCTTTTGCTGTGAGAGGCAGCATGTGTCCACAGCCTACCCATAATCTGGGTGATGTGATGTTTGTTGTGTGATGCAGTGGGTTGTAAGTGTACTCTGTGCTGGGTGCATCTGACATGCATATGCGATTCCTGAGGGTCAAGATGCAATTTGAGCACTCTGCATTGTCAATGCATTCAGAGTCATAGCCCTCAGGAACAACCTGTAGTAGGCTGGAGTGGCAATTCACATGTATGTTTGAGGCACTGTGCCTACTCTGATTTCGTTCGGACATATGTGTGCGATGCCTCACCTCATATTCCTGGTACTTACACATCCGGCACACTGTGCAACTGTAGTTGTGCTCGTGCGAACGACAGGTGGATGGCATGGGCTCATGACCATTGTGGACTGTCATGTTGCAGTCTGTGTGAGTGGTGTCCCATTCTGCTCCATGCAGGTATGTCCTTGGCCTAATTACGTAGTGGTCATCCTTGCCACCCTCAGGACAGTGGGTGTGCACACAGCGATTTGTGGCTATGGTCGCAGGGTGACACAGGCCGGGTGTTGTGCTATGTGCACAACACATGTGCCACTTATTAGCGGCTTCATTTTCTGTACGCCAGCCATTACGTGTTGATTGTGGTGGCTGTATACAATTGCACAGGTATCGTGCAACATGTGGATTTGGGAATGTTCTGTGCTGCTTCCCTTGCACATGTCTGTTTAATTGATGCCAAATGAGTGAGGCCACCTCGCTCTCTCTCATGTGGCATCTCCCGTGGGTGCTGAGGGACAGGGGACGGTCAACAGTGGTGAGGCATCGGATGAAGCAGCTGCACAGGAGCTGAGTGAGACAGATGTGACCAGCGCCTCGGAGGGGCCAGACGTGTGCTGGATGAATCACAGGCCGAGACGGCAATTTCGGCGTCATCTGAGGACAGAGGTGATGCATCCATGTTTGGTAGCACAGGGGACGTGGACTCTGGCTCCTCTTCAGCCACGCGGAGGCCAATGCCCGCCTCCCATCTACTTCCACTGGTGCAACACGTGTCGGCACAAGGATGAAGGATAGAGTGTCCTTCACACCAGGCACAGCTGCCCCTGCACATGTGACCCCTGCTGCCCTCAGTGCTGGGTCTGTTGAGCTTGTGCGGCATCTCTGCATGGGGCAGACAGCTCTCCTCAATTACTTCATTGCCCATGACATCACCTTGCCGCAGGTGACATAGTTCATGGAGGGCCTACATGTACGCGTGGGTGGGCTACACCACACTGTCCAATGGTTGTCCTCCCCAGTCAAGGTGGGCCTTCAACTGGGCCAATCTCAGGCTGACATTCCTGACCCTATCTCCACCCCCCTGGAAAGTGGCACATCTGACAACAGCAGGGCACGAGTCCTAAAAAAAGAAGTGGGGGGACGCTGACGTCACGACAGGAAGTGACATCAGACTCATTGCCTCCCCTCGCTCACCCCTTATATGCGATTGCATCAGAGAAGCCAGCGCGTGCACCAGCAGCTCCGATCTCGTCCCAGAGAGGCCAAAGAGTGAATGTGTGGCTCCATTTGCTCCAGTTATCGAGTTCGCGGTAAAATAAGTGGGGGGACGCCGTCCACCCGCGTGGTACCCCGACTCGAGCCCTGGACAACAGTGACAATGCATGACAGTCTCCGGAGTCCGGATACACCACATGCAACACACAGAAGCTGTAGCTGCCCTAGCGGGCCAGGCCGCAAACACCATCCCAGACGAAAGGTACACCCACCCCGGCGCGCATAGTCATTACATCCGCTGCCATTGACAAGGGACCCATAGAGTGAGATATGGGCCTCAGGGTGACGGGCCTCCGAGCCATCCCCCGCCAACGAGTGACATGCAACTCACACATATCGCAAAACAATAGGACACTTTGCCTGCACACCAGGGCTCGAGTCGGGGTACCACGCGGGTGGACGGCGTCCCCCACTTATTTTACCGCGAGCTCGATAACTGGAGCAAATGGAGCCACACATTCACTCTTTGGCCTCTCTGGGGCGAGATTGGAGCTGCTGCTCACGCGCTGGCTTCTCTGATGCAATCGCATCTAAGGGGTGAGCGAGGGGTGGCAATGAGTCTGATGGTGCAAGCCACCTTTCGTGACTGCACTTCCTGTTGTGACGTCACCATCCCCCCACTTCTTATTTAGGACTTGTGCCCTGCTGCACACTGAGAATGTGTTGCCTGCGAGATGTGACCAGGAGAAGGGCGCCATGACCTCCCACCCACCAAGCTCCACTGTCATCTTGTGCCCTGGGTAGCCTGTGCAGGTGGACAATGTAGGGGGTTCACCTGGAGTACAGGGGATGTAAGTGCCTTTGCAAGGGCCTGGCAGACGCACAGCAGTATCCAGCATGTCTCCAGAGGGAGGGCTAACGTCTACACCTGATGCAGCATTAATCGTGTGCCCGCCTGTTGTGCCCACACGAGTTCACATTCATCCCCAGACAGGTAGGCTTTCCAAATAGCAAAACACACAAGATGATGGACGGAATGTTGCACATTGGCAAACATTCACGCCCAGTCACAGATCTGGGTTTAATCCATCGTTATTTTGCTTCACCACGCCACCCCAGTTCAGACATGGCCATATGCAAATCAGTCTTGACCCTGTGCCTCATGGGAACAGTCCAGACCGAACTGCCAAGCCATGTCTTCCCTGGACCGGAATCAAGCATCCTAGGACCGGTTTCAGGCATTCAGCCCTCATCAGCCAGGATAGCCTGACTCCAGTGGCGCAGTGAGCACGGGACCCACGTCTGGGCATACCCTTCCCACTTGGGGCGAATTGCAAAACACACAAGATGATGGACGGAATGTTGCACATTGGCAAACATTCACCCCAGTCACAGATCTGGGTTTAATCCATCGTTATTTTGCTTCACCACGCCACCCTAGTTCAGACATGGCCATATGCAAATCAGTCTTGACCCTGTGCCTCATGGGAACAGTCCAGACCGAACTGCCAAGCCATGTCTTCCCTGGACCGGAATCAAGCATCCTAGGACCGGTTTCGGGCATTCAGCCCTCATCAGCCAGGATAGCCTGACTCCAGTGGTGCACTGAGCACGGGACCCACGTCTGGGCATACCCTTCCCACTTGGGGCGAATTGCAAAACACACAAGATGATGGACGGAATGTTGCACATTGGCAAACATTCACCCCCAGTCACAGATCTGGGTTTAATCCATCAGTTATTTTGCTTCACCACGCCATCCCAGTTCAGACATGGCCATATGCAAATCAGTCTTGACCCTGTGCCTCATGGGAACAGTCCAGACCGAACTGCCAAGCCATGTCTTCCCTGGACCGGAATCAAGCATCCTAGGACCGGTTTCGGGCATTCAGCCCTCATCAGCCAGGATAGCTGGGGGTGAATGTTTGCCAATGTGCAGCATTCCGTCCATCATCTTGTGTGTTTTGCATTTCGCCCTAAGTTCGGTCTGGACTGTTCCCATGAGGCACAGGGTCAAGACTGATTTGCATATGGCTATGTCTGAACTGGGGTGGCGTGGTGAAGCAAAATAACGATGGATTAAACCCAGATCTGTGACTGGGGGTGAATGTTTGCCAATGTGCAGCATTCCGTCCATCATCTTGTGTGTTTTGCATTTCGCCCTAAGTGGGAAGGGTATGCCCAGACGTGGGTCCCGTGCTCACTACGCCACTGGAGTCAAGCTATCCTGGCTGATGAAGGCTGATAGCCTGAAACCGGTCCTAGGATGCTTGATTCTGGTCCAGGGAAGACATGGCTTGGCAGTTCGGTCTGGACTGTTCCCATGAGGCACAGGGTCAAGACTGATTTGCATATGGCTATGTCTGAACTGGGGTGGCGTGGTGAAGTAAAATAACGATGGATTAAACCCAGATCTGTGACTGGAGGTGAATGTTTGCCAATGTGCAGCATTCCGTCCATCATCTTGTGTGTTTAGGCTTTCCAAATACCCAACACAGTGGAAATCTACCCCTCCGGAATCTGCCCCACAAAGTCTGTTTCAACACTGCATGAGTGCACCTACCTGTGCCACCCACCCACCTGGGCCAAGCAGCCCTCCCGCTTCACATGCCACATGTGTGTCTTCCACAGTTGTGCTTCTCTCTCAGGGGCGGACCTCCAACTGTCCCGTAGCACACAGACAGCACCGAGTCGGACTGGCATCCTGTTTGAATGATAGGCACACTCACACAACTACCTGTGACACAGTGGTGGCTGTAATGGCTATTGTGACTGCCATGGCAGTGTTGCTGGCCATGGCAGGGTACACTCACACACATTGCATACGCAGATTTTCGTATCACAACTCTGCACATCGGACTGTCCACTGTCCCTGGTGTTGAACAATATTGCCGCCTGTCTATGTAATCTGTGACTGGATGCTGTTGTTCCTGTAGTCGGTTGTGTCTGTGTAGTTGCTGATTGCAGTTGTTACTGTGTGTGCATAGTTAAGTGAGGCACATGCCGTGTATGGTACCTCAACAATTGCAATGTCTGGTCTCACATTCCAATGTGTTTTACACGTGGCAGGGACTTCACTTCTTTCAGACTCTGCTACTTGTGTGTGTGATGACGAAGTATTTTTGTGACACGGATTGTCTGCATGTATTTGGTGGTATTTCTGGGAAAATGTATACGTGTCATGTTTGCGTGCAAGCAAAGCACAGGGTGCGAGTCTAGCCACAGGATGACAGGTAGCATGTGCAGAGTATGCGGGTATGTGTGAGCTTACTTTCTGTGTGGCCAGCAGTGTAGGTGTATGTTAATCTTGTGATGAACATTGAGCCTGGGCACATGGCTTACTTTCAATGTGTGCATTTGGGAGGTGTAGGTGTGTGTGGTGTGAAGGGTGTGACTTTGGGGTAGTGTTGGTGTGTGTGTGTGTGCGCTCTGGCAATGTCGACTACACACATGTGTTACCCAGGGGCATGGTGGGTGTTTGTATCCGTGTTCAGGTCTGTGAATGTGAGCACATGTGTGTATTGTATGTTGCACAGTGTGCAGTGTGTGGGTGTGTCCTTGCAGTTCAGGATGACTCCTACTTGATATGTTTTGGCCATTGTGGGTCTGCAGGGTGTGTGACTGTCAAGATTGTGCCTTGTTTAATTAAGCATGTATGTGAATTTCTGCAGTTCGTACTCACTGTGCAGACCTGCCCACCCACACTGATATCGTGTGTGTGTTTTGTCATGCATTGCTGTAGCATGCTTCTTGCGTGGCTCCTAATTTTGCTTGATGAGTGTGATGTCAGACTGTGAAGGTAATTGTACACATATGTAGGACTGTGCTTTGTAGTGACCAGGCCGTCAGTGTTAATGTGATGATCTGTTGGGCTCACGTCAGAGTCTGACAAGCCAAGGCCCACGACCTCTGGTATTTCACTAGGTCCACTGTGGCGGCAACTCATATGCATTGACATCCAATGACACTAGACTACATGGTCATCTCACGACTCTCGTGTACTTCACACACTCTCATCCTCTCTCATTCGTACTTGTCTTCGATAAATAATTCTACAGAGTCACATATTTGCTTCAAGGCATGTATTTGAACTTACTTCCTCTGTGATGCAGTATAGTGGACACTACTGGCAGCAAAATGCATGTGGAGGATATACTTAGCATGATTACACATACAAAAGTGGGTACAGGTAGATGTGATTAGTTGTTGATTGTGGAATAAAGGCTTCAGAGTTACAACTGCCTTGCCCTTGCTATGCTAAAGTACATTTGCTCATTACTGAAGAGCTCTAGACTTTGACACAGACAGTATTCATTTTGCCTACCAGACAGCTTGACATCATAGGCACAGTACATCTCAGTTCCATGGTACAGGATTACTACAATAGTGACTCCGACACACCTGCGTCAGAGGTGACATCAGAGCATGAGCCTACATGCATGCAGCAGCGTCTCACAAGTTGTTGCAATGTGGTGGCTACTGAACATGACACAATAACTAGGGCCATGTTGTAGGGGGTTGCATTTGTTGTCCATGCAAAAGTCCTGGCACGGAAGTACAGACAAAGGTGAGGTGACAGTTCTCACGTAATACAGCAGACAGATAAGTGTGCACTGACAGGTGCATGTGTTCAGGTGCGCAGAATACATATTATAGCATAGTTGTTCGTGCAGTATTGGCCATGTGGTTACTGTACACAAGTCCCATACCTCTGCCTCCCCCTGTTCATGCAGAGACACAGGATATGGTGAGGAACAGAGTGCATGTCCCGAAAATGTCAAATGTCATGGCAGTGGAGTTGATGGTAAGGTGTTTGTTGCAGATTGTATGGTATAGTTGTTGTACAGCTAACTGCCCACTCCGTGCGAAAGCCAAGCATAGGTACGGTGTTGAACATCAATGTTCAATTGGGGGTATTGAGTCGGGGACCCATGAATTGACAAGTTGTCAGGTATGCTATACCTTCCAGCAGGGCATCACTCGCATTGGTGGTAAACATGGATGACATCCAATGAAGTGGATGGTGGGTAGCAACGTGTTCATCGTAAGTTGTCCCTTGTAGAAACATGATGGGACATGTTGGATGACATTCGATGAAACTGTGATCCAGAATACGTTGTGTGGAGGCATACTGGTCCCATTGCAGTGTGTGTCCGATTGCAGCCACAAACGCCATGCCCACATACACTGAACAGATCCTGTCGTGGGCGTCCAGGGGTGCAAACAAGTGTACCAAGTCCGCCTTTGGACATGCCGGGTTGGAGAGACATAAATCCACAGGCCAGTGGAACGGACACCTCCGACAGTAGAAAACGGGGATGACGCAGCTGAACATTGCAATGCGGTAAGTTACTCGGTAACTTACATTCAGCATAGCCAGATTTGCACAGCCCACTATCTGTAGCAAGCTGTCACTGTACAGCTGCATCTGTCCGGCGTAGTTGAGAAGCACTGGTGCAACAGCCATTTTGCTACAGGGTGATGTGATGGCGTGCTCCGGCTGCCTGAGCAGTCAGCAGAGTGCAACCTCCGACGATGCTGGGAATTCTGGAATGGATGTACGGCGGCAGGACTTGGGGTATAGCTTGGGCGGAGGACACAGGCCCTCATCCCACATGCTTCAATGAATGGTCAAGGCCAGTGGTGTCTGACTCTTTCCAGATTACTTGCATTTGACCCACAAGGAGGAGTGGTATAATTGTATTTTGTAGTATTATCTTTCTTTCATGTTAGGCGCTATCTGCCAGTGGAAGGTTTACTCTGCATGGCTATGTTTGGCTTCTTGTTGGTACAATGGCTCCATTCTCCTGCAGAATTTGTTGCAATGTGATTTCAGAGTAGGAATGGAAGGCCATTCAGTGCTATCTGCTCTCCCGTGTGTGGGCGGGACACTCCGTTGCCGCTGTACATTGAGGCTTCTGTGTGGGTGTAGTAATTGGGAACACCTGTTCTCAGGCAGCAGGGTTTTTCTATTTTGTACATTGCATGGCTTGATATTGCGAGCAGGATGGAATAGGTATTTTTGGATGAGACTGGCGTGCCTTTTGCGGACAATGTCCATATTCTGCGCTGTTATGTAGCAGCAGCCGTGTGCTTCTCCATGTTTTGCACACAAGGGTGTGTCCTATTTTGCCATCACATTACTCCCCTGTTCGGGACACTTGTGTGACATCCAGTTGACAACTGTGAGTTGTCGGTTGGGGACATGATTGATGCAGGAAGGCCACGTGACATGTGCCTTCAGGGTGGGGCTGGTGTGTGGGATGTGTAGTTGTGACCCTGTGGTGTTTGTGTGCAGCCCATGCGTGGCGCTGTCGTTGGCCTCTGCGTTGTGCGCATGTGTACCTGCGTCATCGCTGCGCTGCGGTGCCGTGACGGGGACGTCACTTCCTGCTCCCGGGTAGTGGGTGCCCAGGATGTTGCGAGTTGTTTTATTTTGACAGGTGGGACATGTGTGGGTACAGTGGTGGATGTGTCCTGTCCACACAGGGGTGTCTGGGGGGGCCATGTACAGTTTTTCCGCCCTTGCATTGTGTGCAGTGTTTGCATGCCCTTGTTGTGTGTCTGCCTACCTGCGTCGTCGTGGCGCGTTCACTCCTAGGTGGTGCATCAGGTACAGCATGGGGATGGCCTGGAGAGCAGGATTCATTTCGGGGTGGGCCGCCTTTTTGGTCTCCGTACTCAACAGTCGGGTTTCCGCCTTGGTAGCTCATGCGGTGTCTCTTTGCAGGTGAGGCTGTTTGGTTGTGGCATTGTAATTTGGACGCCGGGAGGTACGTCATTTCGTCGGACGGTGTGTCTCCTTTGGCTCGTGCCGCTACGTAGATGGGCGCACTTTGATGGTGGGCGGCGTCGCAGGCTTACGGGCGGTGTTTAGCTGACTTTTCACATCCTAATTTGACGGGCGTGTGGGCCGTTGCTGGCGGACCGTAACTAGCGGTCTTTGACTCCGACAGCACAGCGGTAGTGCTTCCGCCCGACATCGTAATGAGCCCCTTAGTTTGGTGTGCGTGCAAATCCTGCATTGAAGATCACTGGTGAGTTGCAGCTACTACTGCTGAAACAAGGCCAATGGAGGCACCAATGGGTGAGGTGGACTGGCCTCAAGGGCAGGGCCGGCTTTAGCGCTAGTGGCGCCCTGTGCAACAATGTTTGTTGGTGCCCCCCAAATTACCATCTCTGCCACGGATTCCCTCACTCCCACCTTTTAACAGTGCCCCTCGAGTCTCGAAAACCACACTCTCTCTCAGATGCATTTAATTTGATTTACAGCGCTACACATACCAGTGTTGGGTGTCAGAGCACTTTAAATCACACACATTGCACAGAGATAATCAATTATACATGTGTAAATCACTGTATAGGAAATGTTACATAAGACAAAGGACTACAAGGTGTAGGAGTAACATGACAACCATACTAGTAGGCAGTATAGTTTAATAGTGATTTGGTCTGGAGAAACACAAACTCAGAATTTAAAACGTAATACCATGGTTGGGGGTTATCTTTAATAATCAGAATTGATTTCCATCTGAATGAACACTTTTTGCAACATTAGGAGACTGGGGAAAAAAACATAACGCTCTAATTTATACCTTGCAGTTTGCATGCAGCTCTTAGATGATAGTTAATAGCTCACTGTTCTATGTTAGGGTTTTAACTTATAAACTGCAAGTAACAAAAGGATCTCTTTTACAAAAGCAGTAACCCACTGACATATTTACATTATGTGCACTTTGTGATCTGCATGGTACGTGTTCTTTGCAGCAGGCACATTAACCCTCTGCGCTACCTTTCCATGAGTCATAACTTCAACTAGGCAAAACTCCGATCTCTCTCTAGGAAGAACATTAATCATGGGAGTTATCATGATATTTTTATTGTTGCCATAAATTGCTGGAGGCCAGAAAGGAGTCAGCAAGCGCTTTTAAAACCATAAAATACTTTCAAACACGATGCCCCCACCCAAAGTCAGCGCCCGGTGCGGTCACACCAGTCGTACTGCCCTAGAGCCATCCCTTTTCAAGGGTCCTGTGCCTCAGTGACAAAGTCACTGTTGCTCTAAGGTGTGCTGCTTCATCGGCCTGCCCACAAGACTGGAGGTGAACTTCAGTATGGCTTGTGGTGGACAGGCCTTCAAGGTTAACCCACACTTGCCACCGCTAGGGTCCACCTGCTGGTGCTAAGACACCCGGGCTTCTAAGGTCTTGCGGGGTCTTCTAAGGTCTAGCATGGGAATGTGCTCCCTCAGGAGAGTGGTCTGGGGGACTGGTCATGAAGGCTGAACCTCGTTCCCCAGTTCCAAATTCGGCAGTTCTGACCATAGTGCCACATCCTCTCCCCCACTAAACACCAAACTGCCCCACTGAGAAAAAAACTCGCACTGCCTTCAACTACAACCCAATTTTGCCCCGGTATAAACACCTGCATATGACTCAATAATGCACTGGACAAGAGCAATATGCTGCCTACAAAAAAAAAGTAACAACATCCTGGAAAAAGCAAACTCTCATTGGGAATGCCAGATTAAGTAAAGAATGTGAAATGTAAGCAGGAACAAAATGATTACCTTAACGCTTTTACACTCACTATTCAGAAATCAGTGAGTGCCTTTGTCTGAAAAGTTAAGGACATGACCACAGGGCCCGGAAGGGACCCATTTCAATGTCCATTGCTTATATCCTTACAAAACGTAAGCAGTATGGTTTAAAAAGACCACATCCGGGAACACAGTGCTGCGGTACACATTTTGTTTTCCAATCCACCCATCAATCAGGCATTGTAGTACCTCCAGGATTGGTGCACTTCCCCACCCAGGAAAAACAATGCTGTTCAAAGAAAGGCAAGAAAACAAAAGTAGCGCTTCACTGGCAAACTCTGTAAAGTGGTCCGAATGTGTTTGGGTGTGAATAAAATCAACCTGGCCACTTTGCTACCACTCTGTCTTGCTTTATTTAGTTATTTATTTATTTTTATATATTTTTCATATTTTGAACCTTTTATTCTGGAGACTGCACTTTGGAATAGAAAAATTTCAGAAAAAGACGACATTTCCAGCAAAAGTGTTTTTCTTTTTTGGATCCACTTCACAGGGGAACAAATAAACGAAAGGGGGAAAGAGAGGTTGAGAACCGTTTCTTAAAGTCACGGTTTTCAGTAAGTGAGGAGGAGTTAGACAGAAAGAGGAAGAAAGGGGTGGTGCAGAACAGGAGAAGTGAACACTGTCCTTGTCTTCTCTGGGCAAGAGACAAAGTCATTTTCCTTCTCTGCCCACCCACCTGTCCCCAAACACCGAGCCTTATCTGTAGGCTTTGGATATTTCTATCGTCCAGGTACGCATGTTTAAAATAAACAAGTAGGGGAACGGAATCAATTGAATCAAAGACTTCGACCACTGATCTCAGTCAGCATCAGACAAGGTCCCTGGCCCCTATTCCTCCTCCGCCATGCCGGGTCAAGATGCCTCCCCAGACGCAAGACCCAAAGTCCAATCGGGGTGAGAACATAAGGACACTGCATGGAAGTCTCACACAATGCTCCTTAGTGCTGTTCTTGATCCCCTGAGCCCTGCTTTAGAGTAGCACCTTGGGTGGCTCCAACCTGTCCCATCTCGCTTGGTGGAAAAAGTGTGAATATCATGTCGCTGCCATGGGTGGTTCGCGGTGTCATCAGGCTCTGGGATACCCAATAGGTGGCAAGCCTGAGTGACATCTCTCCATTACATGATGTTGTTTGCTGCCCAGCTCAAAGGTAAATCCAAATGTGAATGTCCAGCGGTACCTGACGCCATCACCTCACAGTTTGCATGCAATCTTCCTGAGCTCAGCTCTGTGCTGTAAAGTGGCTTGCACAATGTCCTGGTAAATCAAGCAAGCAAAATCATGAAACGAGACATCCCTGACCTCCCTAGCTTTCTTTAAACTGTCCTCCCTATCAGAAAAATAATGACATTTTAAAAAGACGTTCCTAGGCCTTTGCATCTGGCCGGATCACTGGGGGTCCACCATATGAATTATTTTCAGTTGACCGCACAGTGGACATCTCCAAGCAGATTAGAAAACATGGCAGTGATGAAGGCTTGCAAACTGTGTTACAATGTTCTAAAACTTCCTCGCTCAGACACCGGACCCATAAGTCTTCAAGTTCAGAAGTTACCAAGGACGAGGATGCTTGTTACTCTTAGAGAGGATCTCAGTGCCCCTCCACCTCAAGGATACATTGACATCACACCCATACTCAAGAAACCAGGGGCCGACCCTAACGATCTCAGCAACCTCAGACCGATCTCCAACCTCCCGTTCCTAGCAAAAGCATTGGAGAAATGCGTTCTCCACCAACTCAACAAACACATTGAGGAGTTCAACCTCCTCGACACCTTTCAATCAGGATTCAGGAAAGGCTGTAGCACCGAAACAGCTATGCTCAACATCTCTGACGATATCCACAGTGCCTTAGACGAAGGTGAAGCTTGTCTCCTCATCCTTATAGACCTATCAGCTGCATTCGACACAGTAAATCATCCAGCTCTTCTGGAGACCTTGAGGAGGCGCTCTGGCATTAACGGCACAGTACTAAAATGGTTCACTTCCTTCCTTCAGCACCGCTCGCAACAAATCAAAATCAACTCCTGTCTCTCGAAGCCCACTAAAGTCACACTTGGGGTCCCACAAGGCTCGATCCTCTCTCCTTCCCTCTTCAATCTCTTCATGGAGCCTCCCACAATCATCCTGAAAAAAGCGGGAGTGAATTACCACCTATACGCAGATGACACCCAAATCTATTACAAAATCAATTCACCCAGCGACATCCGACACCTAAATGTCACTCTAACCGAGATCCAAACTTGGTTCAACGCTAACCACTTAAAGCTCAACCAGGATAAAACGGAATTAATACTATTTTCTCCAAAAAGTAACCACTGACCAATCCAAGAGTGGCTCAAGAATCTGGATGCCCTAAACTACCCCCTCGTCCTATCCAACTCAGTTAAGTCTCTAGGCATTACCCTTGACAAGAACTTATCAATGGAGGCCCACATCAAAAACTCTGCAAAAGGTGCGATTTTCTCACTAAAACACCTCAAGAAATTGAAACCTTTCCTTCCCCAAGATGATCTCATGACAATAGTTCAATCCCTAGTTCTCTCTGAAATTGACTACGGGAACGCCATCCTAACAGGGACTCCAAAAGCTAACTTAGCCCCGCTAAGGGCAGTGCTGAACATGGCAGCTCGACTCATATCTGGGGTAAAAAGATTTGAACACATCACACCTACCCTCAACTCCCTCAACTGGCTTCCCAAGGAAGGGAGATGTATTTACAAGCTGGCCTGCATCACACACAAAACCCTTCACTATCCGTCCCCCAACTACCTAAACAACAAACTGGTAAAAGCAGGAAAATCCAGAACTCTGAGAAGCTCAAACTCACTCCTTCTTATCCCTCCAAAACTGAAAAAGAAAACCACTCAGTGCCGATCCTTTTCTGGCAACGCTCCCAGGATGTGGAACGCTCTCCCTAGAGACCTCAGATGCAACCCCTCCTTCTCCTGTTTCAAAAGGGACCTGAAACTCCATCTCCTCATCAAATACTTTCCTGACCAACGTCAACGAACCTAGACTTCAATATCCTAGTTGACTCCTCCCTCACCTGACATTCAAGGTTAGATGGTGACCGGATTATGTTAGCGACCTTCATTTTCTTTTTTCTCTCCCTCTCCTGCACTGTTTACCTAACTTTTATGTTGTACTTATATCTCTGTTTACTTCCTTACCGCCTGCCTACTATGTAATGCAATTTTTCTTCTGTCCACTATGGTGTGTATGTAAAGCGCTCTGATACCCACGGGTCAAGCAAGCGCTATATAAAACTTTTTAAATAAATAAAATAAAAAAGACCCACTGAATCCATGTCCAGGTGCAATTCCTGTATTTTGGATCCTGAGTTGGAGCGCAAAGCAGCTACACCTTTATCGGGCCCTGGTGCAGTTTGTCTCTCAATTCTGATTTGAAAGTGCAGAGGCTATCCACGATGTCCTTATCTGTGAGTGCCAAATACTCCCAGTTGGAGGCGGTTGTTACAGCTCTAGAGAAAACCTCACCTTACTCTGTCCAGATAGGCCAGTAAGCTCCGCCCACCTGTCTTCTTCTTAGGGAGCAGATAGGGCCCTCATGCAGCTCCACAGTGTAAAGGGAGGCCTCCCCAAAACACCATGTAGCTCAGCAGGAGACCATTAAAGTAAGTGCAGTCATTCACTTCCATGATATAGGTAACAAGCCGGATACTGTCCAGAGGGCGGGAGCGCTCTCCAGTGACCTCCAATGAGGGCTGCACCAGTAGCTGTAGTGAAAGGTCCTGGTACGAAGCCAGACTGGGATAGCCCAAGAGTAGGAGGCCACAAGCGAGGCAAGCAGAATCTCAACACGGGGGTCATGCCCTACTTAGTGTCGCTTTCAGCCCTGGCATGCGCCATGGGAGCCCCTGCTTCTCTTCTTGCCTGAGCTGGTTCATGGTGCCCACCGCCTAAGGGTACAGCTGCTGCAGGACATCCGAACAACCACCACGCCCCTGTGTGGTTATCGATGGTTGGTTGGGCCTCTCTGTTTTGGGTCTAGCCTCATGTCAGGTCAGGGACTCAGATGTTTGTGCCGGGCCACAGGAGGAGTTTAAACTTTCCCATCATTGGCAGCGTGGATCCTCCAGGTCAGGACCGCTCCAGCATTACCGGCAGTAAACCCCGGGGACATTGGGGAAAGCTCTGAACAGAGAGACCTGGCTGGACTGGGAGCTAAGACGGAAAGCATTCAGCTAATTCGCCATCTACCTGCTGCAGCATACAGGTTGGAACGAGTCATCCCCCTTCAACCACTGACTAGCCTCATGGTGGGTGATGGCATCCTGTTTTTTCACAAGGAGCACATACACACACAAAGTAGTTTGTTTCAGTGCCAGGGACTGGTATGGCAATGTGTGCCTTTTTAATCACAAAAATATTCCGGATGTTAGCCATTTTCTATATTGGCAGGGACCAGGCACCAATAAACTTTTACAAAATCCATTACAAAGCAAAAAAACAGTAACAAAGCCAAATGGTTGGCAATCAATACCAGACTAATTATTGGCTTAGCCAATGCTTGTAGTTGCATTCTTTCTCAGTCATTCATGTCTCACTGTGCCTTGAGACCCTTACGGGTGAGTAGTTGCACTTTACAAGTCCCTTGACTGTTTGATTGCTTGCTTGATTGACTGTGGCTTTATCAAAGGGAGTAAAGACTCGCACAACAGTGTAACTCTACTTTTATTAAATATCATGTAATCTATTTACAGATTTGCCAGTGATTCCATGAGAAACCCAAAGCTGAAGAAAATGTAGTGTAGTTTACATTTAAGGTTACAAGATGAGTTCATGCCACAAAGAAAGTAGCGCTCCTGATCTGGGTTTCTGTTTAACAATCTTGTATTGTTCGGGACTTGTAGCCCCGATTTATTTAATGCAATTGAAATAGCACAAGTGAAAAGATTGATAAGTAAAAGCAAGGCCCAGGAATCGATCAGTGCGCCCTTGGGGACATGAAATCATCAAAGAACTGAAAGGGCCGGGCCCATAAGTTCTGGACATATTCTAGAATCACAAGCCGATGTTTTTTTTTACGTGTCAATGGGGTAACCCGAAATGCTACCAGACCGGGGTAGATATAGCAGTATAGTAAACAAATGGTCAGAGTAGCAATATTTGTAGAAAAAGAATAAGTGACATTCACAACGTCAGTTATGCATACTTTGCAATTCATGCAATTTATTTTCAAAGCATTACGCAAATTTGTATTGGCAACCCAGTTGCTCTAGCATCATAAGTACATAAAAAATCAAAACAGTGCTCTAATGTAAGGGAAGGATGGGTAGGAGTGTTGGGTTCATGGTGAGTGGGTAAAAGTAAATGACATAGGAAAGGTATAGTGACATATATACATCAAATTCAAGTAGCAAACTCTATCCGGCCTATTACAGGTCAATTGTTCCAATAGGTATACATAGCATTTAGGGACGCTGTTAATAAATCACAGTCGTCAAAGCTTGTATGATGGTGGTGACAGTCAATGTTTCGTCCCCTTGTGTGTTCAAGGTAATTAGATCCTTAGATTGGGGTCTTCATCAGGACTAGATGAGAGCACCTGGAAGCAACAGGATACTCAGTGTTAGGGGATATTACAACAAGTTGTGAATGTAGCTTAAAAGAGATCATTGAATTAACATACTTAAAATCACAGCTCAATAAATCAGGCTGTGTGGCTGAAGAAAGTGGGCTCGAGTGCACTCCTAAGAACAGAGAAAAACACAATCAATACATGAACTGCTGGGGAGGAGCAGTGCAAAAGCACGGCAACACAAGTCGCCATCACTCACTTTGAACTAGGTACTATGCGGCCAGTCGTGTATGCGAAGGCCTCAGGAATGGAGCTAATGGGTCATAACCTCCCCCACGTTGAAGGATTGAATCTGTCGAAAGAGGAAAGGGCAAAAATGATATCTGGGTGGTCGATCATGGTGAATACATTAAATGTATGTGGACGTGGGAAACATTAGTCCCAACGTGAGATGTAATCAAAATCCGTCTATACCACTATAAAATGTGAGTCTAATACTTCAAAAGAAATGTCAGTGGGTTAGTGCATGTCCGAATATGGAACACATCTACATAGAGCAAGCCGGTGATTTATAGATACATACTGAGCATTACTATGGTATGCAGTGGGGGAAAGCCCAAATAATGAGGCTAAAACCACCATAAATAACACCGCTAATGTGCCCAGAATTGACATAATTGCAAACAGTTACAAAATAAACATGGTATGCAGATTTCAAGAGGACAAGTTAGAAAACGTCTGTTCGTATGGGTATAGCCATCATTATAATTATCCGTGGTGCGGGCCTCAACGTGAGGACTAAAGCTAAGGGCAAGACCCCTCAGGGGTCAGTAAGGGGGTAACACATACCTCTTTCAAAATGGTTCAGCACACCTCCAGCTCCGTTGGCAAAGTGGGGCCGAGCTCTCACTCAAGCAGTGAGCGTGCACGTTGGGTGCAGCCGCTCAGTGCCAGCACGTAGAATGGCTCGTGCTTAGGCGATTACCGGCTGCCAGTAGGGGTGTGTTTAGAAAGAGCAATTATATTTGAGGACGTAAAAAATGTCAACTAGGGCTCGAGAAAAAAAAAAACATTGGTGTACAGTGTGTGGTGTCAGGACAAAACTTACACATAAGTTGGTGAATGTTCGTATTAGACCGGTCCTGTCCTAAACAACGGAAGCGGACAAGTATTCCATAACTAGTGTGCCTAATCGGTGTCATGTGCTAAAAACGGGCCATATGTGGCTGTTTTAGCACAGCCAGCGTGCTGAAGGTGCATGATCTTCATATCAGTCAAGAGTCATATGAGAATCTACACCTGGCTAGTCAATGCTCAGTGTGATGTAACAGTTTGCATGCTTAAATACAAATTGGTGGCATGTAACAGATGGGACATGACATCTAGTACCTCTGTGGTTCTGAAACTGAAAAAACATAATCGGTATGGATCATGCTAACACATTGTTGGTGCGAGGCAGGCAGATATTTAACAATGACTACATCCTACGTGAGGATAAAAAACAACGCATTCTGTCTTCTGTGTATGATACATCCCAAACATTAGGAAAAACAGGTTATACGGTGTGGGTCATGTTTACATACTGTAAGTGAAAGACGAAGAAATATTTTATAATCACAAAACGCTGCGTGATGGAACAAAAACAGTATATTCTGTTAATCTGTATATGATGCATCCTGACCTTAAGAAAATAACCAGTTATAAGGTAAACAGTGAACACTGTTCCGTGTTGAGGATGGACAATTGTGCATTGGTCTTCTGTACATGATACATCCCAAACATTAGGAAAAACAGGTTATACGGTGTGGGTCATGTTTACATACTGTAAGTGAAAGACGAAGAAATATTTTATAATCACAAAACGCTGCGTGATGGAACAAAAACAGTATATTCTGTTAATCTGTATATGATGCATCCTGGCATTAAGAAAATAACCAGTTATAAGGTAAACAGTGCATATTATTCCATGTTGAGGATGGACAATTGTGCATTGGTCCCATCAAGCTCATTCAGGCCATTGTTCACTGTGTCTAGAGTGCACATCCACTTGCATTCTCGTGTATTCAGAATAGTGCTGATGTCACCACCCCTCACGCCTAAGGATACTTTCTCCAGAACCAGCCATCTGATTGATTCTGGTCTATGTGCCTTTGCAGTGAAATGTTCTACTCGGGGTGCTCCTACTGTGTTGCATCTTATCCTTCTACAGTGTTGCAGAATCCTGGTTTTAACTTTCTGCTTAGTTTGACCTATGTACAACTCATTACATGGACAGGGTATAGCATATATAACATCTGTCGAGTTGCAATTTGTATGTGTCTTGAGGTCAACCTTCTGATGTTTGTAACAGAATGTCTTGGTTTCGATGGAGAATTTGAAATGGCCCACTGTTTCTGGGAGGCCCCATAATGTCTGTATAGTAGGTTGCTGCGGTGTGTCTAGTAGGGAGCGGACCACATGGTCTCTGATGTTCCTTGCTTTTTTAAAAGAATGAATAGGTGGGTCCGGAATGCCTAAGTCGTCTGAGATCAGTTGCCAATGTCCATTAATAATCCTCTTAATTGCATTGCTGTGTGTGCAGTATGTGGTTACACATATCATTCTGTCTGTGTTTGTAGGTCGTAGTTTCGGTGTGAGTAACGCCTCTCTGTCATAATACCATGCCCTTTTCCTTGCTCGCTTGACCAACCTCTTGGGGTATCCTCGTTCCACAAGACAACTGATAAGGTCTTCTGATTCCCTGAAATAGTCATCTTTCAAGGAACAATTTCTCCTGATGCGGAGAAATTGTCCGAAAGGCAAATTGTCACGGAGGCCTCTTGTGTGATGGCTGGAGTATCTTAACAGCGTGTTCCGTTCCGCTGGTTTCCTATATAGGTTGGTGTATAGGTGATTACCCTTTACTTTTATGGAGATGTCCAAGAAGTCAATACTGTACTTATCCCAATGGATGGTGAATTTGATATCTTGTGATCTGGCATTCAACCAATCAAAAAAGCTTTGTATATCGTTCTCATCCCCTGTCCATATAACAAGCATGTCGTCTATGTAGCGTCGCCAGTGTGTCACATTATTCTTGTAAGGATTAGTGTCGGCGAAGATAAATTGTTCCTCGAAGTTGTCCATGAACAGGATAGCTAGATCTGGGGTGAAGGCAGCTCCCATAGCCACTCCCTTGGTCTGCAGGAAGAAATCATTTTGAAAAAAGAAGACATTTTTCATCATAGCTATTTCCAAAAGGTCCACTATGAATTCTGTGGGAACAAATACCGGTTGAGGTCTTTTTGCGAGTGCTCTTGTCATAGCATCCAATGCATGTCGTTGGGGAATACTCGTATACAATGATACTATATCGAGTGCGGCCAATAGTTGTGTCTCTGGATCGAACGGTAAGTCGTCGAGCAGGTTAATCACTTGCATGGTGTCACGTAGGTAAGCTTTAGTTGATTCTGCTAAGGGCTTCAGAAAGAAATCGATGTATTTGCTTATCGGTTCCAGGAGAGACCCACAGCCAGAGATGATTGGTCTTCCGGGGGGGTGCTGCATATTCTTGTGCACTTTCGGTAGCGTGTAGATCGTTGGGAGGCGTGGTTGTTTGGTACTGAGATATTCGTATTCGTGATCCGACAGGAAACCAGCTTGTTTACCTTTTTCGGTGATGGCCAGAATCAATTTCCTTATCTCCTTTGTTGGATCCGTATTCAGAGTAGCATAACTGTTGCCATCTTGGAGTTGTGAATAGAGCTCAGTCTGTGATGTTCTGAACTACAATCGCTCCGCCCTTATCCGCAGGCTTAATCACGATCGATTTATTGTTCTTCAGTGTGTCTAGAGCCTCTCGCTCTCCTTTGGTGACATTGTGTTTAGCGTACTGTTTCGTAGAGCACACTTTGAGTACATCCCGGAGTACCACACTTTCAAAAGCCAGGATTTTGTGTGGCATTGTGTGGGTCGGGGGCATAAAGATCGAAGGTACTCTAAGTCCGGTATGTGAGGTCGAGGATATCGGTAGGGAGTGTTTGAAGTAATGTCTTAGCCTCACCTTCCGCAAGAAGCGATGGAGTTCCGTTCTAATATTGAAGCTGTTGGGATAGGTCGTGGGTACAAACGAGAGCCCTTTGCATAGAAGACTGTTCTCATTCTCAGAGAGCATGTAGGATGACAGATTGATAATCGGATTACTCGTGACCTTCACCATCTGTAGGTTCGTCGACGGGCATATGGCCCGTTTTTTATCGCATGACACCGATTAGGCACACTAGTTATGGAATACTTGTCCCCTTCTGTTGTTTAGGACAGGACCGGTCTAATACGAACATTCACCAACTTATGTGTAAGTTTTGTCCTGACACCACACACTGTACACAAATGTTGTTTTTTATTCTCGAGCCCTAGTTGACATTTTTTATGTCCTCAAATATAATTGCTCTTTCTAAACACACCCCTACTGGCAGCCGGTAATCGCCTAAGCACGAGCCATTCTACGTGCTGGCACTGAGCGGCTGCACCCAACGTGCACGCTCACCGCTCGCGTCTACAAGACGCGTTAAGTGAGAGCTCGGCCCCACTTTGCCAACGGAGCTGGAGGTGTGCTGAACCATTTTGAATGAGGTATGTGTTACCCCCTTACTGACCCCTGAAGGGTCTTGCCCTTAACTTTAGTCCTCACGTTGAGGCCCGCACCACGGATAATTATAATGATGGCTATACCCATACGAACGGACTTTTTCTAACTTGTCCTCTCGAAATCTGCATACCATGTTTATTTCGTAACTGTTTGCAATTATGTCAATTCTGGGCACATTAACGGTGTTATTTATGGTGGTTTTAGCCTCATTATTTGGGCTTTCCCCCACTGCATACCATAGTAATGCTCAGTATGTATCTATAAATCACTGGCTTGCTCTATGTAGATGCGTTCCGTATTCGGACACGCACTAACCCACTGACATTTCTTTTGAAGTATTAGACTCACATTTTATAGTGGTAGACGGATTTTGATTACATCTCACGTTGGTACTAATGTTCCCCACGTCCACATACATTTAATGTATTCACCATGATCGACCACCCAGATATCATTTTTGCCCTTTCCTCTTTCGACAGATTCAATCCTTCAACGTGGGGGAGGTTATGACCCATTAGCTCCATTCCTGAGGCCTACGCGTGCACGACTGGCCGCATAGTACCTAGTTCAAAGTGAGTGATGGCAACTTGGGTTGCCGCGCTTTTGCACTGCTCCTCCCCAGCAGTTCATGTATTGATTGTGTCTTTCTCTGTTCTTAGGAGCGCACTCGAGCCCACTTTCTTCAGCCACACAGCCTGATTTATTGAGCTGTGATTTTAAGTATGTTAATTCAATGATCTCTTTTAAGCTACATTCACAACCTGTTGTAATATCCCCTAACACTGAGTATCCTGTTGCTTCCAGGTGCTCTCATCTAGTCCTGATGAAGACCCCAATCTAAGGATCTAATTACCTTGAACACACAAGGGGTCGAAACGTTGACTGTCACCACCATCATACAAGCTTTGACGACTGTGATTTATTAACAGCGTCCCTAAATGCTATGTATACCTATTGGAACAATTGACCTGTAATAGGCCGGATAGGCTTTGCTACTTGAATTTGATGTATATATATCACTATACCTTTACTATGTCCTTTACCTTTACCCACTCACTATGAACCCAACACTTCTACCCATCCTTCCCTTACACTAGAGCACTGTTTTGATTTTTTATGTACTTATGATGCTAGAGCAACTGGGTTGCCAATACAAATTTGCGTAATGCTTTGAAAATAAATTGCATGAATTGCAAAGATTGCATAACTGACGTTGTGAATGTCACTTATTCTTTTTCTACAAATATTGCTACGAGTTTTTTTTTTAAGCAGCATGAAAGCGTTGAGGGGAGAAAATTTGTTATTATTGACAATCAAATCAAGAAGAAATCCTTTGGACACATGGTGACTACAGACAACTACACAAGGTTAGTTAATTTATTACAATGCCAAAAACAACTGAACATAAAGACAACTCAAGATGAGCGTGTAGAAATACATTGGAATCGGCATAAATCCAAATCTGCGTATCCAATTGAGACGATGTAGCATAGACAAGACAATTTCCTCCAACAACAAGATGCGGAGGATCAGAAAGCACGAGTCCAAGTTTCCCTGCATCGAGAGTTGATGAGTAAAAGCATCAAACTATCCCTACTCTACCACTTAAGTGACATCCATACTTGAGCATCTTCAGAAAGGAGAATTTAAAGGTGTCAGCATGTGGAGTCTTCCTAAAAAGTCTCTCCGCAGTTAATGGGTCATGTAGCATAAAGCTACCGAGACAGAGCTTGCTCTAAGATGTTCTCTTTCTGAAGGCAGAAGGAGGAGTGGGCACTTTCCCAATTCTCAACATCACATTATTTCAGGTATCCTTCCCAAGAGTCTTTGCGGGTCACGCCATCTGATCTGAGTACAATCCTAAAGGTAGTTTTCCATGGAATAAGGGTGTTCCTGTTTTGCAACAGTGTGTCCTTGGTTCCCAGGCCTTCTCCTGTGTGAAGCACAACAGCCTTCATATATCGACTCAAGTTTACGATGTAACTTCTTCTCTCCTTGTCTGACTAATAAACAAAGACATTATTCTAGCTACCAAGAGCACTTCTTTCACCTGCAACACAAAACGTTGATTTTCCAGAGGAATGCATTTTAGGCCAACGAGATTCAGCTAACATGAGAAATCAGCATATGACCTTAACGAATTTGCATAGGGAAATAGGGCACATTCAATTAATGTATTTACCTACATTTACACTAACACAGTCAATATCACAACACAAACTCTTCACGTTAATGTTTTCTGCTAGTTACATTCACTTTCTACATTAATTCTCCATGTTACTTTCACAAGGGCCTAGGCACATCCCGTTTCAAGTTAATACGTTTCAAACTCCTAACACTTCATGTTATTACAGCAAAGGATAATATGCGTGTGCAATCTACATGTGGTATTAAAATGCCCTCCTACAAATAAAATGCGATTTCCGCTACATCAGAACCATATATATGTTTCACATGACACGTTTAGAATGTTGTCCAAAACGTACAGGCGCTTCTTTAAGTACAAACCTCGGGGCATATTTACTGCAATTGTGGCACAGGGCAGCACAGCAAGTTACCTTGCTGCTGTGTCCTGCGTCACAGGGAAAGGGCAGGGATGTACTGTTCTTATCCAGTACAGCACATTCCTGTCCTTTCTCCAGGGGTGGCTCCAGCAGATGCAAAACTTGAAAAATAAAATGATAATAAAACAGGTTAATTATTTTAAAATTTTTCTTCTATGCTCTATATAAATGCAATTAAAACACAGAGCCGAGTCTTGGGGGTGGTGCCATGTGATGACAGGCGTGGAGGTGGAGTGATGGGAACTGATGCAAGTGCACATGTAGGTCTGGCCGGTCATCTTAGGATGGCCAAACTAACATGCGCACTGAGATGTCCCCAACCCAAGATGCGTTGTCTGGTTGGAGATCGCAGGCACAGGTTCCCAGTCCCCGTGGGAGTGCAAATACAGCCCGCTCAGGCCAATCTTGGCACTTCTCTCATGCTGCCAGCAGCATGAGAACAGCATTTGAATTGGCCGTAGGGGAGTCTAGGAGCCTCAACCTGTGCTGCAGTGGAGCCAGAGGAGCAGAAGAGCGGCGATGCGGCAAGTGGCAGGTAAGTTCTTTGTTTTTGTTTTTTTGTGAGTTGTTATTGCACACGTATAAAGAGGAAAAAACTAGGAGAAATAAAGATATTTCTCCTTGTTATGCCTCACCTGGGGAGGTGTAAGATTTTGAAGCATTCCCAGGTTGACAAGTCCTTGTAAATCTGGGAATGTGTCAAAAACCATGGGATTTGCATGGGAACACCCACTGCAATGCCCACTAAACGCCTCCCTTGCGCAGAGTAAGGCAATACAGCATTACTTCCTGTTTGGGAAGCCATTTAAAGCCAAGCAAAGTGGCTTGGCGTGGCTTCATAAAGATAACTGAGAGGTTTGTGTTGTGCATGTACCATATTGGGTGGTGCAAGCATGATGGAAAGTCCTCATCAGTGTACCCCTTGGTATCAGTGACTGGGCTTGTGGGAATAAGTGGCATAGGACAGTTTAGGCTTATATAATCATAAGAAACGAAAGTAAGATGGGAAGTAGTTTACGCATGGGCATACATGCCAACATTTTGAACGTGGTAAGAGGGAGATTTTGGAGAAAAAAAAACCCGGGAATTGATTTTCCCCATTGACTTACATTCAAGTGGAGGAGATTAAGGGTGGAAGACACCTAAAATAAAGCCATTTGGGACTTAAACAATCAGGAGTCTCCTGCCTGAATTGGGTCTGTTGCATACATGCCAAAATTTTCGAGTAGGCAAGTGGGAGATTTAAAAAAAAAAATAGTTGGGCGAATGTATTTTCCCCACTGACTTATGATAAAGCAGAAGCACTCTGCCTGAATCAGGCCTATTGGTAGGTACAATGACAATCATTATTTAATTTTTGGCACTTCATCAACATAGCGCAAACAAAACAGAGTTCTAAACTCGTTTTTTGTTTGTGCTGTGTAAAACTGCGAAAAGTACGTTTTTGAGGCCTGTCACATGCACTAATCTCTCCCTCCAAAAATGAAAACAAAGTGTTAACCTTTGATGTCAGAGGGAATTCTTGAAGGGAGATTGAAGCTTGCATGACAGGCACCAACATTTTCTTTTGGGCAGTTTTACAAAAATCCCATTCAGGTTTTTGCATGCAGGAATCGGGAGGTGGGAGACTAGCCTTGTCATCAGTAGTCTCCTGCCTGAATTGGGCAGGTTGGCATAAATGCTGCTGGTATGTATCCGTGTGGATGGAGCTGTAGTACAGTTCATGCAGTTATTTCACTAGTTGTAGGCTGTGCTCTTTTTGAAGGATATTTATAAAGTGAGCAGGTCAGTGGAAAAACAGAAGAAATTGAATCAGTGCTTAATTTGAGCTGGTGGTTGCCCACCGGCACTCATTTTTGTGGACTGGCACTTAATTTTACACCTCAGATATTGATCGAGAGCAAGAGAGGGAAAAAATACGCAAACTGGAAAGAAATCGAAAGAGATAAAGGGGCAGGCAGTGGTTGGTAATCAATTAAAGAGGCCTAAAGGGAATTCAAGACTACACAGTCTCAGTATGTGGCACGCTGGCATTTAATAATACTGATCACAGGCTTCTGAGCAGTTTTGGACACCAGCACTCATTCTTTTACAAATTAAGCACTGAGGTGAACGTCATGTGATGAGCACTAAGCTGATCTTGGAACACTTTGTAGAGTCATGACGTTTTTTCAAGCTTGACGCCTGCCTTTGAGGAGACATAAATCTTTGGTGCAGAGTCCTACATTAATTTATTGGTAGATAGTTCTTTGTGCCAAGATTCATGGGTAGTTGCATTCCATCAAAGTAACACCGCTTGACGCAAAGTAGCCCAAAGTAGCATTAGTTATGACTTTGTGTTACTTCAGGCAGCGTTCCAACACAAATCAGGATTTGCATTGGAAGTTAAATTCCAAGACACTTTGTACCGGGTTTGTGTCAGTAAATTACCCTCTTTGATCAGCTGGATATGAACAACAGCAAGAAACATGGAATGTTGCGAGCAATGTATGAAACATACTGAATTTATTGTGAACTGGCAAGTATACAAAATAACATTAGAACATAGGGATGTTGAGCACTCCATCAAAGACAAGGGAGTGCTCCGGGCTTCTAATGACCGGTAGAAGCCTGGATCATCAACATTCTGATGATTGTTCACAGCTGTTGCTGTGCACAAAAGCCTCAAGGAGCCGGAGGAGATTCCACCCCCTCAGGCTCTGTGAGGCCTTTGTTTTACTGCTAGGGGCGGAATGTTGTATTAGCCTTAGAGCCCGACTTGACAGGCTCTACCAGCCATTAAAGGCCCTCTCCCTTGTTAAAGGCCCCCCTGTAAGATCCCTCTTCACAGAAGCACAGGAGGCAGAGTTGAAGGTTTAAATGTCTTTATTAGGTTCAAGACATCAGAGACCTCATCCAACACTGAGCACTGGCAACTGTCATCTGACCAGAAACACAGTCTTCCATAGCAACCTAGGAATTCCACATTCTAAGCAATGTCACAGAACAACTTATGCTTATGTAACTTAATGTAAGACACTACAACATCTCCCCCCTAATATAAACAATATGATACCCCAACAATAAAAAAAAAAAACAACAAATAAAAAAAAAGAAGGGTGAAGCATGAAGTTTACACACAGTCTTGTAACCTGGCAGGACGTCTGACTGCCCTGTGAGGTCTTAATCTCCCTTCCACAGGTGACATGGATGAGGTTGAAACAGAGGATGAAACAGAGGAAGACACCTCCATGGGAAGACATTTAGATACTCTATTGAGATTCCATACTCTGTGATCACTGGTCTTAACCGCATTCTTAAAAACCTTAATCACCCTAAATGGTTTACTAAATTTGGAACTTCCTGTACCAAGGCGGGGAGACTTAATTTTGATCCAATCTCCCACAGACACAACTGTCTCCTTTGCAGCTTTGCAATCATCAAACCAAACTTTGCGCTTTTCCAGCACTTGCATCTCCTTCTCTTTCCAACCTTCAATACATCCAACATTCCCATCAACAATGGTTCTTTTTGCTAAAACCCAAGAAGGATAAACTTCAACGTTAGGCACTCTTCCCTTGAAAAGTCGAAAAGGCGACACCCCTGTGGAAGAATGTGGTGTAAACCTATATTCTCTTACTTTCTTTCTCATAGCTAGTTCCCAGTTAGTTCCTGACACAATCACTTGCTGTAAACATTCTTTCAAGACCTTCACAAACCTCTCAACCAAACCATTACTTTCAGGATGATAGAGGGCTGCTCTTTTGTGCTTAATGCCTCTAGAAGAAAGAAAATCTTCAAAAACCTTCGAGGTAAATTGAACACCATTGTCGGACAACAAGGAAGAAGGAAAGCCTTCCCTTTCAAACAACTCATCTAGGAATTCAATTACTACATTTGACTCCACAGAGTTTATGTTAGAAATGGGGGTCTCTAGTTGGCAAGGGCTTGCACCTCTGTCCAAGTAGGGACCCTTCTTCCTAGTCAGGGTAAGGGTGTTGCACTCGTGAAGTAACCCCTGCTCACCCTCGTGGTAGCTTGGCACGAGCAGTCAGGCTTAATTCAGAGGCAGTGTGTAAAGCATTTGCACATAACCAACAGTAATACAGTGTAAGCACTACAAAAGGACACCACACCAGTTTAGAAAAATAACCAATATTTTTATATACTCAAAGACAAGACCAATTACGACAAAAATCCACAATACTATACTTTAAAAATGAATGCTTGATAAGGTAACTTCTTCTTTGCAGGAATAACACAAAAGCAAAGTTCGTACGAGTCGGTAGCCCCGTCCGGGTCTACCGCGATGCTGAAATTCACAGGGTCTAACAGTTCCAGCCGACCGCGTCGCTACGGGCCAGCAGAGTCGTGAACAGACTCGGTCACAGTACCTTTTCTCGTTGTGGCGGGCACGGAGGGTGCGAGCCGGTCGGCGTTCATCGCGGTTGCGGTGCAAAGCGGAGCGGTGCAAGGTGCGGTGTCCCTCGATGCGGTGCAGGCAGTGGCTCGATGAGCGTCGTGCAGACGGAGTCGGTGAGTCCAAGGCGTGCGGTGCAGGGCGAGGCGGTGTACGATGCGGTGCTGACAGGTTGCGATGCAGGCGACCAAGCCGGAGTGCGGGAGCTGGCGTCGGACAGCGGTGCGAGTCGGAGCGGTGCGTCGCAAACGTGCGAGCAGTGCCCCAAATGCGATGCAGTCACGACTGTTGAGCCAGTTGCAGCGACCGCGTCGGTCGGGTCCGGCTGGTTCAGTGAAGCGATGCGATGCGAACTGCGGTGCCCACAGGTCACGGTGCAAGCAGCGGCTCGGTGTTGTCGGCGTCGGACGTCGCCTACGGTGAGACCAGGGTTGCGATGCGAAGCGGGGCGATGCGGTCTGCGGTGCAAACAGGTCACCGGTCAGGGATGGATTCGGTTGACGGAGTCGGTTGCGGTTCCCTTCCTCTGTGGCAACTGAAACAGGGTTCCAGAAGCGGTACCCAGAAGCTTGTGAAGTCTTTGCAGTCCCTGAGACTTCTTAACAGTAGGCCAGCTCGGTTTCATGCCCTTGGAGATACTCAGCACAAGTTTGTAGAAAGTTCAGTCCAGTCCTTTCACTGCCCAAGACAGAAGCAGCAACTGCAGGCCAACCCAACAAAGCAGTCACTCAGCAAAGGGGCAGTACTCCTCCTATCAGCTCTCCAGCTCTTCTTCTTGACAGGTTTCTTGATTCCAGCGAGATCTAAATTCATGGGGTCAGGGCCCCAATATTATATCCCTAATTCCTTTGTTCTCTCTTGGCAGAGAGGCCTTTGCCTGGTCCAAACCAGTTCTGGTCAGTTTTGGAGCACTTTGTTGACAAGTCTCCGTCTTTCCTTTCAGGGTGCAGGCCAGGGACATCAGACACACCACAGGAGGTGGAGCCAGCATTGTGGAGGAAAGGCCCAGCCCTATTCAGGTCCCAGGTGTGCTCCTCCCACCCATCTACATGGAGATGTGGCTATTCAGCCCTGTGCTGTCTCCCCCTGCCTCCTGGAATCCCCAGCCCCTGTCACACACAAACCCAGACAGGCAATACACAAACTGCAGAGGCAGGCTTGGATGGTTAGGCAAGAAAATACCTACTTTCTAAAAGTAGTATTTTTAAACAAAGAATGTTAAAACCAACTTCACTAAAAGATGTATTTTATCATTCTGAGTCCAGGCATACTAAACTCGAATTTCTACTGTGTTCCCTGGGCCAGTTAGGATTATAAGGTGTTATAATCAAAACTGCCCATTCTGGCCTATGGGGAACAGGTAGCCCTTCAGTAGTGAAAAACGAAATAGGCTGTAATTCACTACCTGGGCATGCCACACACACCAGGGCATGCCCTACCTTTACATACAACGCACCCTGCCCACAGGGGTACCTTGGGCCTACCAGAGGGGTGACTAATATGCACAAAAGGGAAGGTTTGGGGACTGGCAAGTGGGTGTACTTGCCAAGTCGACATGGCAGTCACAGACTGCACACAGGCTCTGCGGTGGCAGGTCTGAGACACATTTTACTCGCTGCTGTGGTGGGTGGCACAACCAGTGCTGCAAGCCCACCAGCAGCATTTGATTTACAGGCCCTGGCACACGCAGTGCACTTTACTAGGGACTGACACATAAATCAAATAGCCAAAACATGGAAATACCAATCCATACACATTTCATACAGGAGCACTTGCACTTTACCACTGATCAGCAGTGCGTAAAGTGCGCAGAAACACTAAACCAGCACAAAACAGAGTCAAAACCGGGAGGTCAGAAAGCAAAAACTCAGGGGAAACACGCCAAAAGATGCCAAGTCTAACACATGTCCCCTCCAGCTGAAAGTAGGGAGAACTACCCAACCCCATGGGAGTTCTCTTCACTAAGGCGGAAGAACCTGGACAGACCATCTGCGTTGGCGTGTTCTGTACCAGGGCGGTGTTCCACCGTAAAGACCATTCCCTGTAGGGAGATGGACCACCTCAACAGTTTTGGATTCTCACCCCTCATTTGCATCAACCATCTGAGGGGCCTGTGGTCTGTCTGAACCCGGAAGTGAGTCCCAAACAGGTATGGTCTCAACTTCTTCAGTGCCCAGACCACAGCGAAAGCTTCCCTTTCCATGGCACTCCACCTCTGTTCCCTGGGGAGTAGTCTCCTGCTAAGAAAGACTACAGGCTGGTCTAGGCCCTCTTCGTTCAGTTGTGAGAGCACCGCTCCCACACCATGCTCTGAAGCGTCAGTCTGCACGATGAATTCCTTGGAGAAGTCGGGTGCCTTGAGCACGGGCGCCGTGCACATGGCAGCCTTCAGGGCATCAAAGGCCTTCTGGCAGGACTCAGTCCAGATCACCTTCCTAGGCTGCTTTTTGGAAGTCAGCTCTGTTAAGGGGGTCACAATGGTGCCATAGCCCTTAACAAATCTCCTGTAATAGCCGGTGAGACCTAAAAAGGCTCTCACCTCTGTCTGGGTCTTGGGGGGCTCCCAAGCAGGAATGGTGTCAATCTTGGGTTGTAGGGGCGCCACCTGGCCGCTTCCTACCTGGTGTCCCAAGTACACCACAGAACCCTGCCCGATCTGGCACTTACTGGCCTTGATCATGAGGCCTGCCTTCTGCAGAGCCCTCAACACTTCTCCAAGGTGCTGCCTGTGTTCTTCCCAGCTGGAACTGAACACAGCAATGTCATCCAGGTAGGCGGCACTGAAATCCTCCAGTCCAACCAACACCTGGTTGACCAACCTCTGGAAAGTGGCAGGGGCATTCTTCAACCCAAAGGGCATCACACGGAACTGGTAATGTCCTTCTGGGGTTGAGAATGCTGACCTCTCCTTGGCCCCATCAGTTAAGGCAATCTGCCAGTACCCAGACGTCAAATCAAACGTGCTGAGGAACTTGGCAGCTCCCAACCGATCAATGAGCTCATCAGCTCTGGGGATGGGGTGCGCGTCAGTCTTGGTGACAGCATTGAGCCCACGGTAGTCCACACAAAACCGGAGTTCTGGAGTGGCACCGGGTGCAGCAGCCTTTGGGACCAAAACCACTGGGCTGGACCAAGGACTGTTGGAGGGCTCGATCACCCCTAACGCTAACATCTTGGAGACCTCCTCCTTGATGCTGGCCCTGACCCAGCCAGTCAACCTGTAAATCTTGTGTTTCACAGGAGGGCTGTCACCGGTGTCCACGTCATGGGTACACCAGTGAGTAACACCTGGGGTCAGAGAGAACAGTGGGGCAAACTGTCCCAACAACTGGTGACAGTCGCTCTGCTGCTCTGGGGTCAGTGTAGGGGAGAGGACCACTCCTTCTACTGACCCATCTTGCTCCTTGGTAGACAGGAGGTCAGGGAGAGGTTCACTCTCCTCTTCCACCCCATCATCTGTCGCCAAGAGCATGCTCACTTCGGACCTCTCAAAGTGGGGCTTGAGGCGGTTCACGTGGAGGACGCTCAAAGGGTTCCTTGGAGACTGCAAATTCACCAGGTAGGTGACGTCACTTTTGCGCTCCACCACCTCAAATGGCCCAGTCCACTTGTCCTGCAAGGCACAAGGTTCCACTGGGGCCATCACCCACACTTTCTGCCCAGGTTGAAATTCGACCAGAGTGGCATTCTGGTCATACCATTTCTTCATTTCTTCCTGGCTTGCTTCTAGGTTCGCCTGAGCGAGTTTCCTGAAGCGTGCAGTCTGGTTTCTGAAGGCCAGCATGTAACTAAACACATCCTGGGGAGATTTCCTGGGAGCTGCCTCCCAGCCTTCCTTCAGCAAACTGAGAGGCCCTCGCACAGGGTGGCCATAGAGAAGCTCAAAGGGGCTGAACCCTAGAGATTTCTGTGGCACCTCCCTGTATGCAAACAGTAGGCATGGTAAGAGGACGTCCCACTTACGCCTCATGGGTTCTGTCAACCCCTTTATCATGCCTTTTAAGGTCTGGTTGAATCTCTCCACCAGACCATTACCTTGGGGGTGGTAAGGGGTGGTGAACTTGTAGGTTACACCACATTCCTTCCACAGGGATGTCATATACTTGGATATGAAATTGGTCCCTCTGTCAGAAACCACCTCTCTGGGGAATCCCACACGGGAAAAGATCCCCATTAACGCCCGGCCCACCACTGGCGCCGTCGTTGTCCTGAGAGGGATTGCTTCAGGGTACCGGGTGGCATGGTCCACCAAGACCAGGATGTACCTGTTGCCCATGGCTGTCTTGGGATCCAGTGGCCCCACAATATCCATCCCTACCCTTTCAAAGGGTGTTCCAACAACTGGAAAGGGTTGGAGAGGAGCTTTGACCCTCCTCCCACTCTTACCGCTTGCCTGGCAAGTTTGGCAAGACCTACAATGTCCATCTGACTGCCTTCTCATTTGGGGCCAAAAGAAGTGGGTGACAAGCCTGTCAAAGGTCTTGTCCCGCCCCAAATGTCCTGCTAAAGGCACGTCATGAGCCAGACCCAGTAGGAAGGTCCTGAAGCGCTGGGGTACCACCAGCACACGGGCTGACCCAGGCTCAGCGACCTTAGGCTCGCTGTACAGGAGATCATTCTCCCAATAGATCAGGTGAGAGCCAGACTGGTTACCAGCTGCCTGGTCTGCAGCCTGCCGCGGCAGACCCTCTAGAGATGGGCACTCTTTCTGCTCCCTGCAGAACTCCTCCCTGGTGGGACCCCCTTCTTGCTGCCAATGGGTCAGCTCAGAGATGTCTCCCAGTTCGGCTACCTGCTCCCCTGTAGGCACCGGGGCGTCCCCCTCAAGGTCCGCCTCCTCCCGGTCCGTGGGAACATCAGGGGCCGGTTTCCCGTGCCCCGGCCCTTTCTCTTGGCAGGGACTTGGGCCACTGTTTCAGGCTCCAAGTCCTCTTGACTACCCTTCCTGGCTGCCATTGACCGGGTGGACACGCACGCCCACTCTGGCAACCCAAGCATCTCCAAGTGAGACCTGAGCTCAACATCCTTCCACAAGGACTGCTCCAGGTCGTTTCCTAGCAGACACTCCACAGGCATGGTAGGGCTCACAACCACCCTCAAGGGACCTGAGACCCCCCCCATTCAAAGGGAACCTGCGCCACCATACATTGGCGCTCTGAGTTGTCTACAGCAACTACTTGGTGGAATGCTCCTGGGACTACTTGCTTCTCAGACACCAGGTGACACCGGACTGAGGTCACACTGGCTCCAGTGTCTCTGAGAGCCTCTACCCTATTCCCATTAATGGTCACCCAGGTGCTGTATTTCTTTGTGTTAGGGGGCACCTGGTTTCCTGGGACCATCTCACTGTCCCCTAGTGAGACAAGGGTCATTTCTGCGGGATCCCCACCCTCCAGTGGGCACCCCTCCTCCCCAAGCGCTACACTAGCCAACACCTCGGACTGTCCACCGGTGGGTGGCTGCGGCCGCTTCGGGCACTTGGGGTCCCCCTTCATGTGATCCACCTGATCACATGCATAACACTTGCGGGGGCCGGTCTCAGCAGGCTTCTTTGAAGAGACCACTGCTTTCTTACCTGGGTGCTGGGAACCTTTACCCTGGGTACTAGTTTGGGGCCCTTTAGAGAACTCCTGACTTTTACCCTTGTCCCCCACTTTTCTGCTGGGGACCCTGCCCACCTTTGGCTGAGTCTCCCCAAACGCTTCCTTGTGGACCCTGGTACTCACCCAGCGGTCCGCCTCCATAGCAAGCTTCCTGGGGTCAGTTAGCTTACTATCCACTAGGTGCTGGCGCAGATCTGCAAAACATAGACTAGACAAGTGCTCCCATGCAATCAAGTTGTAGAGCCCCTGAAAATCTGTCACATTACTGCCCTTTACCCAGCCATCCAGAGACCTGCAGAACACATCCACACATTCCAACCAAGTGTTGGCATCAGATTTCTTACTGGACCTGAACTGATCCCTGTACTTTTCAGGAGTAAGACCATACTTAGTGAGAAGGGCATCCTTCATGTCAGCATAGGTGAGGTGATACCCCTTACCCAAAGCTATCAGAGCATCCCTTGCTTCTTCAGGGAAAAGTGGCCACAATCCTGCTCCCCAATTCTCCTCAGGGACCCCATTCATGTGTATGGCTGCCTCATAACCCTGAAACCACCTTTGTATGTCATCCCCCTTCTTGAACTCCTTGCCTACATTCTTGGGAATGTGCACAATCCTGTCTGCCTTTCTGGATGAATTGCTGCCACCATCTGAGCCTGACTTACTCCTAAGTTCTAGCTCCTTCAGTTCTCTCTCATGCTCTAAGAGCATCTTCTTCTCCTCCATGGCCAATCTCCTCTCCTCCCTCTTCTCCTCCCGCTCACTCTCCAGCCTGAGCTTCTGCAGCTCAAACTGCCTTGCCTCCCGCCTGTCCTCCAGCTCCTCTGGGGACAGACTGCTGCTGCCTGACCTGTCGGGTCCCCCCCCACCCAAAAGCACATCCACCCTGGAAATAGGCTCCTCCACCTCCTCACTGAGATTACCAGGCTGCTCACTGGCATGTCTGGCTGCTACCCAGGCCCTCAGCGCCTTCTGTAGCTCCTCCTTCCTTGTGAGGCCTTTAATTTGGACTTTCAGGTTTTTACAAATCGCTCGTAGCTCCTTTACGGCGTAGGATTCCAACCTATCCTCCTCAAAGATAACTTCCAGAGATGCAACGGATGATGCAGTTGATTCAGGCATGATGAAAGTAGTGAGTTGAAAACTGGCAAGATCAAAAATAGGCCAAAAGAAAAAGAACCAGTATGTGGTACGTAATGGTCTGCGATATGGTAGTAGTGCACATCAATCACTGTAAGTCAAGTGCAAACACAAGTCCTATCCTCACCGCTGACAACCAATGTTAGAAATGGGGGTCTCTAGTTGGCAAGGGCTTGCACCTCTGTCCAAGTAGGGACCCTTCTTCCTAGTCAGGGTAAGGGTCTTGCACTCGTGAAGTAACCCCTGCTCACCCTCGTGGTAGCTTGGCACGAGCAGTCAGGCTTAATTCAGAGGCAGTGTGTAAAGCATTTGCACATAACCAACAGTAATACAGTGTAAGCACTACAAAAGGACACCACACCAGTTTAGAAAAATAACCAATATTTTTATATACTCAAAGACAAGACCAATTACGACAAAAATCCACAATACTATACTTTAAAAATGAATGCTTGATAAGGTAACTTCTTCTTTGCAGGAATAACACAAAAGCAAAGTTCGTACGAGTCGGTAGCCCCGTCCGGGTCTACCGCGATGCTGAAATACACAGGGTCTAACAGTTCCAGCCGACCGCGTCACTACGGGCCAGCAGAGTCGTGAACAGACTCGGTCACAGTACCTTTTCTCATTGTGGCGGGCACGGAGGGTGCGAGCCGGTCGGTGTTCGTCGCGGTTGCGGTGCAAAGCGATACAAGGTGCGGTGTCCCTCGATGCGGTGCAGGCAGCGGCTCGATGAGCGTCGTGCAGACGGAGTCGGTGAGTCCAAGGCGTGCGGTGCAGGGCGAGACGGTGTACGATGCGGTGCTGACAGGTTGCAATGCAGGCGACCAAGCCGGAGTGCGGGAGCTGGCGTCGGACAGCGGTGCGAGTCGCAAACGTGCGAGCGGTGCCCCAAATGCGATGCGGTCATGACTGTTGAGCCAGTTGCAGAGACCACGTCGGTCGGGTCCGGCTGGTTCAGTGAAGCGATGCGATGCGAACTGCAGTGCCCACAGGTCACGGTGCAAGCAGCGGCTCGGTGTTTACGGCGTCGGACGTCGCCTACGGTGAGACCAGGGTTGCGATGCGAAGCGGGGCGATGCGGTCTGCGGTGCAAACAGGTCACCGGTCAGGGATGGATTCGGTTGACGGAGTCGGTTGCGGTTCCCTTCCTCTGTGGCAACTGAAACAGGGTTCCAGAAGCGGTACCCAGAGGCTTGTGAAGTCTTTGCAGTCCCTGAGACTTCTTAACAGGAGGCCAGCTCGGTTTCAGGCCCTTGGAGATACTCAGCACAAGTTTGTAGAAAGTTCAGTCCAGTCCTTTCACTGCCCAAGACAGAAGCAGCAACTGCAGGCCAACCCAACAAAGCAGTCACTCAGCAAAGGGACAGTACTCCTCCTAGCAGCTCTCCAGCTCTTCTTCTTGACAGGTTCCTTGATTCCAGCGAGATCTAAATTCATGGGGTCAGGGCCCCAATATTTATATCCCTAATTCCTTTGTTCTCTCTTGGCAGAGAGGCCTTTGCCTGGTCCAAACCAGTTCTGGTCAGTTTTGGAGCACTTTGTTGACAAGTCTGCGTCTTTCCTTTCAGGGTGCAGGCCAGGGACATCAGACACACCACAGGAGGTGGAGCCAGCATTGTGGAGGAAAGGCCCAGCCCTATTCAGGTCCCAGGTGTGCTCCTCCCACCCATCTAAATGGAGATGTGGCTATTCAGCCCTGTTCTGTCTCCCCCTGCCTCCTGGAATCCCCAGCCCCTGTCACACACAAACCCAGACAGGCAATACACAAACTGCAGAGGCAGGCTTGGATGGTTAGGCAAGAAAATACCTACTTTCTAAAAGTAGTATTTTCAAACAAAGAATGTTAAAACCAACTTCACTAAAAGATGTATTTTATCATTCTGAGTCCAGGCATACTAAACTTGAATTTCTACCGTGTTCCTGGGCCAGTTAGGATTATAAGGTGTTATAATCAAAACTGCCCATTCTGGCCTAAAGGGAACAGGTAGCCCTTCAGTAGTGAAAAACGAAATAGGCTGTAATTCACTACCTGGGCATGCCACACACACCAGGGCATGCCCTACCTTTACATACAACGCACCCTGCCCACAGGAGTACCTTGGGCCTACCAGAGGGGTGACTAATATGCACAAAAGGGAAGGTTTGGGGACTGGCAAGTGGGTGTACTTGCCAAGTCGACATGGCAGTCACAGACTGCACACAGGCTCTGCGGTGGCAGGCCTGAGACACATTTTACTCGCTGCTGTGGTGGGTGGCACAACCAGTGCTGCAAGCCCACCAGCAGCATTTGATTTACAGGCCCTGGCACACGCAGTGCACTTTACTAGGGACTGACACATAAATCAAATAGCCAAAACATGGAAATACCAATCCATACACATTTCATACAGGAGCACTTGCACTTTACCACTGATCAGCAGTGCGTAAAGTGCGCAGAAACACTAAACCAGCACAAAACAGAGTCAAAACCGGGAGGTCAGAAAGCATAAACTCAGGGGAAACACGCCAAAAGATGCCAAGTCTAACAGTTTACAATCTTAATTTCAGGCCAACGTGAATGCATATCCATACACACCAAAACGTATCGATCACAAGTATTCCTTCTCACAGGGCCCAAAATGTCAATAGAGATATCACACCATGGTCCCTCAGACTGTTCCCTTTTTACCATTGGCTGCGTCCTACATTTCAAGATATTGTCACTGCTAGCACATTCTAGACAATTTCTAACAACCCTTTCCACATGAGCATCAAAACCAGGCCACCAATAAGCTTCTCTTATTTTCTCTTTAGTCTTAACAATCCCCATGTGGCTAGAATGAGCACGTTCCAGCAAACGATCCCAAAGCTCTCGAGGAGGAACTAATTTACTACCTCTCAAAAGAATACCATCTACCACAGACAACTCCTCCTTGACTTGCCAGAAGCCTTTAAGTTCTTCACAGCAGTCTTTTTTATCACACCAATGACTCAAGACCATGGAATTGACTTTCTGCAACACATCATCTTTGGTTAAGGACTCCTTCCAATCTTTCTCAGAAATTATACCCTCACTGATGAGACAGACATCCACCTCTTCATTAAGTTCCTCACCGCCAAACCATTCACCTTCACCCTGAACTGTAACTTCTTCATCACTCACATTGCCTAATCTAGATAAACAATCCGCTAACGTGTTGCTGGCTCCTTGAAGATAGGTAACCATAAAGTTAAATTCCTGTAATGCTACAACCCATTTTCTAATGCGGTGAGACACCAAATCGATACCTTTCTTGGAAAAAACTTCCTTCAATGGTTTGTGATCAGTTAAAACCGAAAACTGACAGCCCCCACAGAAACTTACGTAACTTACGTATTTTTGTCTTCACCTTCCACTTTTTGCAGTAGTACAGCTCCAAGACCCTTTGAACTAGCATCAGTCATCAACTAAGATGCTTTCTTGGGATCGAAGCGATACCAAAGGGGATGATGGACGGAGCGCTTGAGCAAATCAAACACTCACCCCCAGTCAACTGATCTGGGTTTAATCCATAATCATTCTTTAGCTCACTCCACCACCCCAGTTCAGACATGGCCATATGCAAATCAGTCTGACCCTGTGCCTCATGGGAACAGTCCAGCCCGAACTGCCAAGCCATGTCTTCCCTGGACCGGAAACAAGCATCCTGGGACTGGTTTCTGGCTATTCAGCCGTCATCAGCCAGGCTAGCTTGAACCCAGTGGCAAAGTGAGCAAGGGACCCACGTCTGGGCATACCCTGCCAACTTAGGGCGAACAAAGCAATACCAAAGGGGATGATGGACGGAGCGCTTGAGCAAATCAAACACTCACCCCCAGTCAACGGCTGAATAGCCAGAAACCGGTCCCAGGATGCTTGTTTCCGGTCCAGGGAAGACATGGCTTGGCAGTTCGGGCTGGACTGTTCCCATGAGGCACAGGGTCAGACTGATTTGCATATGGCCATGTCTGAACTGGGGTGGTGGAGTGAGCTAAAGAATGATGATGGATTAAACCCAGATCAGTTGACTGGGGGTGAGTGTTTGATTAGCTCAAACGCTCCGTCCATCATCCCCTTTGGTATCGCTTTGTTCGCCCTAAGTTGGCAGGGTATACCCAGACGTGGGTCCCTTGCTCACTTTGCCACTGGATTCAAGCTAGCCTGGCTGATGACGGCTGAATAGCCAGAAACCGGTCCCAGGATGCTTGTTTCCGGTCCAGGGAAGACATGGCTTGGCAGTTCGGGCTGGACTGTTCCCATCAGGCACAGGGTCAGACTGATTTGCATATGGCCATATCTGAACTGGGGTGGTGGAGTGAGCTAAAGAATGATGATGGATTAAACCCAGATCAGTTGACTGGGGGTGAGTGTTTGATTAGCTCAAACGCTCCGTCCATCATCCCCTTTGGTATCGCTTTCTTGGGATCGAAGCTACTTAAATCTGGAGCTTTGGTCAATAAATGTTTCAAATTCTGAAACTCTTCATCACATGCCTTGCACCAGACGAACTCACACCCCTTTCTTAAAAGACTTCTTAAATGTTCCGTGATACTTGCAAAGTTAGGAATTGTTAGAACTGGGGGTCTCTAGTTGGCAATGGCTGGCGCCACTGTCCAAATAGGGACCCTTCTTCCTAAGTCAGGGCAAGTGGGCTACCCCCTTTGATGACCCCTGCTCAACCCTGTGGTAACGTAGCACGAGCAGTTAGGCCTATCTCAGAGGCAGTGTGTGAAGCATTTATGACCATGCACAATAAGGCAGTAACGACAAAACAAAAGGACACAACTCGAGTAGGTATAGAAAAAATAGTATCTTTATCTAAGGCTTAGTACGAGACTCTCAAAAGCGTTTTAAGCAGTTACAATGCACATACATCAGTAGGGACTTAAAAAGGGCAATTCGTATTCACCAGAACGTGGCACTGACTGAGTTCAAGGTCTGGGTCTACGCGACCCGTTGCGCACCAGATACCTGCCGTTGGACGGGGACACAGCACATAGCTTCTCGAAGAAGCGGAGACGGTGACAGGCGGACTCCCAGCGACCACAGTTCTCGATGGCAGTGGTCCGCAAAGTGCACTCGCAATGATTCGGGCACTCCGGTACAGGCGGGCCCTCAGCGGCAGCGGTGGCCCGGGCTGGTGGTGGCGATGACTCTCGTCGTGCAGCTTTGTGGTGGGCTCGTGGCGGCAGCAGCGCTCTCCCACGGGACGATTCACGATGGAGCAAGGTTGACAAAGACGTGGGCACTCAGCGGCGGCAGCTCTCTCTTAGCTGCAGCGGCCCTCAGGACAAATCCCAATGATGCAAAATTAGCAAGGGTGCGAGCACTCCGCGGCAGCAGCTCTCGCTTAGCTGCGGCGGCTCACAGGACAAATCACGATGATGCAAAGTTAGCAAGGGTGCGAACACTCCGCGGCAGCAACTCTCTCTTAGCTGCGGTGGCTCACAGGACAACTCACGATGGTGCAAAGTTAGCAAGGGTACGAGCACTCCGCGGCAGCCACTCTCTCTTAGTTGCGGCGGCTCACAGTGTTGTAATTTGGCAGCACTTAAGTTAAGCATTAGCCAAGACAGGAGCAATACAGGAGTTAAGGAAGGACTTGAGTTTAAGGTACAGGTGCTGTGCCCTTGGTGCCTGTTAGATTAAAGTGAAGAAAACTGGTGCACTGCCTGAGACACTGGACAGGATCGTTGAGGGTATTTGCCCTGGGGGGGTGATTGCCCTATTCTGAACGAAAGACTTTTTCTTCTCAAACTGGGCCGTGATTCTTGAGTTGCGAGTTGTGCAGCTCCACCGTGGGAACAACAAGAGCCTGCCTGTGAGGCTCAAACGGACACAGGGAGAAGACTCCCCTCTGGATGGTTGTACAGCGGCTTCAATTTCCCACGGACTCTTTTTTTGTTAGTAATGTACCCCTTTGATCGTCCCATTTTTGAGGGGGATCAACTTAATAAAGTGTGTTATCAAAATAAAGAAGGTTATCCACAAGCCAAAGGGACTAAATGGGAATGGGAAAAGTGACAATATTTCAACACCATATGTCTTCACAAATGTGAGAATAATAAAGAACATTGGACCTTTTGTGATTTCTGTGACAAAAGCTAAAGCAGATTTGTGTATTTGTAGCGTTGGAAGAATTCCAGTGGGGAGGAGTGAGTGTACTGTAATCCTGACCATTGAAGGTGCCAATAACAGCACTTTCACAGCCTCGCATAATACGTATTTTGTGTGTGGAAATAACGGATATTATCAATTACCTGTTGGGTGGTCAGGAATCTGCTACCGGATCACTCACCTTCAGTATATGGTGCAATATCAGAACTGCATAAGATTGGTGCAGAAATTCATCCAGAGACTGGTACTTGGACTTTTACTGGATGGTTTTGGACTCTTGTTTCTGCTTGGGGCTGGAAGCTACTGACTATCCTGTGTGTAATGATTATGATACTTTTTTACATGCTGTGTATGTATCCAATGTGGTCCAATGCTTTGCTCCATTTGCATCTCTGCTTGTATACCTGCCAAAGGGAACGTTGCTGAAACAAAGGCCCAACAAATGTTGAAGAAAGAGGTGACCGAAATAATGTTAATAGATGTACGGGATGAATATTTAGATTACCCCAGATAAACGAATGTCTTCGGCTAATGCTGAAAGGGTCGTCTGTTGTAATTTGGCAGCACTTAAGTTAAGCATTAGCCAAGACATCCTGTATTCAGAGGCTAAATTGTCCGCTTTGTGGAATCCATTTTGTATTTCTGGCAGCCATTTTGGTTGCCATGTGCTGCCATGTGCTCTGTCCTACCTTCCTGTTAACTGCTCTTGAAATCTGCCTAGAGACGAGTTATATTTAGTTTCTCTTGCTTTGCACATGCTCAGTTGAGCCTCGTAGCTGTCCATGCAGCTGTTCCGAGTTTATAAATGTCAGGATGTGTCTACTAGAAGTAGAAACTGTTAGATCCACCCACTTGTCGACTGTGCATTTCTTGTATGACCTTATATGTATCTAAAACCAGCATTTGTGTTTGTACCGCCTTCATTTGAGCCCCTGTGTGGGTATAAAAGGACCAAGGTCCTTCCATTCAGTGTGCTACTTCATGCATTACCGAAGGGTGGTGTGTAAATGTAGCTCCACCTCATGAGGTTTAATAAACTCTGTCTTTTCTATTCCAGTTTCTGTGCCAACTTCTTCTTAGCGGTCTGAGGACTCTGTGCAAGGAAGGGAGAACCCCTAAGCACTGGTATGCCTTGTTGAGGCTCACCACTACAACAGGACAACTCACGATGGTTCAAAGTTAGCAGGGGTGCGAGCACTCAGTGGCGGCTGCTCTCTCTTAGCTGCGGCGGCTCACGGGACAAATCACGATGATGAAAAATTAGCAAGAGTGCGAGCACTCCGCGGCAGCAACTCTCTCTTAGCTGCGGCGGCTCACAGGACAAATCACGGTGGTGCAAAATTAGCAAGGGTGCGAGCACTCCGCGGCAGCAACTCTCTCTTAGCTGCGGCGGCTCACAGGACAACTCACGATGGTGCAAAGTTAGCAGGGGTGCGAGCACTCAGCGGCGGCAGCTCTCTCTTAGCTGCGGCGGCTCGCAGGACAATCCACGAGGTTGCACAACTAACACAAGTGCGGGCATCCAGCGGCGGCAGCTTTCTCTTAGCTGCGGCGGCCCACAGGGTTTCAGCGAAGGTTCTGAAGATTCAAATTAAGGCGGGCACTCAGCGGCGGCAGCTCTCTCTTAGCTGCGGTGGCCCACACAGTTTCAGCGAAGGTTCTGAAGATTCAAATTAAGGCGGGCACTCAACAGCGGCAGCTCTCTCTTAGCTGCGGCGGCCCACACAGTTTCAGCGAAGGTTCTGAAGATTCAAATTAAGGCGGGCACTCAGCGGCGGCAGCTCTCTCTTAGCTGCGGCGGCCCACACAGTTTCACAAGGGTTACCAGTTCACGTTCCTCACAGTAGGACTAGAGGTTCCGGATTACTCGACGGAGGCCTCACCTGCGAGTAGAATTCTAGCAAAGGAATTCGTGCGGCTGGCGAGGGTGAAGTCTAATGTCCCTGAGACTTCAGCAGGAGGCGCTCTCAATTCAGGCCCTTGGGTAGTTTCTTCAGCAAGCTTGGTGAAAGTTTCAAAGTCCTTTCCTCTGTCCGCTCGGACAGAATTTCCGTCTTGACATCCAGAAGGAACACCCTTGAAACAGGATTCAGTGCAGCGTTTTATACCTAAAAAGTCTTTGTTTTCTGCAGTCACAAATCACTGCATCCAGTCAGAACCAGTTCGGTGGGGTCGGGGAGCACTTGGTTTACGAGGCGACATCCTGCCCTTTGGGAATCTGGGGGTCTGCTATCAGACGCCCAGTGGGAGATGGAGCCATCATTCACCTTGCCAGGCACGGCCCTGCTCGGATCAAAGAGTCACCCCTCCCCATACTCTAAATGCCGATCTCTCTCCCAGCCAGGTCTGACCCAGCTGGCCCTGCTGCTCCAAAACCAGACGGCCAATACACACGCTAGCAAAAGCCTACAGGAAAGCTTCAGACCAGAAAATACCTCGTTTCTAGTAGAGGCATTTTCGAACTCGGGCTACGCTAATAATCCTTACTAAAAGATGCATCTCAATGTTCTGAGCTTAAACATATCAAATTCGACGTTCCTATCAGTTTCCTGGGGGCAGGGAGGATTAAGGCATGCAATACTCAGCCTGCACATTCTGGCCTATGAGAACGGGTGGCCTCGCAATAGTAAACAGTGAAATGGAGGGTAACTCGCTATTAGAACATGCTACACAGACATACTTTCAAAGCTGCTTCGGTGGGTAGCGCAAATCAGCGCTGCCGGCCCACCAGCAGTATTTGGTCTACCAGCCCTGGGCCCACGCAGTGCACTGATACTAGGGACTGACAGGTAAACCAAACGAGCCAATTATAATTATTCCAATTCATAAAGTTATCTTTACACAGGGAGCATTCGCGCTGTGTCACTGATTGGTAGTGGCACAGCGCCCAGAGCATCTAAATCCAGCCAACATAAAAGGTCAGAAGAGAAAAGAGGAAGGGAGACCCGCGCCAATGATGCCAGGTCTAACACACGTCCCCTCCAGCTGAAATGTGGGGAGAACTAACCATTCCCTTGGGAGTTCTCATCACTAAGGCGGAAAAACCTGGACAGACCGTCAGCATTGGCGTGCTCTGTACCAGGGCGGTGTTCCACCGTGAAATCCATACCTTGTAGGGAAATGGACCACCTCAACAACTTGGGATTCTCACCCCATATATGCATAACCATCTAAGGGGCCTGTGGTCTGTCTGAACCCGGAAGTGAGTCCCAAACAAATATGGCCTCAGCTTCTTCAGCGCCCAGACCACAGCAAATGCCTCACGCTCAATTGCACTCCACCTCTGTTCCCGGGAAGTAACCTCCTGCTTAGGAAGGCTACCGGTTGGTCTAGTCCCTCCTCATTGATCTGTGACAGAACAGCCCCTATACCATGCTCTGAGGCATCTGTCTGGACAATGAATTCCTTTGAAAAGTCGGGTGCCTGAAGCACGGGTGCAGTGCACATGGCAGTCTTCAGGGCGTCAAAAGCGTTCTGACAGGTGTCAGTCCAGTTTACCTTCTTTGGCTGCTTCTTAGAAGTCAGCTCAGTCAAGGGTGCAACAATGTTACCATATCCTTTGACAAACCTCCTGTAGTACCCCGTGAGTCCTAAGAAGGCTCTCACCTGCGTCTGAGTCTGAGTCTGCGTCTTCCCACGCCAGGATAGTTTCAATTTTGGGCTGAAGGGGCGCCACCTGGCCGCTCACCACCTGGTGCCCCAAATACACTACAGAACCCTGCCCAATCTGGCACTTACTGGCTTTGATTGTGAGGCCTGCCTTCCGCAGTGCCATCAATACCTCCCAGAGGTGGTCAGGTGGTCCTCCCAAGAGGAGCTAAACACCGCAATGTCATCCAGGTAGGCGGCACTGAAGTCTTCCAGCCCAACCAACACCCTGTTGACCAGCCTCTGAAAGGTGGCAGGGGCATTCTTCATTCCAAAGGGCATCACCCGGAACTGGTAGTGCCCATCGGGTGTGGAGAAGGCTGACCTCTCCTTTGCTCCCTCGGTCAAGGCGATCTGCCAATACCCAGACGTCAAATCAAATGTGCTGAGGTATTTGGCAGCCCCTAACCGATCTATGAGCTCATCAGCTCTGGGGATGGGGTGCGCGTCAGTCTTCGTGACTGAATTGAGGCCCCGATAGTCCACGCAGAACCGAAGTTCGGCGGTGGTACCAGGCGCTGCAGCTTTTGGTACCTGGACCACTGGGCTGGACCAAGGACTGCTAGAGGACTCAATCACCCCAAGGGCAAACATTTTGGTAACCTCATCCTGAATGTAGGCCCTTACCTGGTCAGTCACTCGGTAAGCCTTGTGCTTAATGGGAGGACTGTCCCCGGGGTCCACGTCATGGACACACCAATCAGTGACACTAGGTACCAGGGAGAACAGATCACTGAATTGCCCCACCAGTTGGCGGCAATCACCCTGCTGCTCAGGAGTCAGTGTGGTGGAGAGGACCACACCCTCCACTGACCCATCTCGCTCCCCTGCACACAGGAGGTCAGGAAGGGGCTCGCTCTCCTCCTCCATCCCAGCATCTGTGGCCAGAAGCATGCCCACTTCAGACCTCTCAAAGTGGGGCTTCAGGCGGATAACATGCAGGACCCGCAAGGGGTTCCTGGGAGACTGCAAGTCCACCACGTAGGTAACAGGACTCTTGCGCTCCACCACCTCAAAGGGGCTGTCCACTTATCCTGGAGCGCACAGGGCTCCACCGGGGCCATGACCCAAACCTTCTGTCCAGGCTGAAACTCGATCAGAGTGGCATTCTGATTGTGCCAGCGTTTCATCTCTTCCTGGCTGGTTTCCAGGTTTGCCTCCGCAAGTTTCCTGAAACGCCGAGTCTGGTTCCTGAAGGCCAGCATGTAACTAAACACATCCTGGGGAGGTTTCCTGGGAGATTGCTCCCAGCCTTCCTTGACCAGACTCAGAGGCCCTCTTACCGGGTGACCATAGAGCAGCTCAAAGGGACTGAACCCTAAGGACTTCTGTGGCACCTCACGGTAAGCAAACAACAGGCATGGTAAGAGGACATCCCACTTACGCCTCATGGGCTCGCCTAGGCCCATAATCATGCCCTTAAGGGTCCGGTTGAATCTCTCAACCAGCCCATTACCCTGGGGGTGGTAAGGAGTGGTGAACCTATACGTTACCCCACACTCCTCCCACAGAGACTTCATGTACTTGGAGATGAAGTTAGTTCCCCTATCAGACACCACCTCTCTGGGGAATCCCACACGGGAGAAAATCCCCATCAGTGCCCGTCCCACCACGGGGGCCGTCACTGTCCTGAGCGGGATGGCCTCAGGGTACCGGGTGGCATGGTCCACCAAGACCAGGATGAACCTATTGCCCATGGCTGTCTTGGGATCCAGAGGCCCCACAATATCAATGCCCACTCTTTCGAATGGGGTGCTCACCACGGGAAAGGGCTGTAGTGGGGCCTTAATCTTCCCCCATTCTTCCCACTTGCCTGGCAAGTCTCACACGTTCTGCAGTGAGCATCGGAGCTCCTGCGCATCTGGGGCCAATAGAAGTGGGTGACCAGCCTCTCAAAGGTCTTGGTCTGCCCCAGATGTCCGGCCAGTGGCACATCATGAGCCAACTCCAGTAGGAAGGTCCTGAAGCGCTGGGGTACCACCAGCACACGGGCTGACCCAGGCTCAGCAACCTTAGGCTCGCTGTAAAGGAGGTCGTTCTCCCAATAGATCCAATGTGACCCTGTCTGGTCACCTACTGCCTGGGCGGCGGCCTGTCGTCGTACCCCCTCAAGAGAAGGGCAGGTTCTCTGCTGCTCGCAAAATTCCTCCCTGGAGGGCCCCCCTTCCTGCTGCCAATGGGTCAGCTCCGGTAGGTCCCCCAGTTCGGCCACTTGTTCCCCTGTAGGTTCCAGGGCATCCCCCTCAAGGTCTGCTCCCTCCAGGACCGTGGGAACCGTGGGGGCCGGTTTCCCACACCCCCTACCCCTTCTCTTTGAGGCAGGGGCCTGGGCCATACTTTCAGGCTCCAGACCCTCCTGAACATCCTTCTGAGCTGTCCTGGACCGAGTGGTCACACACGCCCACTCAGGCAACCCCAACATTTCCAAATGAGACTTTCTCTCCACCGTAGCCCACGGGGAGTTCTCCAGATCGTTGCCCAAAAGACAGTCTACAGGCATGGCGGCCCTCACAGCCACTTGAAGAGTTCCTGTGACCCCCCCACTCGAAGGGAACCTGAGCCACTTCACACTGGCTCTCTGAGTTGTCTGCTGACACTACGGGGCAGAATGCATGGGGGACAACTTGTTCTTTGGACACCAACCGGGAGCTGACAGCAGTCACACTAGCTCCGGTGTCTCTGAGAGCCTCCACCCTATGGCCATTGATGGTCACCCATTGCCGGTACTTCTGAGTGTTGGTCGGCAGTGTGGGGTTAGGGACCTTCTCAAAGTCCCCTAGCGAGATAAGGGTTAACTCTACGGGATCCCACCCACCTTGGACCTCCATTTCCTAACCCCCCAGGGCTACACTGGCAATCTGGCGGGATGGTGCACGGAATGGTGCATGAGGGGATGCATTGGGGTCCCTCTGGGGACACTGGGGATCATAATACCGGTGGCCCACTTGACCACACTTGAAACAAGTAAGGGGCCCCCTATGAACAGGCCTACCTGTCGGGGACACTGGCTTCTTCTCAGGGGAGGCTGGGACACCACTGCTTGGTTCCCTTGGGAATTACTTTGGGGCCCTCTCCGGAACTCCCTCTGTTTACCCTTGTCCCCCACTTTTCTGCTGGGGACCCTGCCCACCTCGGGCGAAGTCTCCCACAAAACCTTTGCGGACCCGGGTGCTCACCCAGCGGTCCGCCTCCTCAGCAAGCTTCCTAGGGTTAGTCAGCTTGCTATCAATCAGGTGCTGGCATAGCTCTGGAAAACAGTTACTGGACAAATTCTCCCACGCAAACAAATCATACAATTGCTCGAAAGTTTCCACTTTGCTACCTTTTACCCAGCTATCCATTGCTCTGCAGAAAAAAGACACATATTCAACCCACGTGGTACCCTCTAACTTCTTACAGGTCCTAAACCTCTGCCTGTACATTTCCAGGGTCAACCCATAACGGGTCATCAAAGCTTCTTTCATATGGGCATACACCATCCTGCTCTCCTCAGGCAGGTCCAACAGGGTATCCCTACCATCACTTACAAAGCGCCCCCACAATCCCGCTCCCCAATCCTGCTCAGGGACCCGGTGGGACACCATTGCTATCTCATATGCGGCAAACCATTGCCCAATATCCTCACTCTTGTGAAAATCCTTAATGACATCCTTAGGAATATAAACTCTACTCTCAGGAGTTACTAATGGTATGCTGCCACCAGAGGGGGAGACCGGGACACTCCTCGCCCTGATCTCTATCTCCCTCAACATTCTCTCATGTTCCATTCTCATTTTCTCAAGTTCAAATGACAATCGATTTTTCTCAAAGTCTAACTTCTTACTCTCAAGGTCCTTCTGACCTTCCAATTTAGCCGTCTCCAAACTATGCCTCCTATCTCTCTCCCTGTCCTCCAGTCTCTTCGGAGGCGTGGGTTCCAATCCCACCGCTGCCACCAATGTTAGAAATGGGGGTCTCTAGTTGGCAATGGCTGGTGCCACTGTCCAAATAGGGACCCTTCTTACTAAGTCAGGGCAAGTGGGCTACCCCCTTTGATAACCCCTGCTCAACCCTGTGGTAACGTAGCACGAGCAGTTAGGCCTATCTCAGAGGCAGTGTGTGAAGCATTTATGACCATGCACAATAAGGCAGTAACGACACCACAAAAGGACACAACTCGAGTAGGTATAGAAAAATAGTATCTTTATCTAAGGCTTAGTACGAGACTCTCAAAAGCGTTTTAAGCAGTTACAATGCACATACATCAGTAGGGACTTAAAAAGGGCAATACGTATTCACCAGAACGTGGCACTGACTGAGTTCAAGGTCTGGGTCTACGCGACCCGTTGCGCACCAGATACCTGCCGTTGGACGGGGACACAGCACGTAGCTTCTCGAAGAAGCGGAGACGGTGACAGGCGGACTCCCAGCGACCACAGTTCTCGATGGCAGTGGTCCGCAAAGTGCACTCGCAATGATTCGGGCACTCCGGGACAGGCGGGCCCGCAGCGGCACGCGGCTGTGGCGGCCCGGGCTGGTGGTGGTGATGACTCTCGTCGTGCAGCTTCGTGGTGGGCTTGTGGCGGCGGCAGCGATCTCCTAGCTGCGGCGGCCCACGGGACGATTCATGATGGAGCAAGGTTGACAAAGACGTGGGCACTCAGCGGCGGCAGCTCTCTCTTAGCTGTGGCGGCCCACAGGACAAATCCCAATGATGCAAAATTAGCAAGGGTGCGAGCACTCCGCGGCAGCAGCTCTCTCTTAGCTGCGGCGGCTCACAGGACAAATCACGATGATGCAAAGTTAGCAAGGGTGCGAGCACTCCGCGGCAGCAACTCTCTCTTAGCTGCGGCGGCTCACAGGACAACTCACGATGGTGCACAGTTAGCAAGGGTACGAGCACTCCGCGGCAGCCACTCTCTCTTAGCTGCGGCGGCTCACAGGACAACTCACGATGGTGCAAAGTTAGCAGGGGTGCGAGCACTCAGCGGCGGCAGCTCTTTCTTAGCTGCGGCGGCTCACGGAACAAATCACGATGATGAAAAATTAGCAAGGGTGCGAGCACTCCGCGGCAGCAACTCTCTCTTAGCTGCGGCGGCTCACAGGACAAATCACGGTGGTGCAAAATTAGCAAGGGTGCGAGCACTCTGCGGCAGCAACTCTCTCTTAGCTGCGGCGGCTCACAGGACAACTCACGATGGTGCAAAGTTAGCAGGGGTGCGAGCGCTCAGCGGCGGCAGCTCTCTCTTAGCTGCGGCGGCTCACAGGACAATCCACGAGGTTGCACAACTAATACAAGTGCGGGCATCCAGCGGCGGCAGCTCTCTCTTAGCTGCGGCGGCCCACAGGGTTTCAGCGAAGGTTCCGAATATTTAATTTAAGGCGGGCACTCAGCGGCGGCAGCTCTCTCTTAGCTGCGGCAGCCCACACAGTTTCAGCGAAGGTTCTGAAGATTCAAATTAAGGCGGGCACTCAGCGGCGGCAGCTCTCTCTTAGCTGTGGCGGCCCACACAGTTTCATCGAAGGTTCTGAAGATTCAAATTAAGGCGGGCACTCAGCGGCGGCAGCTCTCTCTTAGCTGCGGCGGCCCACACAGTTTCAGCGAAGGTTCTGAAGATTCAAATTAAGGCGGGCACTCAGCGGCGGCAGCTCTCTCTTAGCTGCGGCGGCCCACACAGTTTCACAAGGGTTACCAGTTCGTGTTCCCCACAGTAGGACTAGAGGTTCCGGATTACTCGACGGAGGCCTCACCTGCGAGTAGAGTTCCTAGCAAAGGAATTCGGGCGGCTGGCGGGGTGAAGTCTAATGTCGCTGAGACTTCAGCAGGAGGCGCTCTCAATTCAGGCCCTTGGGTAGTTTCTTCAGCAAGCTTGGTGAAAGTTTCGAAGTCCTTTCCTCTGTCCACTCGGACAGAGTTTCCGTCTTGACATCCAGAAGGAACACCCTTGAAACAGGATTCAGCGCAGCGTTTTATACCTAAAAAGTCTTTGTTCTCTGCAGTCACAAATCACTGCATCCAGTCAGAACCAGTTCGGTGGGGTCGGGGAGCACTTGGTTTACGAGGCGACATCCTGCCCTTTGGGAATCTGGGTGTCTGCTATCAGACGCCCAGTGGGAGATGGAGCCATCATTCACCTTGCCAGGCACGGCCCTGCTCGGATCAAAGAGTCACCCCTCCTCATACTCTAAATGCCGATCTCTCTCTCCAGCCAGGTCTGACCCAGCTGGCCCTGCTGCTCCAAAACCAGACGGCCAATACACACGCTAGCAAAAGCCTACAGGAAAGCTTCCAGACCAGAAAATACCTCGTTTCTAGTAGAGGCATTTTTCGAACACGGGCTACGCTAATAATCCTTACTAAAAGATGCATCTCAATGTTCTGAGCTTAAACATATCAAATTCGACGTTCCTATCAGGTTCCTGGGGGCAGGGAGGATTAAGGCATGCAATACTCAGCCTGCACATTCTGGCCTATGAGAACGGGTGGCCTCGCAATAGTAAACAGTGAAATGGAGGGTAACTCGCTATTAGAACATGCTACACAGACATACTTTCAAAGCTGCTTCGGTGGGTAGCGCAAATCAGCGCTGCCGGCCCACCAGCAGTATTTGGTCTACCAGCCCTGGGCCCACGCAGTGCACTGATACAAGGGACTGACAGGTAAACCAAACTAGCCAATTATGATTATTCCAATTCATACAGTTATCTTTACACAGGGAGCATTCGCGCTGTGTCACTGATTGGCAGTGGCACAGCGCCCAGAGCATCTAAATCCAGCCAACATAAAAGGTCAGAAGAGAAAAGAGGAAGGGAGACCCGCGCCAATGATGCCAAGTCTAACAGGAATGAACTTATGATAAAATTCAGTCATCCCTAAAAATTTCACAAGTTCATCCTTGTCTTGAGGTATTCTCAGATTGGAAATGGTATTAATCAGGGCTGGTTTAGGTTTAATCCCATTGGATGACAAAAGATGCCCAAGATATTCAATTTCTGCCACATCAAATCGACACTTGTCAGCTCTTAGGGTAAGACCTGCATCACACAATCTTCTCAAGACCGCCCTCATCCTACTATCATGCTCTTTTATATCAGTTCCAAACACAAGCACATCATCTTGGTAAATTCTCACTCCATCTACACCCTTCAAAATACGCTCCATAACCTTCTGAAATACAGAGGCAGCAGAAATTAGGCCAAACGGCATCCTCAAAAATGTGAAAGTTCCAAAAGGTGTTACAAAAGCCGTGAGGTCTTGAGATAAAGGATGTAATTTGACCTGGTGGTAAGCGGAAGTCAAATCCAGGGAGGAGAAGTGCTTGGCACCATTTAGCGAGCATAACATTTCACTGATATTAGGTAGAGGGTAGTGATCAACTACCACAGCCTTATTTAACTCCCTCAAGTCCACACAGAGTCTGGCCTCGCCATTAGCCTTGCGGGCCATAACAATGGGCGAAAGCCATTCCGTGGCTTCTACTTCTTGTATGATGCCATTGGCTACCAACTTGTCAAGTTCCACTTTCATGCTTTCTTTTGCCAAGAGCGGTACGCTCCGAACTTTAGCTACTTTAGTTAGTGCATTATGCCTAACTTTGATGTGATTGTAGTAATTCTTGAGACACCCAAGTTTCTCCTCAAAAACTTCAGGAAATTCCTTGACCCATAACTTCCATTCGTCACCAACTCGGCTCACAGAGGGGATTTCTTTCAGGCACACTGAGGGATTCTTATTGGGATCCAGTATTATATGTAAGTCGTGTTGATGGACCCAGCTAATGAGGGAATCTCCCTTCATGGAAACGTACACCTTTCCAGGAACAATTCTGCCCTTAAAATTGATAGTACCCCAAAAGCAACCTAAAAGATCGATGATTTCTCCACCATACCTCCTCGGTTTGATATCAGGTTTGGATAATTTGACTTTCCTCGCTAAATGTTGTTCAAAAAATGACTTTGGAATCAAAGTCAGCTTAGCCCCTGAGTCAAATAACATTTTTTACAGGTGCATCGTTAATTAGAACAACATCCATCGGGCCATCGCCACCAGAACCTTTGACTTGACAAATATTTGTTACCTCAGAATCAGAATCATTTTCATAAAGATCTATTTCCCTTACTTTCTTTAGATCTTTCCCTGATCTGCAACATTTTGAAAAATGACCTTTGCACCCACACACATTACATGAGGCCTTCAAACCAGGACAACCTTTAAAATTGGCCATGTGCCCCGGATTACCACACCTGTAACACTTACCAGAGAACGTCTTGGATACAACTGGTTTGTTCTCAACTTTAACAGAAATTTTAGGTCTAGATTTTGTTTCTTTTTCAATAACTAAAACACTTTCACCATTAGTTTTTATAACCGTATCATTTTTACGTATGGTATCAACACATGCCTTTGAATGTTCATGGGTTTTTGCAATAGTAAGAACCTCATGTAGAGACAGATTGTCTTTCTGCCACAAGCTATCCCTGGCTTTGTCGATGCTACAGCCCAACATAAATTGGTCACGAAGACGTTCATCCAAAGATGCTGCAAAATTACAAGTGGCGGCAAGTTTATGCAAATCAGTAATATATTGTTCCACAGACTCTTCTTGCCTTTGCATCCTCCTTCCGAAATGGTACCTTTCAAGAACCGTACTGATCTTTGGAAGATAGTGTAAATCTAATTTTTTTACCGAAATCTCAAACTCATTCAAATTTGCAGCATCTCCATCTGAGAGATCAGGAAGATGCTCGAAAACCTCCTGACCCTCAGAACCCAAACAATGCATTAATAGGGAAGTTTTCCTTTCAGCACTGAGAGACGTGCCACAGACCCTTGCATAATGGGTAAAAACCTTCTTCCATTTGAGCCATGGAAGAGCAGGCTCACCGGGAGAAGATAAGAAAAAGGGAGGTGCAGGTACGTTTTGCATAGTTGAAAGAAAACAAATGAGTATAAACAATACAGCTTACGGATATTTTATTACACTAAGCTTCACCTGTGTAGAAGTAAAAGTGACCAAGCATGCAGTGTACAGATGTAAAATAGCTTACAAATAAGTTATAGAAAACCCTGTATATATATAATAGTAATAGTAATACTGTAGTAAAAAGAGTAAATAATTTCGCTGGTAAAATAATTAAAACTGTAGTCAAAATTGTGCCTGTACCTCTTTCTTTCAATTCAAATATGCTGTGCGTGTCAGCGTGAGATAGTGGCACGAGCGAAAGGATGAAGAGCTGTTCGTGTCAGCGTTGAAGTGACATGACACGCATGGACACAAAATAAAGCTGTGCATGCCAGCGAGTAAACTTGTATAAATAAATGCTGTGCGTGTCAGTAGAAATTGCACGCTAAACGACACTCTCATCAAAGGACTGCTGTGCGTGTCAGCGGACGTGTTTGTCAGCGCACACACTCGGCAAGATGAGCGATCCCAAATAAAGATGGCGGAGCCGCCATAATTACATGCCACGTACAAGCACTGTGACGCTGGCATGTCAGCATAGAATGCCATAACACGCCTGGAGATCCGAAGGGAAGAACGTCACCAGCAAAAATGCGCAGGAAGACGCTGTTGCACGTGTGCAAGACGAAGGTCGCGAAGCAGATGAATGAATGATGCGAAGCAGCCTAGCAACAAGTCATCCACGACAACCGGCCACCGGTAAAACAGTTTGACATTTAGTTTTGAGTTTTCAAAATACGCAGCCACAGCGCTCCCTCTCAATTGTCACTAAGTGAGTCAGAGACGGTTTCCTCACCACAAGGATCATAAGAGATGTACGAGCGCAGCAGCTCACTTAAAAAATAATAATAATAAAATCGCCAAAATAGCGCTCCTTTACAACAACCACCAAACAAAGCACAGTTAGATTTTCTGAAGTAGCAAAGTGTCACGAAGTGAAACACAAAGAGGCTGTTGGGAGTTGCACAAGCGCAGCAGGATCGGGGTCTTGCATTCGTGTAAATAATAAACACATACACCTCACCAGATCCTGGCTTGAAAAAAATCAGGAAGCAGATGTGCCGGGTAGAAGTCGCAGGATGCTGGATGTTGATCTTCTCCTCAGCAAGAGATGAGATGAGAAGTGTAGATTTTTGAAGTGCAGATTCTTGCCTTTGAATAATTTTCTTTGAAATGGTGTGTTGAGGTCTCTGAGAGCACACGTAGGTGTTCTTCAATTTCCCGTCGTCGCCAAATGTAAGATCCCTCTTCACAGGAGCACAGGAGGCAGAGGTGTAGGTTTAAATGTCTTTATTAGGTTCAATACATCAGAGACCTCATCCAACACTGAGCACTGGCAACTGTCATCTGACCAGAAGCACAGCCTTCCATAGCAACCTAGGAATTCCACATTCTAAGCAATGTCACAGAACAACTTATGCTTATGTAACTTAATGTAAGACCCTACACCCCCCCTTCGGCTCGGGCCTTTAATGGCCGGTAGAGACCGCTACGTCGGGCTCTAAGGCTATTATAGAACAGCAGAAGGAAAACAAATGTTTAGAGTGACAGTGTGAGCACAGACCCTACAAAAAGATTCTTTCAGTGCCAACCAGCCCAAACCAATTCCCACCAACCTACCCCCTGCTCCCTGTCACAGTACAGGCTGCCTCACTCAAAGGAGAAATTTGCATGCTGGGGTAGGGGAATAGGTGTGTTTTTAAGTTTCAAACTAAGAAAAAATAAAAACTGGAGCACAAATTTCTGTGACAGAAATGTGTCAAACAAGTGAGTGTTGTCAGGAGTTTGAGATGGTGGTGGGAGTGGACTGTAAAGGGCTAGGTAAAGAAAGGTTAAACTTTTAAGGATGTAATCAGACAAGATGACTTGGCACAGTGACTAATGTCCTGGGGGCGACCACAAAACATATTTGAGGGCACAATTTCATGTCCCTGGTGGTTAGTTAAGGCAGTGCTTGATGAAAGCACCTTTTATCACTATATTTTGGCAGCAGGTTGCTGGAGGTGGTACTGTTCGACAAAAATGTTTGTGCACATTTATTTTGTGTCAACTTGATGTGGTGGTGAATGGCGTGCCCTGGTTTTTAAGTTGTTATGCTTTTGTGCTGTATTATTTCAATGTAATGTTGTGCTGTGCTGTGGTTGCTGGATTGCATTTCATTTTCACTGTATTTATTGTATGTTATGTTGATTTGCTTATGTTACTGTGTTATGTTCTGTTGTTTACTTTAGATTCCTCAACAAATACTGCTACTTTGCCAGCCAAAAGCAGTGCCTGGCTTTAAACTACTTTGACAAGCAACCATTTACCAGTGTTTGGACAAAATGTTGAGTTTTTATTACCATGACACTAGAATATCATTGCAAGAATATAGTGATGTGGAAAATTCCATCAAAAGGACTATTGCAGGCAAGAATATTAGGCCTCATTAAGATGTCGGTCAGACAGCCACCGGCGGCCTGTCTTACCGACATCCAGCAGAGCTGTCCGACCGCCGCATTATGATCGGTCTTATCGCGTTCCCTACAATAGGGGCGTGCCTGCTCAGGTACCGCTGTAGGGATTACAATGTCCCTTTCCCACAGCCATTCCATGGCGGTCCAACCGGCATAAAAAGGCTGTCGGAAAGGGAGTTTGGGGGCCCCTAGCAGGACCCCTGTCCCCAGTGGGCCTCTCCTATGTGGCCTGGGGGGCACCTGTGGTGCCTCCCCAGAGTACATGCCCCGTGTGGTGCCTGGCACAAGGTGCATGGATGTTTCAAAACATCCCTTTTTCCATTACAGCTGGTGCTGCGGCCCTTTTCGGGCCACAGCACAAGAAGCAATGGGAAAAGTCATGATTGTGACCGCCTACACGGGGGTTGCATCATAATTTGGGGAGTGGGACCGGCGACTACTTGTCGGTCAGTCCCAATCCTGCTGCGAGCGTCCGACCGCCATCATAATAGGACCAATTGTTTTTCAGTGTTGTTTTTAATGTCGCTTTTAAACATATTGTTGGAAGTAATATTGTTTTTTCAATATTTTTGTAATGTATTAGTGTAATTGTTTTTGTATTCTATTGTTTTATATTTTTTAGTTTGGAATTTTTATTTTTGTATTTGTTTAATTACATTTCTAAGGTTTGAATATTTTTTATTTTTGATATATATTTGTAACTTTTTTTTAAATTTACATATTTTTTCTTTTTTAGTAGCAGGATGTGGGTTTATAGGAGAAAGGGGATATATATATACATATATATATATAGATATATATCTATATATATCTATGTATATCTATATATATCTATATCTATATCTATATATATATATATATATATATATATATATATATATATATATATATATATATATATATATATATATATATATATATATATATATATATATATATATATATATATATATATATATATCCAAAGACGTTCGTCACCATTCCAATATAAAAGACGAAATGCAGACCCAGAGTTGGTGCAATTGCTGGTTTATTTGGTGAACTCCCGCATCTCCGCCATTACGCGTTTCAGCCTCACACGAGGCCTTGATCACATGACACGAAACGGAGACTTCGCTTCAAATTTAAAGTGCTAGTGCATCGTAAACACACGTGATGTGCAAAGTTTTGATGGACAAAGAAGAAATACTACCATATGTTTCTTAGCCGACCTTATACAATGCCGTTCATTTTCATAAAGTGCAATAAACATGTACCCATAGTCACAATGTGCAATCATGTGCAATAAATAAATAAATAGATCTTCATAATTGAATTTAAATACAATGCACATAAAAAAGGGTTAAAAATCCAGATTAAAAGCATATACAATTAAAATCTGAATTCCCACATTTTATTGACTATTCAAGTGGTCCCATGTAAAGTGTGCTCCTGGTTACCATATTTTATAACCACTTCTTCATGCATGATTGACCTGGCTCAATGAGCATGGAATGAAAGAAAATGTAAGGTATGCAACAAATTCAGCCCAAGTGGGCATAAGTCCATCAATTCAGATAAAAGTGCTTGTGCTAATAAAAATTATACCCGTGTCTACATCACCTTGAATCACAGCCGTGATTCATTACTAGTCGTGTGTAAAAATGCTAAAATTTCAGATAAAAATATTTTTAAGAAAGGGAGGGGGGCAGTTTTAATACAAAAAGTAAAAGGTTATACTTATATAAGAAGGATTAGAGGTAACAGATTCATAGGCAGGTGAAAAAGTCCTCACTTGCGTTTAAGCCGGATGGGATTTTACAGTCGAGTTCCAGGATGTATTGTGTTTCCAACTTTCGTAGAAGGTAGTCGCGGTTCCCACCCCTTCTCAGTGGCAAGACAGCATCAATGGCAAAGTATTTCAATAGCTGACTATCACTGCCATGGTGTTCTTTGAAGTGTCTGGCCACTGGGTAGGAAGCGTCATTGTTGGAAATGGCTCGCATGTGCTGGAGTATCCGCTTGTGCACTTGCAATTTAGTGCTCCCCACATAACGTAGGCCACACGGACACTCCAGCACATACACCACAAATTCTGTTTTACAGTTTAGAAACTTGGAAATCTCAACTGGTCTCTGTCTGAAAGGAGTGGTATATGTTTTGACATTATTACTATGTCTACACGCTTTGCAATTGGAGCATTTAAAAAACCCTGTTCGCGCATTTAGCCAGTTTTTAGTGGAAGTAACCTCAGGGCTACTTCTGACCAATGCGCTGCTCATAGATCGGGCTTTCCTGTAAGTAATGCTAGGGGTAGTTGTTAGGCGCTCGCCCAATACGGGGTCATTCAGAATTAATGGCCAATTCCTATTGACTATTCTCCTTAGGGTTTTATGCTGTCTATTGAATGTCAATATCAACCTGGTAGGTTGGGCCAAGGATTGTCTAATTTCAGAGTCCCTTTTGTTTCGGTCAACCAATAACTCTGAGCGTGTTTGATTGTTGGCCTTGTTCATTGCGGCCCTAATCACACTTTTGGCATAACCCCTAGCTAAAAACCTTTGTTTACATGCCTGCTGTGCCTCTATGCAGTCCATTTCTGTGCTACATATTCGTTTGATCCGTAGCATTTCCCCGTAGGGGATGCTATTGATCAGATGTGGCGGATGGTGACTAGTAGCATGCAACACAGTATTGCCAGCGGTAGCCTTTCTATGCAAGCGTGTCTGTATCTGGTTGTTACATATATACACCTCAACATCTAGAAAAATTATCTCATCATGACTGATTTGGGCAGTAAATTGTGAGTTGAGAGAGTTATCATTCAATTCCATTACAAATTTGCGAGCTTCCATTTCATTACCTCTCCATATTAGGAACAAATCATCAATAAATCTGTACCAACACAGAATATGTTTACTGAGGGTATCTTTGTGTGTTATCATGAGGACCTGCTCCTCCCACATGCCCATATGCAGACAGGCATAACTCGGGGAGAAGCAAGCCCCCATGGCAACTCCTCTCACTTGCTGAAAAATTTGGTTATTAAATGAAAAAAAGTTGTTTTCAAGGCATGTGGATATCATAGACAACAACATTTTGTTATGCAAGCCATACTGTCTGCGCCTAGTATTTAGATAAAATTCAGTGGCTAAAAGACCATCCCGATTATGTATGCTGGTATACAGCAAGATTACATCTAATGACATGAATAAGCATTCCTCATCCCATTTTACATTTTCAATTTTCCGTAGGAAATCCCCAGTGTCCTTTATGAACGATGGAAGTTCTCTTACTAGGTCCTGGAGAAAAAAGTCCACATATTTGGATGTATTCTCTGTTTTGCTCCCTATGGCTGAAATAATACGTCTGCCGGGCGGTCTGGACATATCCTTATGGACTTTGGGGATAAAGTATATAGTCGCGATGACGGGATGATCGGTTTTTAAATACTTAAACTCGTCCATACTTAAAAGACCGGCTGATTTCCATGCTACTAGTTTGCTGTTGTATTCCATCCAAGAACTCTTTACTGCTAAAATATTGCTTCTTTTGTAGCAATTTCTGTCACTGAGTTGTCTTTCTGCTTCTTCCATGTAGAGTTCACATGGCCATAAAACCACATTTCCCCCTTTGTCTGACTGGCGGATAATAGTTTTATCATCTTTTTGTAGTTTACTGACCAATTGTGCATAGATATGGTCCTGTTTATTATGTCTGCTGGGGCATCTCATTGTCTCTCGATAAAGTTTCTTTAATTCAAAAGTGACTTTGTCATGAAAAATGTCAACATTATCTTTCAGCATGAGGGGGCAAAAAGTTGATTTGGGTCTGAACTTGGTTTGTGTTGTCGCCCCAAGTTGCTGTGCTTCTTGCTCATTCATGATTGTATTATTTTCATTGAATAGCTGTTGCATATCCGTTAATAGTGCTTGGTCCCTTGCTGTTAATGTCTGACTAATATTGCCCTCCACTTGTGTTGACATGATGGTATTTTGATTGTTAGTCCCTTGAATTGCATGATATTTTCGTAGTTTGATCTTTCGCACGAATTTAAATAAATCGATCCTTGTCTCCGCATAATTAAAATTTGTTACAGGACTGTAAGTAAGACCCAGTGACAGTATTCTGCGTTCATCTTCGCTCAGAGTTGTCTCAGTCAGATTGATAACCGTGTTATCCTCCATGCTAGTTATCAGCGCCTGTTCCATCTCTTTTTTGTTGGTTTTTTGTTGTTGTCTTGCTTGGTTTTGTTGCCTACATCGCCGTCTCGCTCGTCGTTTCTGGTTGTTTCGTTTGTTCCTCCCATGTTTGTACTCTTGTTTGGTCCTCGCGGGCGCAGGGTTTGCCTCCTGTCCAAGCGCATATAATCCATCTCTTGACCCAGTGATGGTATGGTAAACCCCAACGACCCTGCGCCTGTGGTCTGTTCATTTTCTGATCCGCTGTCAATGGCAGAGCTCAGGTCCGATACTGACGAGGACGCCTGAGAGATACTGTTGGCATTAGGATGTGCAGTTGATGTTCCTCCCAATGGTATTGCCTTTTTCACTGCATCATATCTGCGTGCAAAAGTGAACACACGGCCCTATTCATAGTCCACTTTATCTCTTTGATATTTATAGGCTTTACGTTTTTTAATCACATCCTCGTCTCTTTGTAGGCGCCCCATATATATATATACACACTTGTATAAATATATATATTTCCTTTTTTTAGTAGCAGGATGTTGGGTTTGTAGGAGAAGAGGATATATATATATATATATATATATATATATATATTCACTGAAAAAAACCATAGGTTTCAGGCACGTTATAGTTAGAAATTAGCATTTAAAAAACCTTAGAAATTCACTGAAAAAACCATAGGTTTCAGGGGCGTTATAGTTAGTTGGACATTTCACTCGTACAAAACCATAGAAATTCCCCCGTTATAGTTAGTTCAGCTAACTATAACTCGTGTGCCCGCAATGCACTGCTGATGACGTCACATATTACATCACTCATGACATGGTAGTGCAGTGGTGTTTGTGTAGTGTAGGGGGTCGTGCTGGGGGTAGTGTTTTAGGGTTTAGGGTAGTGCAGTGGTGTTTGTGTATTGTAGGGGGTAGTGTTTTAGGGTTTAGGGTAGTGCAGTGGTGTTTGTGTACTGTAGGGGGTCGTGCTGGGTTCTAGTGTTTTAGGGTTTAGGGTAGTGCAGTGGTGTTTGTGTAGTGTAGGGGGTCATGTTTTAGGGTTTAGGGTCGTGCAGTGGTGTTTGGGTAGTGTAGGGGGTCGTGCTGGGGTAGTGTTTTTGGGTTTAGGGTAGTGCAGTTGTGTTTGGGTAGTGAAGGGGGTCGTGCTTGGGGTAGTGTTTTAGGGTTTAGGGTAGTGCAGTTGTGTTTAGGTAGTGAAGGGGGTCGTGCTGGGGGTAGTGTTTTAGGGTTTAGGGTAGTGCAGTGGTGTTTGTGTAGTGTAGGGGGTCATGCTGGGGGTAGATTTAGGGTTTAGGGTAGTGCAGTGGTGTTTGTGTAGTGTAGGGGGTTGTGCTGGGGGTAGTGTTTTAGGGTTTAAGGCAGTGCAGTGGTGTTTGTGTAGTGAAGGGGTTGTGCTGGGGGTAGTGTTTTAGGGTTTAGGGTAGTGCAGTGGTGTTTATGTAGTGTAGGGGGTTGTGCTGTGGGTAGATTTAGGGTTTAGGGTAGTGCAGTGGTGTTTGGGTAGTGTAGGGAGTCGTGCTGGTGGTAGTGTTTTAGGGTTTAGGGTAGTGCAGTTATGTTTGGGTAGTGTAGGGTGTCGTGCTGGGGGTAGTGTTTTAGGGTTTAGGGTAGTGCAGTGGTGTTTGGGTAGTGGAGGGGGTAGTGTTTTAGGGTTTAGGGTAGTGCGCCCAACCAGCCACAATATCCGTGGACAAAGGGGATCCTGACTCTTTGGAACGCTCCGTCCATTGAATAATTAGGGTCTCGGGCCCTACCACGTCCAAGACCTATCAATTCCTTTCTTGGATCCCTCATATACTTGGAGAAAAAGGTACATAGTTTCTCATCAATTTCAGGCATGTGTGCCACCTTCCCCTTCAGTGAGGGCCTGGGTCATTCTCCCCTCATCCTATTCCTGACCTCCCTTTCAAGGGGTTGATGGATTTTCCCCACCACATACTCTGCCACTTTGGCGTCAGGTGTCCACTCCGCCGACCTAGGATGGTAAATTTGGGTAACTCGAACATGTCAGAGCGGACCCCGTCCCCAACCGGGGACTGAGAGGAGTGGGACTCCCCGAGTCCTTATCCTCATCGGAGGAGAACTCGTCCTCCTATACACCCTCTCCCTCTAAGGGAAACCCGCCGTCGGGGTCTACAATAGTGGTGACAGTGTCGCAATTTTCTCCGGGCCCCTCCTCCTCCCGGCAGGGTGCATGTTTTAGCGTTCGCGCACTCTTGAGGAAGGTCTCCGTAAGTTTATCAAATCCTTCCAAGTGCCCCGCGTTATGCTTAACGGCCCTTTTATTCCCCATCTGGGAGCTACTGGGACCCGCCACCACCAGATCTGGGTCACTGAACACCCCAGGGATGCTTTTCGCTAGCTTATCAACCTGATCCCTAAGAGGAGCCAGCGCCCTAGAAATAGCCAGAGAGAGAGCTTGGTCCACTGCTGGAGGGAGAAGTTGGGGGGTCATTCCTCCTCCAATTCCTGGTAGGAGGAGAAAAAATGGTCTTCTGGAGAAGACATGATAGCAGAGGGTGTGACCACAGAACAAATGCCCTTAAAATCCTTAAGGCAGCCCCCTCGCCGGTGCTCCAACAGCTGGGCTTTCCCCGAAGCTGTTATAAGCATAGACTGAGGCGCAATACCAATTACCACCACCAGGTGGCGCTGGTCACTATCGTGGCCGTGTGGGGAAATCACCCCATAGCGGTGTCAAAATTAGGCGAGGGTTGGTCGGGAATCAAGCGGACACTAAAGGAGTGACCGGATTCCCAAACGCGCGTAAAGACCAGCGGGAGCGCTCGACGGAGCTGCCTCGCTCGGACCAGACGCGCCTGACAGGATCTCACCGCGCGCAGAGCACACAGCGGGAGAAACTGCGAGGGGGAGAACGCGCTCGGGCAAGAGCCTGCTGCGCAGGGAATATGAAACAATACCAAGGCAATAATGCTAATAACGTGCACATGAAACCGCTATACAAACAGCAACAACGTCAAATTAAGCCAAGAATGTAAGGAATGCACTTAACTGACGAGCAGTGAAGAAAGAGGAAGCGGAAGGGACGTCACGATATTATATACGATGGACTGTGATATGATTGCACTATAGTTGCCTTGGAGGCTACCCCCCTAATGGTTCATGGGTTGTGTAGTCTTTTGTTTAATGATTGTTGTGTTACATTTTCTTTGAACTGCTATGCAAATAAAGTGAGGAAAGATATGCATAATCCTCGCCTCCGTCCTGCCATAGAATTCATTAAACTTTATTTGATCTGATTTAGAAACATAGATCATAAAAGTGTACATAAAAACAGTAAATCCTATTTCCTAATACAATACAGTGAGAATTAATTAAAACCAGTAGGTAAAAACGGGTGTTACAAAGCCCGGGTCAGAGCAACTTCAGGTTAACAGAATCGTAAAGTTCAATGTTTCGCAAGATCAATCTCATGTACTTCGTGCAAAATACACAATAAGGGGTCCAAGTAAGATGTAACGCTCCAATACCTGACCAGTTTGCACTATATAAAACTGCAGAAAAACTAAAAATAAAAAGTGTTTTGCACACTTCTGTCATTGGGCTATATGTGGGCTACATCTGGGTGATATTTGTGCTACATTTGGGCTCTTTTTTCTCTGGTGGCCATCTTGGGAGACTTGAAGTTTCCTAATTTCGTCATTTACTGCAGTCTCCTCAGTAGGAAATGCTTTCAGTTTTTTACTTTGATTCCATCAAGAAGGCATTCAGATGTGTCACACATTTGCCATAAATTCAGAATGTTAGCACTCTAGTTGTTCATTAGATCACTGTAGTAAAGCTACTGCTCACCTGGGAGTTAACTGGAAGTCTACTGCTGGTATTGAAAGTGATTGTTTCAGTCTGCATGTCAGAATTTTCTAATGAAATAGAAGAGGATTTGAGATCTCACTTAAAACATGCCCTAAATTTTCTTTCTGCAGCACTAACCATAATGTCTATGGCAAAATGAACCCCCTCATTTTGTTCCTTTTTAAATGAAATGTTTTAAGTGTTACCAGTTTATTCCAATCAAGATGGCTTCAGGTGTGCCATACTTTTGTCATAAGTAAGACTGTTAGCGCTCTAGTTGTTCTTTTGAACACTCTGGGAAGCTGCAGTAGAACACAAAGGCATCAACTGACAGGCTGCTCCTGTTGAAATATAACAGGAAGATATTTGAGATCACACTTGAAACATGTCCTAATTTTTCTTTCTACAGCACTAACCATAATTTATATGGCAAGATGAACCCCATCATTTTGTTCCTTTTTAAATTAAATGTTTTAAGTGTTACCAGTTTATTCCAATCAAGATTGCTTCAGGTGTGCCATACTTTTGTCATAAGTAAGACTGTTAGCGCTCTAGTTGTTCTTTAGAACATTCTGGGAAGCTGCAGTAGAACACAAAGGCATCAACTGACAGGCTGCTCCTGTTGAAATATAACAGGAAGATATTTGAGATCTCACTTAAAACATGTCCTAATTTTTCTTTCTACAGCACTAACCATAATTTCTATGACAAAATGAACCCCATCATTTTTTTCCTTTTTAAATTAAATGTTTTAAGTGTTACCAGTTTATTCCAATCAAGATGGCTTCAGGTGTGCCATTCTTTTGTCATAAGTAAGGCTGTTAGCACTCTAGTTGTTCTTTAGAACACTCTGGGAAGCTGCAGTAGAACACAAAGGAATCAACTGACAGTCTCTGCCCTTGTTGGATGTACATGTTTTACTGAGAATGTCAGACTTCATTCTCACATGACTGAGAAAGATAATGTGAATTTACAGAAAATATGCTCTCATTTTAGCTTCTGGAGCACCTTCCAAAACTGTATGGGACAAGCATGTGAAAATAGTTTTCTCTCAAACATGATTCATGATATCCCAGCAGAAGGTTTTTCACAGGGTAAAATCACCTTAGAACACACCACAATTCCTGAAATTAGTATGGTACCATCAACAAATGAATTCTAATGTAACTAAAGTCTGTTATCACCCTTTATAGTTCTCCTTTTGGTAACCCTCAAAATCTTCGATTCACTACAATGCATTTCAATGGGGTACTATCATTTATATTGGTCCCAAGATGGCTGCCAGCAATTCCAGGATGAAGTGCTGACAGCCAATCAAATCTCACGATGACATGTGTGGTTAGGCTCCGCCCAGATATCGATATGTTTTCTTTTCAAATTTCTCAGGAACTACTGAACGGATTTACACCATTTAACAAAAAGGGTTCTTTCTGAACCAAGAACTACCTCTTTGCCAAATTTGGTGTAATTCCGTTCAGCAGTTCGGGCTGTAGCCGTGTCTAAAGTTTCCTATGGAAACTTGCATGGGGAAAACACGTTTTGGGACCCCCCTTTTGTCTCAGCCCCCGCCTGCCGAATCACCCCGAAGCTTTCAGGATAGGAGCAGACCGGAGCGCCCCACGAGTTTTGAAAATTTCGCGAAGATTCATCAACCGGCGCCAAAGTTATTGGAAATAGAATGTTGTGAATTTCCTATGGAAAATAGGTCCTAACTATAACTACCTACTGGCGACCGCCAGTAGGTAATATATATATGTATATGTATATATATAGATATATATATATACGTGGGGGTTTGGAGTTTTCAATGTTTTGGGAAACCGAGCAGCACACAGAGTTTGACATCAACATCAGCCGAGGCCGGCATTGAAGCAATTAAATGACTGCTCTTTTTGTGTGCCTGATGTGACTTTTAATTTCAAACTTTAAACATTATGGGGGATATGTACAAGAACCGGCGGAAAACATCGCTAACGTAAGTTAGCGGCAAAAGTTTTATCGCCGCGCACAGCCGCAAACTATCACCACGTTAGCGACATATGTACAAGCCGACGCTACGTGGCGATAGTTTCTCATCTCAGCGGAAAATGCTAACGTTAATAATAGCGTCACGGCGATAAAAATCTTGCCACTAACGTGAAAAAAGTGTCGGCAGGCCAGTCAGCGGCCAGAAACTGCATGCAAATTAGCATGACACCACTTTTTTTCACGTTAGGCCGGAAAAGCGACTACAAAACGCCCGCAAAGTATCACAAACTGAGGAAAAAAAAAAAAGGGAAGAACCATGGATGAAGCTGGACCCAGTACTGCAGGAGAAAACAACCCCCCAAACAGCCAGGAGGACCAGCCAGAGAGCCAGGAGAAGGGCAAGGGGAAGAGGAAGAGGAAAACCAGGTTCAGCTAGCAGGAAAACCAGGTCCTGATTGCGGAGGTGACAGAAAAACAACAGCAGCTGTTTGTCAGCTCCACTGTGTCACTGGGGACCAAGAATGCAATATGGCAGTCCATCTCAGCCAAGGTGAATGCTGTCGGAGAGGTGAGGAAGACAGTGAATGACTGCAAGAAGCGCTGGCATGATGCTAAGCGCAAGACCAAGGAGAAACTGGCAGCCAATCACAATGCAGCACTGCAGACCGGAGGTGGGAGTCCAGTGCCACAGGAGGAGCTGGATACGTTGGAGGAACAGGTGTCCACAGTCATCTGCGAGGAGTCGGTGGTTGAAGTCCAGGGACAGGATACTACTGAACATGACCAACAACATCAGCAACACGGTGAGTAACAACCAGGGACTGGGGGGACGGGGGTGGATGGGCCCAATGTCACTCATGCACAATTAAATATCTACCAGTGCACATCCACAATGACTGCAGATCTTGTCACAGATACTCTTGTCCCTGGGGGTAGAGACACATATCACCCTAGTCAACAAATATATTGCAAGACACATATTGATGGGGTCATACACTTGGAAATCTGCACAGAAAAGTAATTGTAAACATAGTCAAAGATTCATATCAGACCACAATATAAGGGCAACATGAAAGAGCTAAGTGGTACATTGCCTGGAGATGCGGCAGGCTGGCAAAATGTCCCCCTTGCCTCAACACCACACACATACAATTGTCTGCACAGGGCTGCATTTCTTTGATGACAAAATGAGGATGCACTGTGAATGCGACAGATGATGTGCACAAGTGAGCATGCCCCCACCGATGTCAGCACACATGCACCATTGTGCACGTCTGTCTGAGTTGTGTGCAAGAATGTGTATGTGCAGTAAGGTCCCCCTTCATGCACATACACAATCTGAAAATCAAGTCAGACACCCTTGCACAATGGTGCATGTGTGCTGACATCGGTGGGGGCATGCTCACTTGTGCACATCATCTGTCGCATTCACAGTGCATCCTCATTTTGTCGTCAAAGAGATGCAGCCCTGTGCAGACAATTGTATGTGCGTGGTGTTGAGACAAAGGGGACATTTTGCCAGCCTGCCGCAATCCAGGCAATATGCCCCTTTCCTTGTTCATTAGATGCAGCCCTGTGTACACCAAGTGAGAAAGCATGGAATGAGTCTGCATACCATGAACACATGCATTGTCACAACACAGTGATCATGCAGCCTACTGTCTAAAAGGTGCATATTCCACAATGCACACATTCAGCACAGTTGAGTCAAAATGTCATGTCATACCATAAGCAGGGGGGACATGACTTCAACAGTACAGTGCATGGACTACGCATATCAGGAATGTGTCACCATAATGTTTTACTACGTGTCTTGTCTGTGTACCATACTCACAGAAGTAAAAAAGTCCCTGTAAAGAAGTATGTCAAGTATGACACCAAGCAAGAATAGCAATTTAGCAACCAAAAAATCTCTAATAGATAAATGGCACCATCACCCCTTAGCTCAAAAAGCACGCCTATACTCTCAAGTGCACACATGTGCCATACCTAAAACTGTACTATACATTAGTCCTGGTGTGACTTGCCCATCACACATTGATGTGCATGTAAACAAGTATTTTGGGAAAGTCAACAGTGTCAGTGAAAAATATACAGTGAGGACTGTTATCATCTGCACACAAACACTGGCAGAAAAAATTCTGAAATAGTACAGCATGTATCATCCATTTCAGCATCAGCGTGCAATATTCACAAACACACATCACCCTGCCAATCGCACATGATGTGATGTGGATGCGGGGTGAGAGGGCCTGTGCAGCACAAATGAGTTTTGTTTAATAGACAGCCCTGAAATCTAGGCCCACTTACACACTACACGTGGTGTCAACGTTGAGGGTAATGGGTGTTGTAACTGTCTGTGCAGCCGGCAACAACAATAGAAAGTCACGCTGCACCAGTATCACAACGGTTAAGCCAACAGGAGGGCAGCAAGCAATGCATGCATGATGCCATGCACACAAGATAAATCACAAGACCCAAAGCTATTTGTATGTACATGTGCACTGCATTGCGCAGCACACATGGAAAAAGCAAAATTGAGGAAAAATAATGCATTTCTCCTTGGTTTGCCATCCTAAGAACAGTTTATACCTGGTCTTAATTTTTGCACGGCCTCCTATGTACGCCACCCTTGTACATAGGGGGCAGCATCAAAATGAATTGGTGTAGCGGTGGAATGGCCACCGCAACACCCACTGCCCACCCCTTTCACGCTAAGCATAATGTGAAAGGGGGCCTTATGTACAAGACAAAGTTAAGACACGTTAAGTGGCTTAACGCTGCTTTGTACATAAGGCGCAGCCCCAATCGCCACCACAACGTCAATATAGGTGACGTTGTGGTGGCAATAGGGGCTTGTACATATGCACCTATGAATGTACATTGTCATGCTATCTGCTTGTACACTAATCCAATGCATGATCTTTACGTTGCAGAGGGAGAAACATTATCTCTTGTACAGCAGCCTGTCCCACTCTTCAATGATGAAGAGGAAGACCTAGCAACCATCGACCAGGACACACTCCAACATCTGCTCGACTCAATTAGCACCCCATCTCCGGAAGCAGGGCCATCCAGCAGTGTTGTGGAAACTACAGCCCCTGTACAAACAACCCAGCAGCAAGCACCAACCACCACAGCTGTCTCCCAGGACCTTGAGGACCCACTTCTGGCATTTCAACGTCGTGCGGTAGAGGTCCAGCAGGAGATGGCTGGTCAGGTGCGGGTGGGGTTTGACAGCCTGGCTGCCAAATTAGATGGATTACGTGGGTGTCTCAGTCCCATTCGGGACCACCTACAGACCAGCATAGACACCCACAGTCCGCTCCATGCTTGCCAGCATTCCATGGCTGACATTGCTGGAGTACTGACTCAGAGACAAGAACAACTGTCCAGTCTGAGTGGCTCCAGCGATGTCAGCAAGGAGTTGCATCACATGCGAATGAGCATGGAGAATATGGAGTGGATGCAAGCCTCGCTAATGGCAGCCACGGTTGAACACCACAGACACATTGCTGGAATATTTCATGCCCTGCAGCTGTTCATCACAGCAGTGCTGCATCAAGGTTTGTCACAGATGAAAGCTGCTGCTGCTTCAAAATCCACATCTCCGCCCCCTGATGTGTCTGTGCTGCACAGTGCCGCTGACAATCTAGCACCACGCACACCGGAGGCACATGACACATCAGAGGACGAAGATGTTGATGATTATGCAATATTGCTAAGAAGAAAGCGGTAGTATTCATCTATGCCAAATGGTCAGTTTTGCCTTGGATCTGTGCTTAGTATCATGCCCCGGAACATCATCTTCCAATGTCCTCTGCTACACACTGTGACACTCACCTTGGACCTCAATATGGACTGCCATCATTTGTGTTGTTCCCAAAGACACTGCAATCAGCCTGCTGACTGAACACTGCCTCTTCCTCTGGACTTGTTCCACACAAAGGACTCTGTCAGGCCCTCCACTGGGCATCTATGAAATGTGGGGGTTGTTTGACCAAGTACTGTGGCAGTCTTCACCAAAACCAATGCACATGCTATTTAAAACCTAAAATTTACACAGATGTGTGTTTATCATGACCATTCAGGTATAGAAGTCTCCAATAATGTTTGAGCAGTGAATTCATCCAAATGTACTCCGAGTGACATATGATAAATGTTCATGTTCAACTGTGTCACAGATAGGTAGTGAGATGACTGGGCATGTGAGATCTATCAGTGCCCTCATTGATCAAATATATGACCTACTAGCAATATCCCAACATTGCCCTCCGTACATGATGTCAATAGGCATGTGTGGAAATAGGTCCAAGTCTGTTGCATGCCACAAGTAGTGTCTCCATTTAGCATTGAAAACAAGTCTCACTTTGCAGATATTCTCACACTCTACGGGGTGGGCAAAGATTGTTGTGATGGTGGTCATTGCATGTCACATTCCAAGATAGAGCACACCATATGCACATAGATGACGATTCGTTATGGCACATATCGCACACCTGCCATTGGAATCACAATGTCTGTTTCAGTGAAGCTGTGTTGGCAATAGGGACTTAGCCTTAAGTGCAAGTCCACAGTCAGACACTTACCGTGGCTTAACAATACCTTGGAAACAAGGAACCCTCTCATGCTGTGCTCACTGTGAAAGGAGAGGGCAATGTGTCCAGGGATGTGTAGTGCACTGCACTTAGCACATAGTCAGATGCTGTATCACCATTTCAAGTGTGGCATCACTATGAGGCAATGACAAAAGTAACAGCGTGGAAAAGTGGGTATGACACTGGCACTACAGGGATCAATGCTACATTTCCCCTCCTGCTTGCTGCAGAACTGTGTTCTGCCTTGTGCCATGCACATTTGATCAGCAAATTTACAACATTGTGCATGGGCAGGAGGGTGAGCCACCAGCCACAGGAACAACCAATTTCCATAATGATGACACACTTGCACTACGCAGCAAATGTGCCTATGTCTGTGCATGTTAGATGGACTCAGCACCAGGCTCTTGTGATATGAAGGGTGTGGACGTAATCTGTGGAACACAGTGCAGACATCCATCATCATGATGGACAAGAGCTGCAATGTCAATGTCTGTTCAAGGCCATGTTCCAACATTGTGTTGTAAATATGCATCAATGTGCATTCCAACTCTGTGAGTCACACATAAGATGTTCAACTTTACAAAAGAGTGTCCCTAGCCTAGGCCATAACTCCACTTGCCACACTGTAATGCATGCAAGTTCACTGTGCTCAAATCAAAAGGATCCTGACACTATCCGTCCAGCTAAGTAACATGTCATGAACACACATACACCTTCAAATGATTGCCCTGAGATTGAAGAAGTCGGAAACAAGGTAAAAAGCAACACTCCACCAAACCACTTCAGACATAAGTGCTAACTGAATTCCAAAACAGTATAAATTTATTAACATTTAACAAAATAAACTACCCTAAACTGACACTAAGCACTACTACAACTAACCTAATCTTAACTAACTATGACAAAGTAAATAATAACCTTAACTATCTAACGTAACCAATACTAAACACGCAACAACATATCTGAGACATCAACCCCGCTCCCACCCTTAAAGCACATCAGTGGACAGGACAAATACATCTTATCTAACCATAAACTAAAATCTAACACTACCTATTACTACACTACAACTACACTACCTAACAATCAAAAAACTAACCTATCACTAACTAATAAGTATAAATTACATTGGGGGAACATAGAAAAGGGGGATGGGTCTCCATTGGCCAGTTCAAAATGGGAGACCCAGGGCAGCCTTTATGTCCTGCATGTGGGTGGTCTGCTCAGACATCTCACGTTCTAAACGTGCCAACCTGACATTCATGTCCATTATACACGGCGGTCCCGCATGGTAAACGGGACCACCTGATCAGATCCTGCTGCTGCCATTGTAGCTTGTCCTTGGGTCTGTGAGGGGGCACCAGAAGTGTCCTGGATACTGAGGTTGCAGCTTGACTCGGTGTTCTTCCAGGGGGATGTGCAGATCCCTGCCCATGTTGGGACCCATGCCTGTCGCCAGAAGTGCCCGGTCTGGCCTGTGTCTCACTCTGGCTGTGTCCTTGGCCTACATTGGGCACCGACTTCCACCTACCAGCTGCCCGGTCAGCTTGATACCTCCTTGACATGTTGCGGTATCCCTTCGCCACCTTGCGGATGTGGAGATACCGGTCCTTCCTGACCTTGAATGCATGGGCCTCCTCTGGCGACATGTTGTCTGTCAAATAAGAGCAATGACCGAATGTGAGTCATGAAGACTATGTCAATTCTCTCCATTTAACACAGAAACACTAGGTCAGTGAAACATGGGAGCCTACACTCTAACAAAAGATTGCGAAGTTTGAAAATAACATGTACAATGCAATGTAGAATCAATGATCAGTTACAACATGCTGGCAACACTGGCATGACAGTGCATGGCATGTGACTGGTAGTGTCACAACCCCATGAGACTGTCAGGGGCATATGTACAAGCCCATATCACCACAATAACGTCACTTTCAATGACATTATTGTGGAGAAAGGGGCTGCACCTTATGTACAAGGCAGCGTGAAGACACGAAACGTGGCTTAAAGCTGCCTTGTACATCAGGCACCCTTTCACACTATGGTCAGTGTGAAAGGGGCGTCCAGTGGGTGTTGTGTGGGTCGTTCCAGTGCAACACCCATTGTATTTGATGCTGCCCCTATGTACAAGGGTGGCCTACATATGAGGCAGCACCAGAAATAAGACCTTGATAATCCTGGTCCACAATAGTCTAAAGGAGGACTACCAATGCATTTCTCATCGTAGTTGATTTTTCCATGTGTGCTGCCTTGAGCAGCACACATGCAAAAATCAAAATGCCATGTTTTGTATATGTACATGAAGGTGTGCCTTCCTGTACATGAACAAAGGGGGATATGTATCAGGAAGTGGCGGAGCGTGTCGTTAGCCTCCTTGGCTGAACGACACTCTCCCACACTTTTGAAACTTAAGGCTGCACCCTATTCACAAGTATATGGTGCAGCTTTGCTTTTCATCCTGCGATGATACTAGGTTTAACTACTTGGCGCCAACGCAGGCACCCTTGTCCCAGAGTGCAAGGGTGTCTGTTTGCATGTGAGGATTGTTTATGGGTAGGAAGGTGTCCCTTCATGAATAATCCTGGAGAAGCCCTACTGTACACCGCAAAATGTTACAATACATTTCCAAAAGTAACTCCCCCCTGTAGTTAGAATGGTAATTGAGATTTAATGGGGAATGTGTTGTAATGCATTGCGTTGTAAAGCCCAGCGTTGTAAAAGGTATTGTGTGGTAAAACATATGGATTAAAAGCATGTGTGGAAACATATTCTGCGAGAGTGGCTTGTACATTTGACCTTGAGTCAAATAAGGGGAATGAGTCCAAGGAGACAGCTTTACAACACCATTGCAGTGACAGAACATGCCAATTACATACATAGGCCCATCTTTGCTAGTTGGTGGGTGAACGTGCCATTGGAAGCCTTGGCTTAAAGCTACGCCCTGGAAATTTGTTTAAGCTGTCATACAGCATACATACGATAGTACTGTGCAGACCAGTATCTGACACCGCACAGCCAGGAAAACACTACCTACTTTTGCATTATCTGGCACACTTGTACAGTCATCTCAGCCAAGTATATACACGCATTCCATGTCTGGTCATACTCATCACCAACACCAATCACATGTCTCCTCTCCCATCTCGCCGCTCTGGAATCACCATGCATGTGCTGCATTGACAGAACACATTGATATTTATTGCGTGGGTATCACTGACTGGGGATGTGCAAACATACATCGGGAAGACATATGCATTCCTCCATCTTCACTTCCTAATTTTCACACCCTTCACACTTCCATAAAACCCCATCACACTGGAGTCAAGGTACATGTGATACACACACATACTGCATAGTACTAAGGACATGATTTGATCCTGACATTCATCACATCTCTCAATGACAACATTTAATGGGTGTACTCAGCAGTGGCGTGTGGGTCCCTGAAGGCGTCAATGTCCCCCTGTGTGATGAGTGGTCTTCCAGCTGTGAGACATAAAACAAACCGTGTGTTGGTAACCAAACAAAAATTTCACACATGTGTTTTAGTCATCATCCAATTGATCACCTTCAATGTAAATGCTCTGTAACTGTACTTTTGCAGTTCATGTTGCATACATGATTGTGTTGAGTTTGCCTGTTATTCCCACAAGACATGATAATGCCGAGTGAGGCCAAACAAGACAGTTATGCTTGCACATTCACACATTTTGCACAGACGACTTGTGTGATTCATTCCCAAGGCCCTGTTTGCCCAAACATAATCATGTTCTCCATGCTCTTTTGACAATAGCATCAATGGAGATTGCACAAGGGTGTGTCAAAACTATTGATGGTGTATGTCACTCAAATGCTAAATATTTTAAAATTCATATCTCATACAACGTTACTCTAGACAGAGGTACAAGGGCAGCGTACATAGTAGTCTGCGCCAATATGGAATGCTTGTGAATAGCTGATCCTTTCTCAGCAAAACTCTGAGAAAAGCATTATTCCTCATATTTTTTAATCTTTACATGTGTGCTGCCTTGTGCAGCACACATGGAATGATCAAAAGGCATTGGATTGTTTATGTACTGTAAGGTCACTCTTCATGTACATGAACAATCTTTTCCCGGCACGCAGACACACTTGCAGTATGGTGCACGGGTGCCTGGGTTGGCACTACACTGCAACTTTTTTGCACCAGCGCTGGTGGAAACGCAAGCCTGCACCATATGCTTGTAAACATGGTGCAGCGTTGCGTTTCTGCAGGGGAAAAGTTAGGCCTGAAGGCATGATGTAGAACGCCTCACTCCGCAAAATACTTGTACATATACCCCATTGAATTACAGACAGCATGTTTTTTAGTAACAAACATGTTCATTCAACGATTTTGAGGTTGTACTTACCACCTTGTTGGCCAATGAGGACTCCAAGGTGGTCCAATATGTCACCCTCATGGCCAACACAACCTGCCATCGATGCTTACATTGGCGGACAGTCCTGTCCACACCGAAGACCTGCAGCATCTGGCTCCTCACATTCTCCCACCTCACCTTCCTCACACGTACCGCATAGCCCTGCAGGATCTAAACCCCACTTTCGATCATCAATGGCAGGTATTGCTGCACTAGCCAGAGGAAGCCCCCCAATGGCCCCTCCGACATCCTGCCCTCCCTACCCACACCCACCATCTCCCAGCACACACCTAAACCCACTCCTAAAAAATTAAAACCCCAATATATACCCCAACAACTATTAATAATTTTAAATACCCCTTGTACAAACACCCAACAACAAATAGTACTAGACGCAAAAAACAAGTAAGGACAACTACACAAGACTTCACAGGGACACTAGGGACAGTTCACAGGACACAACCACACTCTCAAAACCAAATTCAACAGCACACAACACCAAAATACCTCCAACGCTCTGCACAATCACAAGAAGTGTGCTCAAAAGTGAAAGTGAAAGTGCACAGTACTCCTCCAGACAACAGGATGCATGCTGACATCACTTCCTGTGTGTTTGCGGCCCGTTTTTTGACTTTGCGATCATTTTCTGCACGCAAATTGGCTTTTGCAGTAATATTTCGTGTTTTCACATGTATTTAGCTATATTTTTCTATCACGTTTATGAAAAAATTATCGCGTTAGCAGTAATGCGGCAAAAATCTGGACGCTAACTGCAAGTTTTACCTCAGATGAACTGTATTTGCTGTAATTTCATCTCTGACCCCATAACACACCCTAAAATTAATCTCTGACCCCAAAACACACCCTAAAATTCTTCTCTGACCCCATAAAACACCCTAAAATTCATTTCTGACCGCAAAACACACCCTAACATTCATCTCTGACCCCATAACACACCCTAAAATTCATTTCTGACCCCAAAACACACCCTAAAATTCATCTCTGACCCCAAAACACATACCCACCCACAAACATACAATTCAACATTAATAACCGCACATTGTTAAACTTTCACTTGTCAGATGTATGTACTCATGCAGAGTATGAACATGCACACAAGGTTTATGTGTTGTGATGTTTTATTGCAAGAACTATGCTTATGTGCACTTTGCACAGTCTGAACAAAGAAAGGGTTGTCATATTTTTACGTGGTCATGAGAAAAAATTGTGGATGATTCTGTCCCTTTGTGCTGTTCCTGCAGCCATAGCTGGGGGGTGTGCAGCATCAGCCTCTTCTTCTTCGTCATCCTCAGGATTGTCCGGTTCATCCGGAACATCAATCCAGGGTGCATTGGTGTGGACACATATGTTGTGCAGCACACAACATGCCACGATGATCTTGCAGACTATTTCAGGGCTGTACAGCAGTTTGCCACCTGAGATGTCGAGGCACCTGAACTGTGACTTGAGTACACCAAATGTTCTCTCCACAATGGACCTGGTGCGTCCAAGTGCGACATTGTAATGTCCCTGTGCCTGGGTGTTTGTGGCTCTGAGGGGTGTCATCAGCCATGGAGATAGTGTATATCCTTGATCACCTGTAACATGAAATGGAGAGATGTGTTCATTAGTATTTGTGCATGCTGTGTTTGCAGAGTTTCTATTTTTGTGTGTGTGATTTGTGCTACTTAGGTAATTTCGCTTTGCCATGTGTAGCTTCAGACAATTGTCCAGCATCAATGCAACTTACATTGCCTCCCAGCTGCTCAGCCATCCCCCTACCCTATGTTATAGCGACAGCTGCACATTAGCACCGCTGGTGCAATGAAGGCACACAAAATGCAAGCACGTCTGCGTCCGTCCGCGACCCAAACACAACCAGCACCATGGACCCTGCATCTCATTACATCTACCTCTATGACTCATCTGCCATCATTGCACTCAACCCCAGAAGGAAGTACAACTGATAACAGGCCACAATGAACACCACCCACAGCCAGTTATCCTGCCTCCACTGCCGCATGACCTTCACCACCGCCACGGCCGCCAACACCGCCAACGCACCTCATCACCATGCGCCCCTGCACAGACACACCGTGGACATCTGATTCCTCCGGGACAGACTATCACCCAACATCGCCTTCTTTATGGACAGCTGGACCACCAACTCCTCTGCCCCTGACATCGCCCTCACAATCCCGGACAGAGACAAGATCCGGAGGGAGGATTGCCCCCAACACCCGGCAGGAGTCCTCACCATCATGCATGAAAAAGTCCCTCTGCCTCTCCACCTCCAGCAACAGATTTGCAGCCACGGAAGACATGCACTTCCAGGTCCAGTCCAGCCCCAACTCCACACTCTGCGGCACACTTGTCTACAGACCCCCCCGGACACATGGACTGCTTTGCCAACACCATCAACGGCCTCTTCGCACCCCACACCATCACCTCCATGGACTACATACTCATTGGAGACCAGGACTTCAACCTCAACAACACCAACGACACCAACTCCACTACCCTCCGGATGAAGAGCTCGCCAACATGTGACTGACACAACTCTTACCCACACTGACCCACAAGGCAGGTCACACCCTCGACCCCTTCTTTGCAGGAGGAAACAGCATGCACCTCAGCCACACCACACAGCACCCATGGACCGACCATCACTGCATACACTTCCTTGGCAACAAAACCATGCCGGCCACACCCGCACCTTGCGCCACGCAAAGGAACTGGAACTGAGACACCGATGAGCAGATGTAATCAACCCTCAACTGCAACACCCCCAACACTGCAGCAGACGCCAAACACGCTGCCAGGGAATCCCACACATGGATCTCCAAATGCGCAGACAAACTCACCCCGCCACACAACTCCGACAGACAGCGCAGCGGCAAAGCTGCATCGTTCACCACCAAACTCAAATATTCTAGACACACCTGCAGACCCCTGGAGAAAAACAGGAGAAACTGCAAGGCACACGTCAACTTCTAGACATACAAGAACACCATGTCTAAATACCACCAACGCATCGGTAGCACTGAAAGGAGCTTCATCCACGACACAATAGTTGCATACTCCACCAACTCCAAAGACTTCTTCAACGTCATCCATGAATTCACCAAGACCACCAGATAAGCCACGGACAACGCCATCCTGGACACGTCTCTATCTGGATTTACAAGCAACCACAGCACCAAGACCGCCCTACTCGCTGCCACAGACAACATCCACACCCTCCTCGACCAAGGCCACACCGCAGCCCTGATTCTACTTGACCTGTCAGCAGCATTCCACACCGTCTCCCACCGCACACTAGCGGGCAGACTACATGACGCAGGCATACAAGGAACCACCCTTGACTGTATCCGATCATTCATCACCGGCAGAAGCCAAGGGACAAGACTGCCAATCTTCCTCTCTGAACCCACAAATATTCACATGCGGAGTGCCCCAGGGATCATTGCACAGCTCAACACTTTTCAACATCCACATGGCCCCCCTCGCTGCCATCGTCCAACAGCACAGCCTCAGCATAGTATACTACGCCAAGGACACCCAGCTCATCCTCTCCCTCACCAAGGAGCCCACCACCACCAGACTCAACTTCCAGGAAGGAATGCAGGTAGTTGCCAACTGGATGAGCAACATCTGCATGAGACTCAACGCAGAGAGGACATAAGTTGTCATCCTTGAAAACACCCCAGCGGCATGTAACAGCACCTGGTGCCACACCACCATCGACAGTCCCACAACTCACACGGACCACGCCAGAGACCTGGGCATAGTACTCAAGTCCTCCCTCTCCATGTACCAACAGGTCACCGCCGTCACATCCAGCTACTTCAACACCCTTTGCATCCTCTGTAAGAGCTTCAAATTTATCCCCCCCATATTCAAGAATACAGTCACCAACGCACTAATTTACATCAGACTGGGATACAGATACGCCCTCTGCGCCAGCATGGGACAGTCTCTGCTCCGCAAGCTCTTGACTATGCAGGACACCGCCACCACACTTGGGCTTCTGTTCACACTTTCCTCATAGGTCCTGACCCACCATCACACCTACTTGGTTCCCACCTCTCCCAGCATTTGCAGCTGTGTGACGGAGGGGCAGGACTTTGGATGGAAGTTTGTCTACAAGGCTACCCCCAGTGACCGCAGTCCCTTGGGTTCTTGTGTATGGTGGGTGGACATATTTCAACGCATGTTGTTTGACATTTGCTACATGTGCATTCTCACATTTGTGTGCTACATGATTATGGACTTGATGTGTGTGGTGTGTTCAGTTTGTACTTTCCAACAAGCAGTCCATTTCCATATGTGCCATTCTCAAACCACTGGTGTATGATGGACTGCCGGAAGATGTAGGAGTCATGCACACTCCCTGGAAACTTGGCTACGACATTGGCCAACAAGCCAAGGTGGTCCACGATTGCCTGCACGTTCATGGAGTATGTGTGCTTCCTGTTCTGGTAAATGTGTGCAGTGTCCGCAGGGGGCACAAGTAGGACATGGGTGCAGTCAATTGCCCCCAAAACATGGGGAAAGCCAGCAATGGCATAGAAGCCTTGTTTGGTGCCAAGCTGTTCTTGAGCAGTGTTGGGGAAGCGTAGGTGCTGTGGCGTCAGGCTGATGATGGCATCCAAGACATTTGGGAGGAACCTTGCAAAGGATGACTGGGAGACTCCCCTAACTCTGGCAGTGGTTGGTTGGAAGGTACCTGAGGCCAACATGTGCAGCACTGCTAGAAGCTTCGTCTGCGGAGGGATGTTGTTGCAACGCTGTATTGGTGCCTGCAGCCTGGGGCCTATCTGGGTAAATATGCGGAGGATGGAGGACCTTTTCAGCCTGTAGTGGGCTATCACATCCTCTGGCGTTAGGTCTATCAGGGCGATGCATTGACAATAGACCCGCTGTCTTCTTTGGCGCTGCCTCCTTGGGGGTCCTGGGGGCAGTGGCGGTGGTTGTTGTGGTCTTCTTGGTGCTCCAAGCTGCATGAGTAGTACCTCCATGTCATCAGTAGGTTTTCAAATGTGGTTCTGGGCTACTCCCCCTTATATCCTGTTTTGTTATCTCCATTTTTAATACCACCTTTTTTCTGGTCTTAGAAACCAGCCGCTAACGGACCTTAGCGGCTGTTGTTTTAACGTTTTGCCGGCAATGAGGTCCTCTTGTGTCCTGAGGACCTCAGGACACAAGTGGACTTCATCCTCCGAGCAGCAGTGCACCAGAAGCCGCGTTTGCAGAGTGGTGTAAAAAGGGGCATGGCCTCGGACCACCTCCCTGCAATCCAGCTGTGTGGCGCTTACTGGAGGTACCTGGTGGGCTAGTTGGCCCCCAGGGACCCTCAGTATTCAAGGGGACTTAATCCCCGAACTTAGAACACGCCAGGGGGTGCGTTTGCAGAGTGGTGGAGAAAGGGGGCATGACCTTTGTCCACCTCTCAGCAATCCCACTGTGTGGGGCTTACTGGAGGTAAGAAGTAGGCTAGTTTGCCCCTAAAGGACCCCCAGCAGCGAAGGGGACCTCAATCCCCATCCAAGAGCGCACCAGGGAGCGCGTTTGTAGAGTGGTGGGAAAAGGGGGCGTGGCCTGCTCTTCGAACTTAGCAATGCTGCTGTGTGGGACTTACTGGAGGTAATAGGAGGGGTAGTTGGCCCCCAAGGATGTCCTTGGGGGCCAACTACCTCTCTTGTTACCTCCAGTAAGTCCCGCACAGTGGGATTGCTAAGACGTCTTCGGAGGCCATGCCCCCCTTTCTCCACCATTCTGCAAATGCGCCTCCTGGCAGACTACGGGATGGGGGATGAAATCCAATTTACACCTGAGGGACTTTGGGGGCCAAGAAGCCCTACTGGTACCTCCTGTAAGCTCTACGCACCGGAATTCCTGAGCACTGGTCGGAGGCCCAGCACCCTTTCTCCACCACTCTGCAAACGCGACTACTAGTTAAAGAAGTGTTTGCAATGTAATAGGTTTCGCATTTGCGAGAATTAGAGCTATTGGTGTTGTAAATGCAAACGTTTTTTACTAATGTTTTTTGGAGTGGAGTGGATGTACGTTGTGTGTAGTGGAATTATGTGATATGTGCAGTGAATTTATGTGGATAGAAAGTATGTGATATTTAGTGTATAGGAATTATGTAGAATGGGATTATGTGTTATGGAGAGTAATTATGTGGTATGGTAGTCTGTGTTGTGGAGTGGTAACCTCAGGTTTAGTCTTCCTCGTTTCCATAGAAGCTTAAGTATGAACTCAGTGAGACAAAAAAAGATGGAATCACTGAGGAGCACTTATGGACCTAGTCAGAGGTATGAGCAGGGCCACTGGAATTATATGACTGTTTGGCTGCACCAACTTTCGCACAATTATACATTTTCTGCATTAGCCACATAATTCATCATCTGCACCCTAATCTGCAGATTTGAACAAAAAAAGCCTTGTTGCTAGCTGAAACGGGTCAAACGTTACCAAAAATGCAGCAACAAGTGTTACAGCGTGGTGGAAGGCCCTTTGCAAACCTAGAATGGTCACCTGTTACTTATTGCTAAATGTGGGTGTTAAATTGGTACTAATGGTGTGCAAGCCACTCTTGCTTCCCTCTGCGCCTCTCTTGCCTCTTTCTGCTGCTTTCTTCTGCACGTTTCTTTCTTTTTCTGCATTTCTCTTGACCTCATTCTGCAAATCTCTTGTACTTTCTGCACCTCTCTTCCCTCTTTCTGCATGTCTGTTGCCTCTTTCTGCACCTCATTTGCTTCTTTCTGCCCCTCTGTTGTCTCTTTCTGCACTCGTCTTCCCTCGTTCTGTACCTTTCCTGCCTGTTTTTGCATCTCACTTGCCTCTTTCTGCACTTTTCTTGCTTCTTTCTACACCTCTGTTGCTTCTTTCAGCAATTCTCTTGCCTCTTTGTGCACTTCTCTTGCCTGTTTCTGTACCTCTCTTGCCTCTTTTTGCAACTCTGTTGGCTCTTTCTGCACCTCACTTGCTCCTTTCTACACTTCTCTTGCCTCTTTCTGCACCCCTGTTGCTTCATTCTGTACTTTCCATGCTTCTTTCTGCACCTGTCTTGCTTCTTTCTGCACCCCTTTTGTCTCTTTATGTACCTCTTTTGCCTCTTTCTGCACTTTTCTTGCCTTTTTCTGCACCTCTCTTCCCTCTTTCTGCACGTCTGTTGCCTCTTTCTGCACCTCCATTGCTTCTTTCTGCACCCCTGTTGTCTCTTTCTGCACTCGTCTTCCCTCTTTCTGTACCTTTCCTGCCTGATTTTGCATCTCACTTGCCTCTTTCTGCACTTTTCCTGCTTCTTTCTACACCTCTGTTGCTTCTTTCAGCAATTCTCTTGCCTCTTTGTGCACTTCTCTTGCCTGTTTCTGCACTTCTCTTGCCTCTTTCTGCACCCCTGTTGCTTCATTCTGCACTTTCCATGCTTCTTTCTGCACCTGTATTGCTTCTTTCTGTACCCCTGTTGTCTCTTTATGTACCTCTTTTGCCTCTTTCTGCACGTCTGTTGCCTCTTTCTGCACCTCAGTTGCTTCTTTCTGCACCCCTGTTGTCTCTTTCTGCACTCGTCTTCCCTCTTTCTGTACCTTTCCTGCCTGTTTTTGCATCTCACTTGCCTCTTTCTGCACTTTTCTTGCTTCTTTCTACACCTCTGTTGCTTCTTTCAGCAATTCTCTTGCCTCTTTGTGCACTTCTCTTGCCTATTTCTGCACCTCCCTTGCCTCTTTTTGCACCTCTGTTGGCTCTTTCTGTACCTCACTTGCTCCTTTCTACACTTCTCTTGCCTCTTTCTGCACCCCTGTTGCTTCATTCTGCACTTTCCATGCTTCTTTCTGCACCTGTCTTGCTTCTTTCTGCACCCCTGTTGTCTCTTTATGTACCTCTTTTGCCTCTTTCTGCACTTTTCTTGCCTTTTTCTGCACCTCTCTCCCCTCTTTCTGCACGTCCGTTGCCTCTTTCTGCACCTCATTTGCTTCTTTCTGCACCCCTGTTGTCTCTTTCTGCACTCGTCTTCCCTCTTTCTGTACCTTTCCTGCCTGTTTTTGCATCTCACTTGCCTCTTTCTGTACTTTTCTTGCTTCTTTCTACACCTCTGTTGCTTCTTTCAGCAATTCTCTTGCCTCTTTGTGCACTTCTCTTGCCTGTTTCTGCACCTCTCTTGCCTCTTTTTGCACATCTGTTGGCTCTTTCTGCACCTCACTTGCTCCTTTCTACACTTCTCTTGCCTCTTTCTGCACCCCTGTTGCTTCATTCTGCACTTTTCATGCTTCTTTCTGCACTTGTCTTGCTTCTTTCTGCGCCACTGTTGTCTCTTTATGTACCTCTTTTTCCTCTTTCTGCACTTTTCTTGCCTTTTTCTGCACTTCTCTTCCCTCTTTCTGCACGTCTGTTGCCTCTTTCTGCTCCTCATTTGCTTCTTTCAGCACCCTTGTTGTCTCTTTCTGCACTCGTCTTCCCTCTTTCTGTACCCTTCCTGCCTGTTTTTGCATCTCACTTGCCTCTTTCTTCACTTTTCTTGCTTCTTTGTACACCTCTGTTGATTCTTTCAGCAATTCTCTTACCTCTTTGTGCACTTCTCTTGCCTGTTTCTGCACCTCTCTTGCCTCTTTTTGCACCTCTGCTGGCTCTTTCTGCACCTCACTTGCTCCTTTCTATACTTCTCTTGCCTCTTTCTGCACCCCTGTTGCTTCATTCTGCACTTTCCATGCTTCTTTCTGCACCTGTCTTGCTTCTTCCTGCACCCCTGTTGTCTCTTTATGTACCTCTTGTGCCTCTTTCTGCACTTTTCTTGCCTTTTTCTGCAATTCTCTTGCCTCTTTCTGCACCTCTGTTGCTTCTTTCTGCACTTCTCTTGCCTCTTTCTGCACCCCTGTTGCTTCATTCTGCACTTTCCATGCTTCTTTCTGCACCTGTCTTGCTTCTTTGTGCACCCCTGTTGTCTCTTTATGTACCTCACTTGCCTCTTTCTGCACTTCACTTGCTTTTTTCTGCACCTCTCGCCTCTTTCGGCACCTCTGTTGCTTCTTTCTGCACTTCTCTTGCCTCCTTCTGCACCTCTTAGTTAGAGGTAGTTTTAATCCCCCTGCCCTATTATGTGCTAGGGTCATACAGGGGAGGTCATGCCAATCACAGGGGTACCCCAACCCATAGTGTACCCTAGTGTATGTAGGTGTTTTCACTGTATTCTAAGTGTCTTTCAGCATAGCACTGGCTCCGGGCCTGTTTAGTCAGAGTCAGTTACCACCAGTACCCGTCAGCAAATGTTGGGGGTACAGGATGACTTTGCAACAAGGCCTCTTTCTGCTCCTCTGTTGGTTCTTTGTGCACATCTCTTGCTTCTTTCTGCACCTTTCTTTGTCTTTCTGGACTTCTGTTGCCTCTTTCTGCATTTCTCTTGCTTCTTTCTGCGCCTTTCTTCCTCTTTCTGCACATGTCCTACCTCTGTAGGTATAGTTAGAAATTAGCATTTAAAAAACCTTTGAAATTCACTGAAAAACCACAGGTTTCAGGGACGTTATAGTTAGAAATTAGCATTTAAAAAACCTTTGAAATTCACTGAAAAACCATAGGTTTCAGGGACGTTATAATTTGAAATTAGCATATAAAAACCTTAGAAATTCACTGAAAAAACCACAGGTTTCAGGGACGTTATAGTTAGTTGGACATTTCACTCATACAAAACCAGAGAAATTCGGCCGTTATAGTTAGTTCAGCTAATTGTTGCAATTACGTGCGGTCTTTAATACATCATGTGACCCACTGCTGATGACGTCACATATTACATCATTCATGACATGGTCAGTGACATCACTGATGACATCACTGATGACATCTCAAATGACATCACTGATGACATCACTGATGACACCATCCAGTGACTGTGTGTTTCTGTAAAGTTTAAATATGTTTTATATATATATAGGCCAAGGTGTATTGAAGAATGAGTGGGTGTATAAGTGTCTGGATGGATGATTTAGTAGGTGCGTGACTGACTGTATAAGTGAGTGATTAAATGTGTCTTACTGAATGCATGGGTTAGTGACTGATACAGACATTCACACAGTTTAGTTTGTCAGTTGTGTGTAAGCGGTTGCATGGGTTGGTGAGTAGCTAAATGAGGGTCATTTTACAGCTCGGCGTGGACAGCACTGTGCTATTCCTATGCTTAAAGACTTTGCTGTAGAAATGGCAAAAGACTTTGTCCTTTTCTATCTCGGCATGGATGGCACTGTGCTAATCCTATGCTTAAAGACTTTGATAGAAAAGCAGACATTTGAGGTGAGCAGATCTATACAGGAGCTGCTTTCCACCTAAACTGTAGAACTACCCAGAGTTCTCTGCTTCTTTTTTGCATATATATATATATATATTGCCACAATATCCTTTTGACAGGGATTAGTCTCACGTTTCACTGCTCCTTATAGTAAACAACAATTAGGCACCGATCATCCAGTAGTAGCTCAAGGGTGTTTAATTTCAAGCTGCCAACACACATTACCTCAACGCGTTTCAGTCTCAGCCGAGACCTGCTCACGGGGAACAATCGACTCGATTGTTCCCCGTGAGCAAGGTCTCGGCTGAGACTGAAACGTTGGGGTTGTGTGTAGGCAGCTTTGGAAATTAAACACCCTTGAACTACTACTGGATGATCGGTGCCTAATTGTTGCTTACTATAAGGAGCAGCGAGTGCGTGTGAGACTAATCCCTGTCAAAAGGATATTGTGGCAATATTCGAACGGCTTGGTCCTGCCGTACTCTACACGCACCACCAGAGAGGCGCCCAACAGTCAGGAAACGGGACTATGCAGAAAGGAATATATATATATATATATATATAATCTACTGGCGGTCGCCAGTAGATAGTTATAGTTAAGACCTATTTTCCATAGGAAATCTGCAACATTCTATTTAAAATAACTCTTGCGTCGGTTGACGAATCTTCGCGAAATTTTCAAACTTTATGGCCCGCTCCGGTCCGCTCCTACCCTGAAAGTTTCGGGGTGATTCGTCAAGCGGGGGCCGAGAAAAAAGGGGGGTCCCAAAACGTGTTTTCCCATTCATTTTCCCATAGGAAACTTTAGCCACGGCTACAGCCCGAACTGCTGAACGGAATTACACAAAATTTGGCAAAGAGGTAGTTCTTGGTTCAGAAAGAACCCTTTTTGTTAAATGGTGTAAATCCGTTCAGTAGTTGCGGAGAAATTAAAAAATAAGAGTCAAAAAATCAATTTCCTATAGGAAACTTTATGCAAGGCTACAGCTCGAACTGTTGAACGGAATTACACCAAATTTGGCAAAGAGGTAGTTCTTGGTTCAGAAAGAACCCTTTTGTTAAATGGTGTAAATCCGTTCAGTAGTTGCTGAGAAAATCAAAAGTAAAAACACATATATATCTGGGCGGAGCCTAACCACACATGTCATCGTGAGATCTGATTGGCTGTCAGCACTTCATCCTGGAATTGCTGGCAGCCATCTTGGGACCAATATAAATGATAGTACCCCATTGAAATGCATTGTAGTGAATCGAAGATTTTGAGGGTTACCAAAAGGAGAACTATAAAGGGTGATAACAGACTTTAGTTACATTAGAATTCATTTGTTGATGGTACCATACTAATTTCAGGAATTGTGGTGTGTTCTAAGGTGATTTTACCCTGTGAAAAACCTTCTGCTGGGATATCATGAATCATGTTTGAGAGAAAACTATTTTCACATGCTTGTCCCATACAGTTTTGGAAGGTGCTCCAGAAGCTAAAATGAGAGCATATTTTCTGTAAATTCACATTATCTTTCTCAGTCTTGTGAGAATGAAGTCTGACATTCTCAGTAAAACATGTACATCCAACAATGGCAGAGACTGTCAGTTGATTCCTTTGTGTTCTACTGCAGCTTCCCAGAGTGTTCTAAAGAACAACTAGAGTGCTAACAGCCTTACTTATGACAAAAGTATGGCACACCTGAAGCCATCTTGATTGGAATAAACTGGTAACACTTAAAACATTTAATTTAAAAAGGAACAAAATGATGGGGTTCATTTTGTCATAGAAATTATGGTTAGTGCTGTAGAAAGAAAAATTAGGACATGTTTCAAGTGTGATCTCAAATATCTTCCTGTTATATTTCAACAGGAGCAGCCTGTCAGTTGATGCCTTTGTGTTCTACTGCAGCTTCCCAGAGTGTTCTAAAGAACAACTAGAGCGCTAACAGTCTTACTTATGACAAAAGTATGGCACACCTGAAGCCATCTTGATTGGAATAAACTGGTAACACTTAAAACATTTAATTTAAAAAGGAACAAAATGAGGGGTTCATTTTGCCATAGAAATTATGTTTAGTGCTGTAGAAAGAAAAATTAGGACATGTTTTAAGTGAGATCTCAAATATCTTCCTGTTATATTTCAACAGGAGCAGCCTGTCAGTTGATGCCTTTGTGTTCTACTGCAGCTTCCCAGAGTGTTCTAAAGAACAACTAGAGTGCTAACAGCCTTACTTATGACAAAAGTATGGCACACCTGAAGCCATCTTGATTGGAATAAACTGGTAACACTTAAAACATTTAATTTAAAAAGGAACAAAATGAGGGGTTCATTTTGCCATAGAAATTATGGTTAGTGCTGCAAAAAGAAAATTTAGGGCATGTTTTAAGTGAGATCTCAAATCCTCTTCTATTTCATTAGAAAATTCTGACATGCAGACTGAAACAATCACTTTCAATACCAGCAGTAGACTTCCAGTTAACTCCTTGGTGAGCAGAAGCTTTACTACAGTGATCTAATGAACAACTAGAGTGCTAACATTCTGAATTTATGGCAAATGTGTGACACATCTGAATGCCTTCTTGATGGAATCAAAGTAAAAACTGAAAGCATTTCCTACTGAGGAGACTGTAGTAAATGAGGAAATTAGGAAACTTCATAACAAATAAGTCTCCCAAGATGGCCACCAGAGAAAAAAGAGCCCAAATGTAGCACAAATATCACCCAGAGGTAGCCCATGTATAGCCCAATGACAGAAGTGTGCAAAACACTTTTTATTTTTGGTTTTTTGCAGTTTTATATAGTGCAGACTGGTCAGGTATTGGAGTGCTTTACATGAGCATTGGTTACATCACACAAGGACAAATTCATGTTGGTTGACCCTACACTACCCAAACACCACTGCACTACCCTAAACCCTAAAACACTACCCCCAGCACGACCCCCTTCACTACCCAAACACAACTGCACTACCCTAAACTCAAAAACACTACCCCCAGCACGACCCCCTACACTACCCAAACACCACTGCACTACCCTAAACCCTAAATCTACCCCCTACACTACACAAATACCACTGCACTACCCTAAACCCTAAAACACTAGAACCCAGCACGACCCCTACAGTACACAAACACTACTGCACTACCCTAAACCCTAAAACACTACCCCCTACACTACACAAACACCACTGCACTACCCTAAACCCTAAAACACTACCCCCAGCATGACCCCCTACACTACACAAACACCACTGCACTACCGTAAACCCTAAAACACTACCCCAGCACAACCCCCTACACTACCCAAACACCACTGCACTACCCTAAACCCTAAAACACTACCCCCAGCACGACTCCTACACTACACAAACACCACTGGACTACCCTAAACCCTAAAACACTACTCCCAGCACGACTCCCTACACTACCTAAACACCACTGCACTACACTAAACCCTAAATCTACCCCCAGCATGACCTCCCACACTACACAAACACCACTGCACTACCCTAAACCCTAAAACACTACCCCAGCACGACCCCCTACACTACCCAAACACCACTGCACTACCATAAACCCTAAAACACTAACCCCAGCATGACCCCTACACTACCCAAACACCACTGCACTACCCTATACCCTAAAACACGACCCCGTACACTACACAAACACAACTGCACTACCCTAAACCCTAAAACACTACCCACAGCATGACCCCCTACACTACACAAACACCACTGCACTACCCTAAACCCTAAAACACTACCCCCTACACTACACAAACACCACTGCCCTACCCTAAACCCTAAAACACAACCCCCAGCATGACCCCCTACACTACACAAACACCACTGCACTACCCTAAACCCCGTACACTATACAAACACCACTGCATTACTCTAAACCCTAAAACACTACCCCCAGCACGACCCCCTCACAACACAAACACCACTGCACTACCCTAAACCCTAAATCAACCCCCAGCACGACCCCCTACACTACCCAAACACCACTGCCACTACCCTAAACCCTAAAACACTACCCCCAGCATGAACCCCTACACTACACAAACACCACTGCACTACCCTAAACCTTAAAACACTACCCCCAGCACTACCCCCTACACTACACAAACACCACTGCACTACCCTAAACCCTAAAACACTACCCCAGCACTACCCCCTACACTACCCAAACACCACTGCACTAACATAAACCCTAAAACACAACCCCCAGCATGACCCCCTACACTACACAAACACCACTGCACTACCCTAAACCCCCGTACACTACACAAACACCACTGCACTACCCTAAACCCTAAAACACTACCCCCCAGCATGACTCCCTACACTACCCAAACACCACTGCACTACCCTAAACCCTAAATCTACCCGTGGTAATGCATGCGTTGTAATGGTATCGCAAAGTAAAAAAGTCGTTGTAACGGCTGTTTACCGTTCGAAGCTGGCCCCTGTTCTTCAGTGAGACGTTTATTTGATTAATTAGGAGGAAGGAATGTGTTTTTTTTACCGAAAAGTGCATTCTTGGCTGTTGTATTGTGAAAGTGTCCGCGTGGCCTGGTTTCACTTCCGGTGAGAGAGTGGAAGAGTCTGTTTGGATCTAAAGGAGTTCTGTTGTTGGACGGGGCCGGCATGACATGTCATCAGAAAACATAGCTAATGGAAAGCGTCCTCCCTGAAGTGTGGAGCAGTGCCATGAGAGGTCAACGAGTGTGCGTCCCACCGCAGTATGACCGTACCGCGTGACCCATGTGCCACCTCCAGGGTACGGGAGGCAGAAGCGGCATCGCAGGTCCTCTTGAAGACCGTTGTAGCACTAATTCTACATTTTGGTACTAGGGCATTTTAACTTCGTTGTTCCTGCCAGATACAAAGAGAAGATCCTGTGTTATTCAGTGCCCTCGTTACCTTTTTTGTGGGTTGTGGTGCTTGTCACTTCGCTCCCCCGCCGGTGCACACGACTGGGCACCCCACCTCGTGTGCCATCTGCAGGGCATCTGCCCTCGGATCACTGGTTTCGGTTTCTGGAGTGGCAACATAAACAGTTGCTCCCAAAGGACTAGCCTGAACACTTAGGTGAATATCCCCTGCACCAGCATTCCACGGAAATTCTTTCCTAGCTCTCCCACGTCAACGAGGACGTCATAATAGCACGGCTCCGCTCGCGACACCGTTTGACGTCATCGGAGCCATAAGAGAACCTCGTCGGCGTGCTGACGTCAGTTCCACCCATTTTTTCCGTGCCACCGAGGCAAACAGGGGACCGAGACATTTTCACATGTATACATAGTATAATAAATATATATATATTCGCTGAAAAACCATAGGTTTCAGGCACGTTATAGTTAGAAATTAGCATTTAAAAACCTTAGAAATTCACTGAAAAACCATAGGTTTCAGGCACGTTATAGTTAGAAATTAGCATTTAAAAAACCTTAGAAATTCACTGAAAAAACCATAGGTTTCAGGGGCGTTATAGTTAGTTGGACATTTCACTCGTACAAAACCATAGAAATTCCCCCGTTATAGTTAGTTCAGCTAACTATAACTCGCGCGCCCGCAATGCACTGCTGATGACGTCACATATTACATCACTCATGACATGGTCAGTGACATCACTCATGACATCACTCATGACATCTCAAATGACATCACTGATGACATCACTGATGACATTATCCAGTGAATGTGTGTTTTTCTGAAAATTAAATATGTTTTATATATGTATATCTCAAGGTCGATGGAAGAATAAATGGGTATATAAGTGTCTAAATGGATGATTTTGTTTTGTAAAATTGATTGTATAACTGACTAAGTGTATCTTAGTGAATACATGGGTTAGTGAGTAATGTTTAAATATGAAAATATCTGTATCAGTCTCTCACTTTGTGTATAAGTGGCTGCATGGGTTGGTGAGTAGCTACATGAGTGCCTATATGGGTTATTAGTTGGTTTTTTGAGTATCAGTATGAGTGTCTGAGTGTCTGTATGGTTCGGTGGGGGTATTACTTAGTGCATAGATGCATGAATGAGTGACTCACTGTTTGTATGTGTTGAAGACAGCATGTGTGCAGGACTGTATAGGTGGATGAGTATGTGTATGGGTGTGTTAGTGAGTGAATGACTGTCTCAATAGTGTCTTTATGAGTAACTACATATGTTTTAAACTAGTATATGTGAGTATTGGTGTATATAAGTGAGTATATGTGAGAGTGAGAGATTGGAAGAGTTCCTGTACAAATAAGTAGGTGTTTCTATAAGTGATTGTTTAAGAGAGTAAGTATGTGTAAGTTTCTGTAGAAGTAAGTGTGGTAGTGTGTGTATAACTGTAAATGCAAGTAAATGGATGTTTGATACTTTGTTTGCATGTGTGACTATGTGTGTGAGTAACTCTATGGATGAGTGGCGGTGTGTAACAGGATGTATAGGTGTATGAGTACATATGATGAGTGAGTACATGTATGAGTGACTGTATAGGGACTGTTGGTGAATGAGTGGATGTGTGTGTAGATCTTGGAATTACTGAATAGGTGTGTTGTAACTGGTATTGGTATGTCTATTGTTTTGAAAATGTTAGTTTGTATTTTTGAGTGTGTGTATCAAAGGTTATATTAGGGTGAGAGGAGGTCTGCCACTCTATCACAAGGATGATGTCATCAGTGATGTCATCAGTGATGTCATTTGAGATGTCATCAGTGATGTCATGAGTGATGTCACTGACCATGTCATGAGTGATGTAATATGTGACGTCATCAGCAGTGCATTATGGGCGCGACGAGTTATAGTTAGCTGAACTAACTATAACGGGGGAATTTCTATGGTTTTGTACGAGTGAAATGTCCAACTAACTATAACGCCCCTGAAACCTATGGTTTTTTCAGTGAATATATATATATATGCATCCACAGTGGCAACCAATACGAAGTCATCCAGAAAAGAGAGCACTCACGGGGTTTGTAGCAAAGTGCTTTAATGTGCAAAACCTCCAAGCACTGACAGACGCGTTTCGGCACTACGCCTTTTTTCGATGTCAGTTTGTACCCGGTCACGAAGCCATTTTAATGTTTACCAAATGCATCTCGTGACATATATCATCAACAGCAAAGACGGCCTCAAATGGATATTACAATTGAAAAATGTCGGCGGCCATCTTATAACATGTTTCGAAACACCACACATGAATAAAGTGCATACAAATTATTCAAAATCTAAAACAAATTTCAGATATTTGGGAGCACAAACCAAGAATATGCGAGGAGAGGGATATAATACCTGAAAAATTAATCCTTCTTTTGGAGAATCAAGTAATCCCATCCTGGCAACTGACCAGATGATCAACGACAGCATATGGCAAATCTTAACAGTCTCCCAAATCTGTACACAATTACGCCCTGAATGGGCAAGTGAAAAAACACTCAATCATGGAAAGCGAAGATGACGATGTACACATATAGATGACCACTATTCCCTCGTGCTAAATAGCATGTCGAGGATGATGTGTATACAGTCCCCACATTGACAATAATAAAGCCCTGAATGGGCAATCTTATATATATATATATATTCACTGAAAAAACCATAGGTTTCAGGCACATTATAGTTAGAAATTAGCATTTAAAAAACCTTAGAAATTCACTGAAAAAACCATAGGTTTTAGGGACAGTTATAGTTAGTTGGACATTTCACTCGTACAAAACCATAGAGATTCCCCCGTTATAGTTAGTTCAGCTAACTATAACTCGCGCCCCCCGCAAAGCACTGCTGATGACGTCACATATTACATCACTCATGACATGGTCAATGACATCACTGATGACATCACTGATGACATCTCAAATGACATCACTGATGACATCATCCAGTGACTGTGTGTGCCTGTAAAGTTTAAATATGTTTAATATATATATAGGGAAAGGCGGATTGAAGAATGAGTGGGTGTATAAGTGTCTGAATGGATGATTTAGTAGGTGCGTGACTGACTCTATAAGTGAGTGATTAAACATATCTTACTGAATGCATGGGTTAGTGACTAAACTGTGTGAATGTCTGTATCCGTCTGTCTGTTGGTGTGTAAGCGGCTGCATGGGTTTTTGAATAGCTACATGAGTGTCTACATGGGTTATTGATTGGTTGTCTGAGTATCTGTATGGGTGCCTGAGTGTTGTATGGGTGGGGTGTGTGTGACTCTGTGTATTGATGTGTGAGTGGGTGATTCACTGGGTGCATGGTTTCAAGAGTGCATCTGTGATAGACTGTATGGGTGGGTGAGTGTGTGTATGGGTGTGTTAGTGAGTGAATGTATATCTCAGTGGTACATGTATGAGTAACTACATATGTGAAAGGCAGTATATATGTGTGTTGGAGTATATAAATGGCTATAAGTGAGAGTGTGTGATTGTGAGAGTGGCTGTATGGATGAGTGTGTACTTGTATCAGTGATTGTATAAGAGCGTAAGAATGTGCTAGTATTTGTATGAGTAAGTGAGCTGGTGTGTGTATAAATGTATAGGTGAGTAAATGGCAGTGTGATTAATTATTTGCATGACTGACTAGGTGTGTGAGTACCTCTATGGATGAGTGGCGGTCTGTGAGTGTCTATGTAGGTGTATGAATGCATATGATAGTCCTGTACTGAGTGACCGTAAGTATGAGTGACTGTACGGGTGAGTGAGTGGATGTGTGTGTAGACCTAAGAATCAGTGAGTGGGTATGTAGTTATTGGTGTTGGAGTGTCTATGGTTTTGAGAATGGCAGTCTGTAATTTAGAGTGGGTGTATCAAAGGTTATATTAGGGTGTGAGAAGATGCATCAAATTATCACATGGATGATGTCATCAGTGATGTCTTTTGAGATGTCATCAGTGATGTCATCAGTGATGTCACTGACCATGTCATGAGTGATGTAATATGTGACGTCATCAGCAGTGCATTGCGGGGGCGCGAGTTATAGTTAGCTGAACTAACTATAACGGGGGAATTTCTATGGTTTTGTACGAGTGAAATGTCCAACTAACTATAACTGTCCCTAAAACCTATGGTTTTTTCAGTGAATTTCTAAGGTTTTTAAATGCTAATTTCTAACTATAACGTGCCTGAAACCTATGGTTTTTTCAGTGAATTTCAAAGGTTTTTAAATGCTAATTTCTAACTATAATGTGTCTGAAACCTATGGTTTTTTCAGTGAATTTCAAAGGTTTTTTAAATGCTAATGACTAACTATAACGTGCCTGAAACCTATGGTTTTTTAATTGAATTTCAAAGGTTTTTTAAATGCTAGTTTCTAACTATGCCTACAGAGGTAGGACATGTGAAGAAAGAAGAAAAAACGCACAGAAAGAAGCAAAAGAAATGCAGAAAGAAGCAACAGAAGTCCACAAAGACGAAGAAAAGAGCAGGAAGAAGCAAGACATGTGCAGAAAGAACCAACAGAGGAGCAGAAAGAGGCCTTGTTGCAAAATCATCCTGTGACCACAACTTTTTCAGACGGGTACTGGTGGTAACTGACTCTGACTAACCAGAGCCAGTGCTATGCTAAAAGACACTTCGAATACAGTGAAAACACCTACATACACTAGGGAACACTATGTGTTGGGGTACCCCTGTCATAAGCATGACCTCCTCTGTAAGGCCCTAGTACATTATAGGGCAGGGGGATTAAAACTTCCTCTTAAAATGCGCCCCGGGGCGCGTTTGCACAGTGGTGAAGGGAGGGGGGGGCCTGAGGTGACATGTGTGCAAACAAGCCCTGTGGCCGTTTTAAGTTGGGAGATTAAGTCCCCTTGAATCCTGAGGGTCCCTGGGGTCCAACTAGCCCACTAGGTACCTCCAGTAAGCACCACACAGCTGCGTTGCACAGAGGTGTAAAAAGGTGCGTGGGCTGGACCACCTCTCTGCAACGCAGCCCTGTGGCGCGCACTGGAGGTACCTGGTGGGCTAGTTGGCCCCCAGGGTCCCTCAGGATTCAAGGGGAATTAATTCCCCAACTTAAAACGCGCCACAGGGTGTGTTTGCACACATGTCACCTGAGGCCCCGCCCTCCCTTCACCACTGTGTAAACGCGCCCTGTGGCGCGTTTAAGTTGGGGTATTAGGTCACCTTGAATCCTGAGGGTCCCTAGGGCCCAACTAGCCCACCAGGTACTTCCAGTAAGCACCACAGGCCTGCGTTGCAGAGAGGTGGTCCGAGGCCATGCCCCTTTTACACCTCTCTGCAACACAGCTCTGTGGCGCTTACTGGAGGTACCTGGTGGGCTAGTTGGACCCCAGGGACCCTCAGGATTCAAGGGGACTTAATCCCCAACCTAAAACACGCCACAGGGCATGTTTGCACACATGTCACCTCAGGCCCTGCCCCTCCATTCACCACTGTGCAAACGCGCCCCGTGGCGTGTTTTAAGTTGGGGGATAAAGTCCCCTTGAATCCTGAGGGTCCCTGGGGTCCAACTAGCCCACCAGGTACCTCCAGTAAGAGCCACAGAGCTGCATTGCAGAGAGGTGTAAAAAGGGGCGTGGCCTGCACCACCTCTCCGCAACACAGCCCTGTGGCACGCACTGGAGGTATCTGGTGGGCTAGTTGGCCCCCAGGGACCCCCAGTATTCAAGGGGAATTAATGCCCCAATTTAAAACGCGCCACAGGGCGCGTTTGCAGAGTGGTGAAGGGAGGGGGCACGGCCTGAGGCACGATCGCGTCTTTTTTTTTTTTAGAAGGGGAGCTGTGTGGTCCCCCTTGTTTTTTCCTTTTTTGGGCCCTGGGGACCCCATCCCCCAGGGCCTGACCCCTTTTTTTATTTAAAAAAAAAAAAAAACTGAACGGAAAGGGGGCCGAGTGGCCCCCCTCCCGTGGCCAATTCCGGCCCCGGAGACCCCATCCCCCAGGGCATGGCCACATTTTTTAAATTTTTTAAGGAGGGGGGCTCTGCGTGGCCCCCCTCCTGAGGCCTCTATTGCCCCGGGGACCCCATCCCCCGGGGCCTGCCTTTTTTTTTTTCTTAAATAATTTTAGGGAGGGGGGTTGCGTGGCCCCCCTCCAGGGCCACTACTAGCCCCGGGGACCCCATCCCCCGGGGCAGGCCCAATCCGTTGGGGACCGTGGGGGGAGCCCCAATGCCCCCACGGTCCCGCTGGCTCCCCGCGTTCTGCAGGAGCCGGCATTGCTTTTCCACATGGGGAGCAGCTAACATGCAGCTCCCCGTGTGGAAAAGCAATCTGCTTTAGATTTTGGAAGAGAGAGCAGGTTTCTCTTCCAAAATCCAAAGCAAGTTTGCTATGGCAGGATGGGAGCAGCGAGGCTCCCGTCCTGCCATAGCAAAAAGCAGTGTCCCGGGGGTGGGCACCCCGGGACACTGCAGGAGCCGGCCCTGGGGGGTGGTGGTACCCAGGGCCATCACAGGCTCCAGGAGGGGGGCTGCGCAGCCCCCCCTCCCTTCACTTGCACAGCCCCAGGAGGTGGCAGTCCTCGGGGCATGTGGGGTGCTCTAACCCCCCACACAGGTATATATATTTTTTAAAAGAAGCCCCGGAGGGTGGCGGTCCCCGGGGCTGCGGGGGGGCAGTGTGCCCCCCCACGATTATAATTGATCAAAGCCCCGGGGGGTGGCGGTCCCCGGGACTTGGGGGGGCCTTAGAGGCCCCTCAAACTCTAAAAAACACAAGCCCCGGGGGGTGGCGGTCCCCGGGGCTGCGGGGGGGCCATGTGCCCCCCGCAAATATTGTTGCAAAGCCCCAGGGGTGGTGGTCCCCGGGGCAGTGTGGGGGGTATTGGGGCCCCCCCACACATTTTTTTACTGCCCCGGGACCTGGCCCACCCGGGGGCTTCAATTAAAAGAAGTGCGGGCTTTTTTGGGCCCTGGGGGTACTTGTGGGACCCCCTGAGCAGGCCTAGGGGGTCAGGGTGTTTCTACCCTGCCCCCTTTTCTTGTTTTGTGCCTTAGTTTTTCTGTTTTCTTGTGACTCGGCTCTACCGAGTCACAAGATGGCTGCCAACACTTCCTGGTTTGGAGTGTTGACAGCCAATTAGCATGAAGCTCGTGATCGGGAGGGTGCGCGGATCCACCGCGGCCATAGATATCGAAACTTTTATTTTTTGAATTTCTCAGGAACTACTGAACGGATTTACACCATTTAAAAAAAGCGTGCTTTCTGAACTAAGCACTACCTTTTTGCCAAATTTGGTGTAATTCCATTCAGCAGTTTTGGCTGTAACCGTGTCTAAAGTTTCCTATGGGAAATTGATTTTTTGACCTCTATTTTTTTATTTTCTCCGCAACTACTGAACGGATTTACTCCATTTAAAAAAAAGGTCTCTTTCTGAAACAAGGGCTACCTTTTGCCAAATTTGGTGTAATTCCGTTCAGCAGTTCGAGCTGTAGCCGTGTCTAAAGTTTCCTATGGGAATTAACATGGAGAAAACACGTTTTGGGACCCCCTTTCTACGGCCCCCGCTTGCCGAATCACCCCGAAACTTTCAAGACAGGAGCTGACCGGAGCGGGCTCCGAGTTTTAAAATTTTCGCGAAGATTTGTCAACCGGCGCCAAAGCTATTAAGAAAACAAAAAACGAGTTTCCTATGGAAACTAGGTCCTAACTATAACTATCTACTGGCGACCGCCAGTAGATAATATATATATATATACATACACGCTCCGGTTTCAACACAAGAAACACGCTGCACTCACGGGACCCCTTGGACCCCTTGGAAGATTTTTTATTACAAGGACGCGTTTCGGCGTTGTGCCTTCCTCAGCTTGTTAAAGATAGCGCCACCTGTCCTGAAGATCTTTTAAACAGGTAAGTACGATTCTATTGGTTGTGGCAACTGGACATGAAAAGGGGACTTGTGTATTCTCAGAGCAATGTTCCTTCCACTCAGATGTATTCTGGGAGTTGCAGTCCGATAGTTATCATGGGGGATCAATCAGGTCTCATATATCCTGCCTTCGTATAGGCATGTCCCACAGATAACAGCCGGTGCGAACTGCTTGTATAAATCACGCTCCAAAGTCCAGGACAGGTGGCGCTATCTTTAACAAGCTGAGGAAGGCACAACGCCGAAACGCGTCCTTGTAATAAAGAATCTTCCCAGGGGTCCCGTGAGTGCAGCGTGTTTCTTGTGTTGAAACCGGAGCGTGTATTTTGTGTGGATCCACTTTCCACATTTGCTGCACCCGTCAGTAAGAGTGCGTATACTGCTCTTAAGTGAACTTTGGAGCGTGATATATATATAGTTTGTTGCTTTTAGATGATACCTGTCCCTTGCACTTGCATTCTATGTACTCAGCTGCATCCGGCAACCCAAAATGACCTTGTATACATATTTTATATGAAGATCAGCTTTTTGCACTTGCACTTTTGGCTATTATAGCCCAAATGTTTTCAAATTTTGAAATATGGGGGCTATAGATCTGATATCGGATTATACTGCTGCTATTTTTTTTTTTGCCATACTTTGCAATTTTTTTAATGAACTGGTTCCAAGGGTGTTAATGACATTTTAACGAATATACCCATGTATTTAATGTAATCAGTTTTGTTATGAATTATGCTCTAAGGTATGAAGTGGTCGGGTTACTGACAATGAGATGCTATAAGCACATCATCATAGGAATGTATTTTAGAAGGAAGTAGGGTCATCAAGGCATCCCAACGTTATTTTAATTGATTTTTATGTCTATGGTCTGCTATGCGGTAAATAGCAGATACTAGAAGACGGTATCATTTTTGCACGTGCACTTTATGGATTATTATTTATTTTTCCGTCAGTACCTATCAATGTATGTATTGCTGATCATGATATGGGTCTCTGCAATTTCTTTAAATGCCGTAAGTTTACCACTAGGTATATATATTAAAAGTATAAATTTAACATCATGGTATTTATAAAGAATATGAATGAATATATGCACTTACCTCGATTATTATATTGTCATTGACCTTAACAAGATTAATAATGACCATGGTATGGTTTTTTCATACTACATATTATAGTATGTCTTCTATGTCTTTTAAAGGAACTGACTGGATATGATGTATCGTCACTATATAATGTTTGAATTCACCGCAGTGTGTCATGTGATCAAGGTCGTGGAGACACGGCCGAAACGCGTCATGCTGAATGAATTGCAATAAAAGCACTTTAAAAAGAATCCAGCTCTGGTGGTCCGTACCTGTGTTGCTTACCAAGGATTTGGTATTCAGGAGTGTGTTCCTTCATTCAATTTCTGGCGGAGTGCGGCTGTCTCCACCATTACGGACCCTCCCTGCACTTGGTGGCTGGCCGGATTGCAGCCGACATCGCGGATGCGATACTGACTGAACCCGGAAGGAGTTGTCTACGAGCCAGCCCCCCGCTGTCGAAAAGTGCGTGCAGTGAACTGTGGTGGATCCCGAGAAGCATCGGTGAACCGGAGGAGTCGGAGGACACCAACGGGCAACGTTTAGCTCTTTGTGGTAAGCCCAGTCCAGCGCGATATATGCGACATCAGCGGGTAGCAGGGATAAAGCTGTGAACATCGGAAGCCAGCTATTTTACTAGTATTTGGTTTCAACGTGCATGAAAGGCTTATTGCTATGACATCTACAGCAGAGGCGCTGCGGGATCGGGAGGCCGTGGCGGAAGCCTTATTCTTAAACTTACCCGATATTGATGATGTGCATACGGGACAAGTCAACAACACAAGAGCAACAAATGATGTGAAAATATTATTGAAGAATTTGGAAAAATTATTACGAACTAAACTCACCAAATGGTGGGAAAATAAATCACTGGAAAAATACAAAGAGGTGGGGAGAGTACCACGTGGGTTGAGGGTTCTAATTGATCCATCGTTTGAGAACCGCAACCCAAATATGTTAAAGGAATGGGCTACTAATAACTTAGAGGCGTCAATGAATATGGTGGCGATTCTTATAAAATATGCAGAAATTGACAGAAATTACATCCTCAAGCAGATTGAGTTACTGAACCAACAACTAGAGGGCCATGATCAGCAAGATATTATCAAAAAGGCAGAAGTGAAATTGACATACGCCTTAAAAAACACGAAGAAACCATCAAAGCTAGAAAAATATTTAAATTTGCCAGGGATAAGCGGGACTATGAGACGGGCAGAGTCTTTACATTTGCCCGTAAGTTCGATTCAGTGAAACGACAAACACTTACATCTAAAATCCCAAGTATGCAGATATCTAGCATACCGGATACAGAGGCCTCCAACACAGACCTTAGTTCTGCACTAGGTAGTTCTGACTCGGAGGACATTGGTCCTAATAATCCCCAAGTACAGATTCCCACAAGTTTTACTCCTTCAGAAGAACTCGGTTTTTAGTGATAGACCGCCGCCAAACCCTGAGACCACGTACACAGGTGAAGAAAGGCGGAAACGAAGGAACAGATGTAGAACGGAAAGGAGAAAATGCAAACGCAGGTGGCAAGTACAAAGGCAAGAGGGGCAGAGCGAAGAAATGGTAACAAAAGTAAGCAGACAAAACAGTTATTAACTTGACTGATATTGACCTTACGACTGCTGAGACACAACTATTAGCTCTGGGTCTATCCTTCTGTCCCCCCAACAATTTCAACTATGTTCAATCATGAATCGACGTGTTTAAATTTATACGTAAGCTTAAATTAATGAAGCATTTTAAACTTACCAAAGCTATTGAGGTAACATCAAGACCAACAGCAATTGACAAGCCAAGCACTACACTCCAAGCATCTGACATTAGCACATTGCAATCAATCTACACGCTGGCACAAGACACAGAAGAGCAGCCCAGTTCTACACAAGAACAGCTACAAGGAATGGGAATCAAGGACAATTTTCCTTCTAATAGTCCTTTTCGTCCTGTGTCCACGTTTATCCCTCTTATGCCAAAGGATGCTATAGATACCTTTAGTGATTGCATAATTGAGGATTTAAAGAAACTGAACTATAAAGTACTACAGAAGCGTAAACGACGTAAATTCATTGATGTACAATACTCTGCACTTATGCGCAAATTAAGAGACAATGTGAATATCATTATCAACAAATCTGATAAAGGGGGTAACGTAGTGCTGTGGCCCAAATCTCAATATATGGCTGAAGCCCGACGACACCTAACAGATGTAGCCTGCTATAGAAAAGCAACAATCAATGATCTTAAGCAGGTGAAGGATATGGTACATAGAGAACTGGGACAATGGAAAAGAGAAGGATTGTTAAACAAAAATGAATATAGTTTCCTGAAAACCGAACATCCGATCACCCCAGTTCTCTATTTTATTCCAAAGGTACACAAAAAACAAATACCTACACCTGGACGTCCGATCATTTCTGCACAAAGGAGCCTTCTAGAAGCAACATCAAAATATGTAGATTATTTTTTGCATGAATCTGTAGAGAATCTGCCCTCTTACATTAAGGATACTGGTCATTTTTTGTCGATACTACAATAAGTTACCTGGAATGAGGACTGTGTATTTATTGTTATGGATATATGTTCCCTATATACTAGTATACACCATGTGGATGGGTTAAAAGCAGTGAAATATTTTTTAGATCAGAGGAGTATTCATTTTCATCAGCACAATGTCATGCTAGTACGTATGATTGAACTGTGTCTTTCCAACAATTACTTCATGTTTAACAAAGAAGTGCACCAACAACTTCGTGGAGTCGCCATGGGGGCATGTTTCTCTCCCAGCTACGCGTGTCTTCACGTTGGATGGTGGGAGGAGCATGTCCTCATGCAGACCCACAAGGATCTCTATGAAGCACATGTTTCACAATGGTGGCGCTTCATAGATGATGTTTTCATCATCTGGAAAGGGTCGATTGATTCAGCCAAAGAGTTTGTTGATACTATTAATAATAACACTTTAAATCTGGAATTTACAGCACACAGCAGCAAGGAAGTTGTTCAATTTCTTGATGTTGAAATATATATCAGTAATAACAGCATACAGACCAAACTCCACAGAAAATGTACAGCAGGAAATTCAGTACTCCATGCTAGCAGTGCCCATCCAAAACATCTTATCAAGAGTATTCCATACGGGGACTTTTTAAGAGCTAGAAGAATTTGTAGTTCGGATGAGGACCTCTTACAATGTCAAACTGAGTCATTTGAAAGATTTAAAGTTAGAGGATACAAAGCTAAGGATTTAAAGGCAGCCATGTCCAAGGCCAATATCTTGTCCAGAGAGGATTGTTTGGGTAGTGCCTTAAATAAAACCAGAGATAAGAACCTACCAGGGATTGGCGCCCTTTCCCAAAACACAAATCAAGTGAGAGTAATAACCACTTTTAGTAACCAGGAGAAACTAATAAGAAATATTTTTTACAAAAACTGGCCCATAATAAAAACTGATTTAACTATGTCACAACTATTGCCAGATCTCCCTCAAATCACATTTAGAAGAGCTCCCTCTATGAGGGATGCACTGGTTAAAACTAGTCCTGAGGTGGATAACACAGGTACCTGGTTATCTAAGAGAGTTGGTTTTTTAAAATGCATCTCTTGTAGGGCCTGCAAGTTTGGTACCAATAAGTCTGAATATGTGAATGCATTCGAAACTGTGCAAACCAAGATCAGGGCTCTATTCACATGCAGAACTGACTATGCTGTTTATGTACTTGAATGCTCTTGCCGAATGAAATATGTAGGCAGCACTAAATTACAAGTATACATGCGTATACTTCAGCATCTACGTGCCATAGTCAATTCAGACAGCAATTATCCAGTAGCACGACATTTTAAATCAGTACATCAGAACAACTTGAATGATTTGAGCTACTATGTGATAGATGCGGTACCCAAACATTACAGAGGTGGAAATAGGGAAAGAAAATTACGCCAAATGGAGTCACGATACATTCTGTTACTCGACACCAAGATGCCCAATGGCCTTAACACGGGAGAGGATCTGTATAATTTCTTATAAAATTGGATTGCTCGTGCCTCTAAGTTTTTAACATTTACTCATGAATTCTGATAATTTGTTTTGCACATGTTGGTTTTAGCCGTTCTTTTAAAAGCCTGGTCTCTTTTAGCCTCATTTTTACCTTGTTTTACCATCGGTTTTACTGGGTTTTATGAGTGGTTTTAGAGTTAGGTTTTTTAGTAGCGGTTTTTAACTGGGGTGTAATCATTTTATCATGACTTTTTATTAGGACCAAATACAATCTGGATGTTCAGATATACTGTAATTTTAATCATATTTAGTTTGTTGCTTTTAGATGATATCTGTCCCTTGCACTTGCATTCTATGTACTCAGCTGCATCCGGCAACCCAAAATGACCTTGTATACATATTTTATATGAAGATCAGCTTTTTGCACTTGCGGCTATTATAGCCCAAATGTTTTCAAATTTTGAAATATGGGGGCTATAGATCTGATATCGGATTATACTGCTGCTATTTTTTTTTTGCCATACTTTGCACATTTTTTTAATGAACTGGTTCCAAGGGTGTTAATGACATTTTAACGAATATACCCATGTATTTAATGTAATCTGTTTTGTTATGAATTATGCTCTAAGGTATGAAGTGGTCGGGTTACTGACAATGAGATGCTATAAGTACATCATCATAGGAATGTATTTTAGAAGGAAGCAGGGTCATCAAGGCATCCCAACGTTATTTTAATTGATTTTTATGTCTATGGTCTGCTATGCGGTAAATAGCAGATACTAGAAGACGGTATCATTTTTGCACGTGCACTTTATGGATTATTATTTATTTTTCCGTCAGTACCTATCAATGTATGTATTGCTGATCATGATATGGGTCTCTGCAATTTCTTTAAATGCCGTAAGTTTACCACTAGGTATATATATTAAAAGTATAAATTTAACATCATGGTATTTATAAAGAATATGAATGAATATATGCACTTACCTCGATTATTATATTGTCATTGACCTTAACAAGATTAATAATGACCATGGTATGGTTTTTTTCATACTACATATTATAGTATGTCTTCTATGTCTTTTAAAGGAACTGACTGGATATGATGTATCGTCACTATATAATGTTTGAATTCACCGCAGTGTGTCATGTGATCAAGGTCGTGGAGACACGGCCGAAACGCGTCATGCTGAACGAATTGCAATAAAAGCACTTTAAAAAGAATCCAGCTCTGGTGGTCCGTACCTGTTTTGCTTACCAAGGATTTGGTATCCAGGAGTGTGTTCCTTCATATATATATATATCCACGCAAACAGCTCCTGCCGCTTCGTCCGACCTCTTCCACCAAGTGAGGTTGGTGCCAGCTCGGCGGGCGCAGGACCCGCGTTTAATGTCAATAGTTTCGCACTGCTGCGCAAGAAGAGCCGCACTCCAGGATTGTAAGGAGAAAATTAATTTAATGAATGACAAAGACCGTGCTGGTTGAAACGCGTCAGTCATTAAATTAATTTTTCTCCTTACAATCCTGGAGTACGGCTCTTCTTTGCGCAGCAGCGCGAAAACTATTGATATATATATATATATTTCCCACAAAAGCGTCATTCCAACTCTCTACGGACAACACACCACGGCCCAAGTTCTTTTCAGCGTATATTTATTTTAGCAAAGCAACTCTACACGTTTCAGAGCAATCCGCTCCTTGCTCACGAGTGAAATTGTTGCAATTACGTGCGGTCTTTAATACATCATGTGACCCACATCCATGTAATAAACAATGAAAACAGACTTCTCCTTCAAAATACCTTTTTGAAATGCAAAAACGAAATGCAACAGTAATGCAACGTTAATAAATTTGATACATTCATATAGTTTGCAAGTGTGGCTCTTTTATATACAAAATCAGTGACTTCTTAATGGATAACGGCGTAAGCACAACTTAATAGTGCGAGCCTTGTGTGTTGTGTTGATAAAGCTTTGAATTTGAATCACAAAGCTTTATACATTTCACACCATTCAGTCAATGTGAGGGATTATATTAATGACCATCAATTCATTCTATTACATCAGTGCGCGCATTGTTGCACTGTTGTGTGCCCACATTGCTTCCCAAGACAGAAGCGAGCATTACATTTAATTTGTATTTGCCGCAGACTCGACAGTGGGAAATAAATACACACTAACAATTCTGCCCCAGTGGGCTTAGATTCCATATTTTCAAATCTTCCTTTAAACTAACCCTCTAGGAGTCATCTTACTCATCATCAATCACTATATATATATACCACCAGAGTGCAAGGGTGTCTGCGAGCAGGAGGTTTGTTTATGTACAGGAAGGTGTCCCTTCCTGTACATAAACAAATCTAAAATGCCATTTTGTAACTTACATGTGTGCTGCTTCATGCAGCACACATGTAAGTTACAAAATGGCATTTTCAAAACAGGTTTGTTTATGTACAGGAAGGGACACCTTCCTGTACATAAACAAACCTTAGCATTTTGCTTTTCCATGTGTGCTGCACAAGGCAGCACACATGGAAAAAGCAAAACGAGGAGAAATGGAAGCATTTCTCCTCGTTCCGCCACCTTAAGACCAGGATTTTCCTGGTCTTAATTTCGGCGCTGCCACTTATTATCGCCTCTCTTGATAATAGGTGGCAGCGTCGAAGTCAATGGGTGTTGCGGTGGAACGCCCACCACAACACCCACTGCACGCCCCTTTCACGCTAATTTTAGCGTGAAAGGGGCCCTATTACCAAGGCAGTGTTAAGCCACTTAACGTGGCTTTTAGCCACGTTATGTGGTTTAACGCTGCCTTGGTAATAGGCGCTGATCTCAGTCGCCACCACAACGTCACAAAAAGTGACGTTGTGGTGGCGATAGGGGCTTGATAATATCCCCCACAGTGTTTTCGGATGCCATGTCTATGGAATTGTACACAGTAACAGGTATGACATTGTCCCTCATAAATACGACTGTATAATGCTCTCCGCCTTGAATAGGCACCTTATATAATCAATTTTTATCGCAAGTGAGAGGCAACGTTCGTGAATTCAACCAATTTATCACATAATTATAGCTGTAATCGAGTCAGTCCTCCAATACTAATTCTGCCCTGAGTGGGCTGCCATGCGTGTCCCAAGGAGCCAACCGTTTCCTCAAAATTATTGCATTTGCAAAGGGCAAATACACAGTTTGCACCCACTGCAAGTCTTTTAAATGCCCCTTCACTGGCATATCCTCTCTCTTGGTTTCACCCCTCGTTGCAACCGCATAAACAGAATAACGGGCACCCACCCGTGGGAGTTGTCCCATGACAGTACATCGTCCAGTTAAATACCCTTAGCACTCAACCAATGGGATTCCTCCGTGCCCTTGTTTGTATTCCCCAGTCTCCAGATGTGGTGGTTCAGGCAGTGAACAATTTGAATCCTCCACTAGTTCCACAATTATACTGCTGAACCATTTGGCCGGGTGCCTCCGTTCGTGAGGGGGACTCAGGTATAACATCACCTCCAAAGAAACACAACAGGAACTCACAGGGTCCAAAAATACTCCAAAATTTAATTCAGCAAACAGACACGTTTCGGCTTCATGCCTTCTTCAAAGCTTGCTCTATGAATGCAGAAAGCTTAATTTAAAGGCTTCAAACTGCTCTCATTGGAGAGTTACACATAAGCATAAAAAGAGGACTGTGCCACCAAAGTATACAATACAGTGTTTTTGGCAACCATGTTTATGGAATTCTACACAGTAACAGGTATGACGTTGTCCTACATAATTACGACTGTATCATTTCTCTTCCGTGAATAGGCTCCTTATAATCAATTATCGTTGCACGTGACAGACAACGTTCATGAATTCAACCAATTCATCACATGATTATGGCCGTAATCTAGTCAGTCCTTCAAATCTAATTATGGCCTGAATGGGCTGCCATGTGTGTCCCAAGGAGCCAACCGTTCCTCCAAATTATTGCATGTGTACTGTGTAAATACACAGTTCAGGCACATTGCAAGTCTTTTTAATGCCCCTTCACCTGCATAGCGTCTCTCTTGGTTTCACCCCTCGTCGCAACCGCATAAACAGAATGACGGGCACCTACCCATGGGAGTTGTAGAATCGCAGAATATCATCCGGTTAAATACACTTAGCACTCAACCAACGGGATTCTTTCATGCCCTTGTTTTTAATAACCAGTCTCCAGATACGGGGGTTCAGGCAGTGAACAATTTGAATGCTCCACTTTTTCCACCATTATACTGCCGAACTTTTAGGGCGGGTGCCTCCGTTTGTGAAGTTGAACTCACATATAACATCACCTCCAAAGAAATACAACGGGCACTCACGGGGTTCAAAACTATCCAAGATTTAATTCAGCAAGCAGGTTAGTTTCGGCTTCATGCCTTCTACAGTGCTTGCTCTATGAATGAAATAGTCTTAATTTAAAGGCTTCAAATTGCTCTCATTGGAGAGCTACACATGAGCATAAAAAGAGGTCTGAGCCATCAAAGTATACAATACAGTGTTTTTAGCCACCATATTTATGAAATTATACACTGTCAGTCCTGTCAACCTTTGGGTGGGCTTTCCCCCAACTTTTTGCCTTTTGCCTCTCATTTTTGCTGATTCTTTTTGTTGGCCTTAGGACTCTGAGCACTTTACCACTACTAACCAGTGCTAAAGTGCATGTGCTTCTTCCCTAAACATGATGACATTGGTGTATACCTGATGGGCATATTTGTTGTACTTGTAAGTCCTTGTAAAGTGCTACCATATACCCAGGGACTGTACTTCAAATAGTAATGGTGGGCCTGCAGCACTCATTGTGCCACCCACATACGTAGCCTTTCAAACTTGTCTCAGGCCTGCCACTGCAGTGCCTGTGTGTGCAGTTTAGTGCCAATTCGACTTGTCATTTAAAACTTCTTGCCAAGCCTTAAACTCTCCTTTTATTACATATAAGTCGCCCCTAAGGTAGGCCCTAAATAACCGTAAGGGCAGGGTGCTATGTAAGTAAGAGGTAGGACATGTACCTTTATGTTTTGATGTCCTGGTAGTGACAAACAGCCTATTTCATTTTTCAATACTGTGAGGCCTACCCCTCTCATAGGCCAGCATTGGGAATTCCTTAATATTCCTTCAAGCTGTAATTCCTGATCAGAGAGGAGTAGATTTTTGCTGTTTGATATGTTTGGAATGGTAATGATAAATCCTCCTTACTGGTGAAGTTAGATATAACATTACTGTTTTAGAAATGCGACTTTCAGAAAGGGGACATTTCTCTGTACTTACGGCTCTTTGTGCCTGAAAGCCTGTCTCCAATACACATCTGGGTTGGGTGACAGCTACACTTTGTGCATTCCCTCTAGACAGCTACAAACATAGGAAGGGGAAGCTCAACCGCATTCTGAGCACTCATCTGATGGGTCTTCCTGGGCAGGAAGGAGGAGAAGTGGCTCACACTTACATCTGAATAGGCTGTTTCCTGTTCTCACACAAATCACTGATTTGCCCCCTGGGCAGTGCTTAATTTGTAAAATATTAATTGCCAGGGCTCTGACCAGGAGGCCACTGCAGCTTGCACCACACATCGCCCTTGTCATCGCTGCCAAAACAAGTACTAACCATCTCTCTCGCATGTAAATGTGACAGTTCAGATTATTCCAGGTCCCCAAAGCTAAAGAAATAGCTGGGGAGGCAGGTATTAGCACTATTTTAATGTATATTGTATTCCTAAACAACCGTTGTTCTGCTCATCTCTAAATTAGATGAGCAGCGCAACCATGTCGTAGACTGTCAACAGCATACTTAGAACAGTTAGGTGTCGTGCCGAGCACCGGAAACCAATTAAGTGTTGGTGCTGCGCACCGGATAGCACCGGCTCAAATTAAGCACTGCCCCTGGGGTTAGCCTAGCAGACAGGACTAGGATGAGAGGGATCCTTGTGCACTTCAGAGAGTTCTTTTGAGGTGACCCCCTACATCATAGGCACTTTTGGGTATAAGTACTGGGACTCTGACCCCCTGAAATCAGACTCTTCTGGATCTTGAACTGAACCTTTGTCATAAGGAATGTTGTGCTGCTCAAAGGACTCAACTGGACTGCTTTTCTGGAAGGACTGCTTTTCTGCTTGTTGCCCTGCTGCCTGCTGCTCCCTGACTCTGCTGGAAGGACTCTGCCTTCCGTCCAACTGCTCTTCAAGGGCTTGCTGGCTTGCCTCCTGTTCTCTGAAGTCTCAGGTATGCAAAAGACTTCCTGCAGTTCTGCTGGTGCTGCTGGACTCTGCCTTCTGTGAGTCCTACCCTTGTCTCAGGTGCCCTCTCCAAGTTCTGGGCCTCGGAAGTGGGTTCTGCAGCTTTTTGCACCTCGACATCGATGCAGCGGTGATTTTGCGCCCATCAGAGCCCACGCATCGCCTTCAATGCTGAAGCAGTGGCCGCTTGACGAAAGCGATTCTACAGCCAGCCCAGCTCGATGCCGACACACAGTGCTGCTCAACATGGACACAGTGCCTGCATCGCAAATGAGTTCAACACCGAAGCTTCCATCGACGGCGTGAATCAGTGCCTACGTTCGCCTCCATCCACGGATCGACGACGATGCGGCATCTCCTCGAATCCTTGAGTCTTCGTCGTCGACACTTTGCTTCATCCAAGGTACTTTGTCAGCGGAACCTGTCTGAGTCCTGGAGCCGGCCTGCTCTCGATCGTGGTCAGCCTGAACTTTCGATTTACCCTGGTCCCTCATGACCTAAAGTAACCTTTTTACTGCTAGTGACCTCTAAGCACTATTTTTGATTTAATCTTTAGAAATTCATATCTCGACTTCTACTGATTGGACTTTTGTCATTTTGGTCTTACTTTGCTCAGATTAATATTCTTTATTTTCCTAAGCTTGTGTGGAGTCTTTTTGGTGGTGTGTTCATTGTGTTCCTGTGTGTGTTTTGTACCAATACTTTACACATTGCCTCTTTGGATAAGTCTTCCTGCTCTGTGCCAAGCTACCGAAGAGTGACCACAGGTTATCTTTTAGTGTGTATCTAGCTTACCCTGACTAGAGTGATGGCTCCTGCCTCGCCTGGGTGCATACCTCAGCCAACCAGAAATACCATTTCTAAAATACACAGTGACAGGTACGACGTTGTCCTACATAATTATGAGTACATATATATATTTGAATTAATTTTTTTTATTTCAAATACATTTTACATATTTAAATATTGAATTATATTTATAGTAGCTTTATCAATTTATTTAGATTATATTTTTTATTGTTGTATCTAAATTTTGTATTGTATTTTGATATTTAAATAGTATAATACATATTTATATTGCAATGGTTTTTATTAAAAAAATGATGCTAAGTTTACAATTTTTATTATATTTATAATAAAGCCTAAGTCTGCCAGTGTTATTTGTTGTCCATGCCTCCTTGCTTGCCTTTGTTTGACCATGTACCCGGTGGCCATTTTGTGTCGCCAGTTAGAGTGCTTTTGTCATAGGCCTGCATGTGTCCTTTGTTGTGTCTCTGTCTCCTTGTTTGTTGTTGTTGTTTGACCATGTGGCCCGTGGCCATCTTTTGTAGCCAGCCAGTGTGCTGTTGCCATAGGCCCTCTTTGTTGTCCATGCCTCCTTGCTTGTTGGTGAACATGTGGCCAGTGTATTAAATAAATCCTTTTTTCCCAGTTGTCAAAGCCATTTTTTAGGGACATTGACGAGGGCTATGCCGTTTGTTTATTGCTAATTGTTTTACTTTTTTCTCCCCCTGATATCACTTTAATGTGGTTGAGGATCATTGTAGTATGTATGTATGTACAATGTTTATATATGTATTGTCCCCTTTTCCCATGCACCTCCTTGCCTCTCAAAGGATTTCTCATAGTCCCTAGTGAGACATCAGTAATTACTTTTTCTTAATTCCATTTTTCTTTGGTTTGCACCCCCTGCCTGCCAAAGGCCTCTTGGGCCATAGGCTCACACCAGCATTAACCTTTTTCAGGATTATTCCACTGCTTTCCCTAGCTACGTGCACTCCCTGCTTGCCATAGGTCTCTTAGGCCACAGGCACACACCAGCATTCACCTTTTTAAGCATTATTCAATTTTTTTCCTAGCCTGCCCCTGCACACCCTGACTGCCATAGATCTCTTAGGCCATATGTGCACACCAGCATTCACCTTTTAAATGATTAGTCTATTTTTTCCTGGCCTGCACCCCCCTTCCTGCCATAGGTCTCTTAAGTTATAGGCGTATGCCAGCATTCACCTTTTTACGGATTATTCAAATTTGTCTTGCCCCCTCCTGCCAGCCACAGGGTCTCACCTTAGAGGCACATAAAGCTATCATTTAAATTTGTATGTTGATGTTATCCTCCTTGAAATAGTATGTTATGATTTGTATTGGAATGGTCAATGGATAAACGAATTTTTGTTAATTATTTGGGAATGGGATAAATAAACTCATTAAATTATATCGTCTGTATGAATAATTGTAACTGCAAACTGAATGTTTATCTTGTTTGTTTGCTTTTAGGTGCACAAGAGACATCACCCACAGTACTGCAAGAAAGAAGGGCGGCACAATGTGGCCCATTTGACCAAAACATATAAGTCCTCCTCTGCTTGTGCAGCTAAGTGCCAACTGACAAAGCTTGACGATGGCCCCAAAGAAAGATGCTTCCTAGAAAGTAGCCAGTGAGGAGGAGAAGAAAAAGCAGTATGCCACCACTGGCTTGACGCTGCCCTCCTTTTTCAGGAGAATTTGTGTGCCTGCCGAACCGTCCTTCGGGCAGCAAGCTGGGAGCAGCACATCGACGGCACCACCCCAACATAAGCCCAATGCCATGTCTCTCAACGGGGCAGCCACTGCAACCATGGAGACGAGCAGTGAGTCTGGATTGGATTTGTCTCAGCCGCAAAGTACCCAATCATCGCAGGAAACTGAGCAAAGTGAACAGCAGGTGTTGCAGCCAGCAACATTTCTTCCTGAATTAATAGCATGACAGGAGGTTGAGCTTTCTGCTGATCATGATGTAGCTGAACCATTGGCTTCCTGGTCTATAGCAAGAAAAAATAAGGGTAATCAACCATCTTCTCCAAGCCCCCCTTCTGATGATCTGGACATGGACTGGACCCTGGCCGAGCCTTTGACCCACCTCAAGAGACTAGGTAAAAGGAAAGCTCCTGAAAGCCTTACAATTATGGAAAGGGACAGTGATGAGGACGAGACAGTGATTGTCAGTATAGAAGCCAGCTCAGAGGACACCGATATTACATCCCCTATTCAATCTACTCAGAGGGATGTGGCACTGATTCCACCACCACGACCAGCTTCCATATTTGTAATTCCACCTGCATCCACTACTACCTCAGTCAAAGTACGTACTGCAGAGAGGCAATCGTCGACATACCCACCCACCATCAGTTCTTCAGGCAGTGGTACACTAAAAAAGTTTTCCTCCCTGGTTTGGGGCTTCTTAATGATTAGCAAGCAGGAGGATAACATTGTAATATGCTCCATTTGCCACACGTTGTTCATTGAGGTGAGTCTGGTTCACACTATGGTACTGGAGGTCAAACAACCCATATGAAAACACATCACGCAATTCAGTGGGAGGAGCACCTTAAAAATTTGCTGTAGGTGGTAGTGGTGATGAGAGAGGGAAATCAGCTTTGATCATGGTGTAAGGTGATGATGAAGGAGAGGCGGACAGCCTTACGCAAAGCAGCCCTGTCCCCAGCAGTGCACCAGCATCACCTGCAACAGCAACCTCGAAATGCCACAAGAGTGAGATGGAGACACCACCGCATACAGTGACTGCCCCAAGACTCACATTGAGTCTACCACCTCCTGGTTCTCTTCGGAAGTCGCCTGAGTCAGTGACACCACAAAAGAAAAAAATTCATGCTACTCTATTACGGGCATGTTTATGCAGGAGGGCCATCGAAAGCAACCACCAAACAGCAAGTTTGTACAATGGGAAGCTGGCTAAAATGTTAGCACTGGACCTCCTCACTTTTTTTGTGGAAAGAGTGGGATTTTTAAAATTTTGTGGTGGCTATCTGTCAAAAATGGAAGGAGCCCAGCTGGACCTATTTTGCCAGAGTTGCTGTACCAGCGCTCCATCACAATGTGCTGCAATTGGTTGGACAAGCTTTGCAGCAGAGTGCTATCCACACTATCCACCTTACAACAGACATGTGGACCGGTTGTCAAGCTACTGATTACATGTGTATCACTGCACATTGCATCACTTTTATGGGGGCTAGACAACAGCTATCTATAGGTCTCAGCGCTGAGGAAACTTTTAAGGGCGTTCAACGGTATGCAATAGTAGTGATGTTCACCATGGTGAGATCCCATATAACTGCAAACATCTTGGAAGACTTTAGTGGCAGGGTGTTTGAATGGATGTGACCCAGAGATCTCAGAATTGGATTTGTTGCCATGGACAATGGCAGTAATATAGTCAAGGCCATGGCAGATGGTGGCTATTTCAGGGTCTTGTGTTTGGTGCATTCCATCAATCTGATTGTGCAGGACTTTCTAAAAAAGGAAGATAGAGTCAACATACTGATTACCTGCATATTAATCTGCACTCATTTCAGTGATTCTTTCAAAGCCTGGAAGCAGTTGAGGCTCATTCAGCGTGCTAATAGAGTACCATTTAAAGCCCACATGCAGGAGGTGCCAATTCGTTGAAACTTGACCTATTACATGTTGCAACATCTGTTTGAGCAGTACAAACTGATCAATGACTATAATGAAATTATTCAGAAGCAAGAGAACAAGTTTCTTAGGAGACTCATAGCTGTACCCCAGTCAACGGCAGACTCCATTATCTACTGGGAACTGAGAGACGACTTTCCAACAGAGACTTTGGAATGTAATCCCTTCTTGTAATGGCAATCAGTTTGGTCCAAGGAAGAGACACATTTCACCAGACAAATTATCAAGGATTGCATGGGTCTCGCTCAGCTCACTCAAATTCCCTGGCTACAACATGTTAAACATAAGTTGAGGGGCCTAGGTCAGATAGAAAGGGATCCCTGGGCACCCCAGGAGGTCATCACAGGTTACTCCAAAAATGACCTAAGAGAATATATACTAAGCCTGGGCGTAGTTCGCGAAGTAGCGCAACGCGAAGCTACCTAAAGTGCAGTTCGCACTACGCGAGCTACGCGTAGCACTACGCGAACTGCGTAGTGCACTGTTCGCAATGATTGCACAGTGCCGGATGCTTGTCCGCACTGTGCAATCATTGAAAACGGAATCTTGCACAGTGCGAGCTGTCTTTTACTGCCGCTCGAGTAGATTTTTACTCGAGCGGCAGCTTTCTCAACGCGGACTGGTAGTTTCTCATCGCGAGCGGTCGCGAGCATACGCGACCACTCGCAATGAGAAACCTGACCTCCCGCGTTGAGAATCTCGCCGGGAGGTTTATTTTCCACGCTCGCGATCGGCAACTTGATGTTGCTGATCGCGAACGAGGAAAAAGTCTCGCCGGGATAGTCATTTTGCTTGCTCGCGGTCGCCAACTTGATGTTGAGGACCGCGAGCAAGCAAAAATGACCGCTGCACTACGCTACGCTACGCGTGTTTGCACTGTGCTACGTGCAATTCGCGTTGTGCGAAGTAGCGCAAACTTCGCAAACTACGCGAGCGTAGCGTAGTGCTTTGCCCAGGGTTAATATATACTCAAAGACTGCTATGAGAATAGGGACTAGGAAGCCAATTATAAGGTCTCTATGGAAAGATACATAGCACTGAAATCGTACCTTCTGCTAACAAATATTAACCCTCACAGATATCTCCTGACTCGCTTTTGTCTTCTTATCTTTCATCGTACAGTTTAATTTCCTAGAAGGAAAGGGTGGGATACCCTCACCCAGAAATGCCCATGTGATAATAAGTCAGACAGTCTACCAAGCACATTGTACTTTTTTGTAGGTTTTATCTGGCACATAAGAAATCTCATCTTAAACTACTGTTTTTAAAAAGAAATATTTTTTTATCATCATGAGGCCTTCCAGTATTTGTATGACTTGAAAGACATGATAATTTGCTAATGGGTTGCCATGTGTTTATCAAGGTACTTCGCGATAGGGACCAATTGAATACCCTGGAAATTGAATTTACTTAACCTAAGTGCTCCATGCGATAAGTACTCATAATGCACCTGACTTACTTCTTTGTCTGCTGAGAGTAGGTATCTGTAATGCACTGAAAGGAAAAGGAGCTAAAAAGTTAGCATTTTAGCAATTGTATTTTAACTTGTAGAATTGCCATTTTTAATGTTTATTTTACTTCATGTATATTGATGTTATTTATATATCTTTCTTTTAAAATTTTCCTTGTTTTGTTATGATGCTGAACCAGTTAAAAAAGTGTTGCAAAGGATCACCGGTGCCAATGGAGAAGCGCATGAGTTGGTTGCGAACTTAGTCCTTCGCTTGACTGCTAATCCAAGGTTGCAAAGAGACATTGTGCCGTCCAAAGAGTACATCTGTGCCTCAAGACTCAATCCACGGTACAAAAAAACCACTGGCCACTTTCATTCCTTTGTCAGAAGTGGATGTTTCACTATACAAGACGTGGATTGTTGAGCAAGTAAGAACCTGGGAGAAGAATGACTGGAAGTTTGAGTGCCTGGCAGAAGTTCTGGTGTGCAGCCTTCAACCTTCAGAGAGGGCAGTGCTGTTGTCTCACAGCAGCCAACACCAGCAACAAGAAACCCGGCAACAACAACAAGAGCAACAGAAGAATCGTACCCAACCTCTGCAATGTCTTGGTTTCAAGTGGCAGGGTTTAAGTAAAGTACAGAGGCGAAAGCAAAAGAGGTCGAGCAAGTGGCAGCATCAATGGTCATTCCGAGGATGTCCCAAGACTATCTGGATGGCCCGAAAGAGGTCTACATACATTAAAACCGATTGGTCTATTCGTATGGGAAGATGCACCAATGGCCAGAGCTCAGCAGGCTGGCAAAACAAGTATCTGGTTTGTCCAATTACCAGTGTGTCTGCAGAGCAAGTGTTCAGTGCAGCTGGCACAGTTGTCACAGTGAGAAGGACAATTCTCTTGCCTCATGACGTGGAGAAAATGACCATGATTTAAATAAACCAACACTTCATACTACACAATTACACTGTTACTGAAACACCACAGAAGGAGGAGGATGAGGGCTATAGGTATGATTAAAGTACATTAGCTTACCAACTTCTGGGCGAACCACCTGAGTTTGAGGACAAACTCTACTTCACTGCCTGAGTAGGTTTTCCTAGAACTTTCGTAATATCTTCGGACTGCTTTGCCAAAACAAAATGGCTATAGCTAGAGGATCATTATATATTTTGTGTTTGACTTATGCAGCCCCACCATTTAGGCACATGTATGGCCGGATTGGAGTGGAACCAGTGTGCAGTGAAGAAGCCACCCCATTCCCTTCAGGGGCATTGGAGACAATGCCTGCCTCTGTCCCATGCCTATCCTTCTTTTTTTCATTCCCTGGCAGGTATCCCCCAGTAAAAATCATTTAATTTACAAGACTGCCAATGTGTTGCTTCCATGGCAAAAGAATAAGAGATACAAAACGACAATTGTGGACCACCATGCTTGGATTGGAACAGGTAACTATTGCACCAATGAGTGACATATTATCAAGTGAGTGTAAGTGATGATTGATGATTCATGTAGTGGCAGACAGTGAAGGTGTTCAAATAATTTATAAGCTTGATTTCAATGATTTGCAATGTTTGGGGGATGATGGGAGATTTTGCCTAAAGCTGATTGGCCCTTTCGCATTTAGCTTGATATACTTGCATGGCCCACTCCTTGCTATACTTTTTTTCTGGGACTTCAGAGACCAGACCAGTCTGTTTAGTTAACAAGTACAAATCTACACAAAATGCTCAAATTCTTTTGCTCTTCTTGTTCATCACCAGCAGTGTACTACAGGTCCATCTCTTTCAAACGTTTTTGGGTTGGTAGTTGGACTGATTCGTTACTTGAAGTAAGGACATGCCAAACTGCATTTGACTCCCTGAAGCAAGCCATGTGCATAGCTCCTGTGCTCAGGTCACTGACTTCTCCCAGGGGTTTATCATTTTACAGATGCCTCGGGGCATGGCATTGGGGCAGTACTATCCCAAATTTATGAGGAGGGACTAGACCAACCTGTAGCCTTCATCTCCAGGAGGTTACTCCCCAGGGACTAGAGATGGAGTGCTATTGAGAGAGAAGCTTTTGCTGTGGTTTGACCACTGAAGAAGTTGAAGTCACACCTGTTTGGCATTCACATCCTGATTAAGGCAGTCCAAAGGACCCTCAGGTGGCTCATGCAAATGAGGGGTGAGAATCCAAAATTGTTGAGGTGGTCCATTCCCCTATAGGTTTTGTGCTTCAGGGCGGAACAAAGACCAGGAGTAGACCACACTAATGCTGACGGTCTATCCAGGGTTTTTCTGCCTTAGTCATGAGAACTCCCTCGAGATTGGGTAGCTCTCCCCACTTTCAGCTAGGGTGGATACGTGTTAGACCTGTCATCCTTAGGATGGTCTTTTCCCTAAATATTTGCCTTTTGCCTCCCTATTTTTGCTAATTCGTTTTGTTGACCTTAGGACTCTGAGCACTTTACCACTGCTAACCAGTGCTAAAGTGCATGTGCTTCTCCCCCAAAAATTATGACATTGTTGTATACCTAATTGGCATATTTGTTGTACTGAGAGGTCCCTTGTAAAGTGGTATACCATATTCCCAGGGCCTGTACTTCAAATGATACTAGTGGGCCTGCAGCACCCATTGTGTCATCCACATAAGTAGCCTTTCAAACCTGTCTCAGGTCTGCCACTGCAGTGTCTGTGTGTGCAGTTTACTGCCACTTCGACTTGACATTTAAAACTACTTGCCAATCATAAACTACCCTTATATTAAGGGTGGGCGGAGTTCGTGGAGTTGCACTACGTGGAATATCGTGGACAAAAACTCTGTGGAATTCCGCGGAGTTCCGCTCCGCCCTGATTGATAGAGCTATTGTGTACCAGCGCCTTCTGAAATGCAGTAGGTGAAAGAGCTCTGCCTACCATACAGCGTGCAGGCCTGCAATCCAAGCCCGACTCTGTTTTTTTCAAGGCTTGGTTGGAATGCACCTCTTCTTTATCACTTCACCTCATGCTCACTTAGCTTAAGTTGCAGCATAAGCCTACTCTTTAAACAAACATGACACCATCTACAGAGGGGAGCAGCACCAGACACTCACCCCATGCAGCTCCAGCAGCTCCCCAGCTTGGTAGATGATGCAACACCACACTCCACATCATGCATGCAGGGGTCCAATATGCCCCTCAAGGACAAAGAAGTGTGCAGCCCAAGAGGACCCCCAGGGACATGGGGCCACGTTGCTCGCCACACAGCTTTACCCAGAGGAAGACAGAGCTTCGACTTCAGAGAACAGCAGCCTTTTCCGCATCCCGTCGACCACCGCCAGCCAATCTGCGACTGCGCAGAAGGGAGAGCAGACAAGCTGACAGAGAAGTCCATGCCAGAGTCAGGCACAACATCACAGCCCAGCTTTTGCAGTGCAACTCCAGCGAGCAACGTACAATGTCATGCATGTGCACAGAAACAAAATGAGCATGCAGGGACTCCGCATGCTGGTGAAAGAGTTACGTTTTAGTGAAACTGAATTTATCATGCCATATTGGGCTATGGCGGGCCAACTTCTGATCTCTTGGTAATGGTGCTATCAGGCAGTGAAGCTGGCTGGAAACAGGTACAGCGAGCTCTGGAGATCGCCAGCTGTACCTATGCAGATGGGCAAGAGATGCTGATCGGCAACTGGACTGGCAGGATGTGGACAGTGGAGATTACCAGCCCAGGCAGCGCACGCGGGCAAGGGCTTAAATGGGCGGCGAAGCTGGCTGGAGATTGACATCAGTGATTTTCAGCCGTGGCTGTGAAGACTAGCAACCAGGCGGGCAGGGACTGGTTACAAAGAGGCAGCGGAAAGGCTGTAGACTTCCAGCAGTGACTACCAGCCTGGGCAGGGGGTCCTCGAGCTCAGCGAGGCCTGGCTGTGACAGCAGAGTAGTAGAACAGGGAGAGCATGCATGCCGGGCTGGTCGTGGGACCCTTCATGCTACACCAGGCTCCTTCTCTCAGGTCAGCTGGGGCTGTTATGTAAAGCGAGGTACTGGGTCCCATCAGCATGGACAGCTGATGTTTTCCTGTCTAGGGGTGGGTGGGGGCAGCAAACTCCGCTCCGCAGCGGTCGGAGGAGTTTTTGCAGAACTGCGCGTTCCAAGCGGAGGGCAGAGTGTCAAAACTCTGTGAGCTCTGCAGACAGAGCAGAGTTCACCGCCCACCGCTACCTTTTATTACAACTACGGTAGGCACTAAGTAATCCTAAGGGCAGTGTGCTATGTAAGTAAGAGGTAGGACATGTACCTTTATGTTTTGCATTTCCTGGTAGTGACAAACAGCCTATTTTGTATTTCACTACTGTGAGGCCTACCCCTCTCATAGGCCAGCAGGAAGAGGGAAAGGTGCCTCACACGTACATCTGAATAGGCTGTGTCCTGTCCCCACACAAAACACTGATTCACCCCCCAGGGTTAGCCTGGCAGACAGGACTCGGCTGAAAGGGATCCTTGTGCACTTCAGAGAGTTCTTTTAAAGTGATCCCCTACATCAAAGGCACGTTTGTGTATAAGTACTGGGTCTCTGACCCCTTGAAATCAGACACTTCTGGATCTTGAGTGATTTACAAATAATAAGGCTGAGGCAAGTGAAATCGAACCTATCACATATAGTGAATATTGGTCACAATCATGTGGTGCACAAGATCTAGAAGAACAGCCTTCTAATTTTCATCACAGGAGTACCACTCCATGTTACCATTGTTTGAGATTGAACAGCACACACAATTTGTTATTTGTAACTATATAATATATAAAAGTTTGAGTCACAGGATGTATACATTTCATTCACATGTATTTCTTTTTCACAGGAATTTCTTTATTCAAATCTTCTTGACACTGATTTTCACACTGTAGTCAACGTGTTTCGTCTCTTTACAAGAGACTTCTTCAGGGCTGCAAAAACACAGACAACACATATGTGTAATTCAATTCCAATACAAAAACAAAATTGATTAAAATTTTGTAATTTTCAAAACACGGCACCATACATGATGCCATGATACAAGATACTTGATTCTTTTCTTATCCCTATTTCAGAACTTAGTTTTACGTTTTCTCATCATCTTCTCCTATATACATCCCATACACAAATTGTATATTTAATGCAATAACATCGTTATTAAACATCAAGGCTACACTTACAATTTCTTGCCGTTCGCCTCAGATCAAATTTAAACAAAACAACATTTTATATACAATTGTAAACTAGAACAAAAAAAACACACTTTATATTCAGGGGAATTCTAACTACTGTATATTCTAGGTTTTGAGCAAGCAATTCTCACTTTCCAGGGACATCCTATAATATTCCAATATTTGATAGTCCCGCTAAAGGTGAGAGGATATACATTAATGAGTCATATTAGCCATATGAATATTTCCTTTCTTTCTTCACAACACAATAATTTCTAATATTTTGTTTTATAAGTTTTAACAAATCCTAAATGTTCAACCCTTGTTATTTAGGAAAACATCTCAAAATAAATGTACCTTAGTATATTCGCTATTATTTAATGGCCACAGACACCTCGTTCTCTTGTGCCCAAGCCTTCCTCGTTTGGTTGTGAAGTCATTCAATCAGTCTAAATGATGTGTACATATTTGACAAATTATATGTGCTAGTTGTCACTTGACTTTTTAAATCTGGAAATCATATTATTAAAAACAAATGTAATTCTTTTTATTGCAGTGCTCTTCCGACATTAAAAATATTTTAAAATGGCATCAGTGAATTTTACAACCAGATATTAACTGATGTACCTCGCATAGTTGCATCATTGCTCTTTTTGACTGGGTAGAGAATGGTTTCTCAAGCAGTTGTATTCCAAAGCCTATTTTGCATTGTTATCTGTTGGAATTATGGACAATGTTGCATCGTTATATTGCCATTTTGACACCCTTTGATACATATAATTAGATAGATTGCAATTTTACTGCTGCAATATAATCAAATCCATCCTTCCACATTGAATGTTATCAAAACAATATTCCTTCCTAGTCTCATATAACATTATGCGTTTCACCATTACATTGTAATTCACCTACCTGGCTACCGACCGGATTTTCCAACAATGTGAATTATTTATGGCTACAGGCAAGATTATACCCTCATTACTCTCGCATTTGTGACTGACACTTGAGATTGACAAATGTGAAGGGTTAGATAGGTAATATTATAATTCTTGTTTCCCTTGAAAAGACCACTCTCCCCTGACCGATGACAGTTACATAAAAATGTTGAAGCCTCCTTGTTTTCACTAACATAACATCAAGTTCAGGATCATTCACAGTATGTCTGCCATTTCTCTCAGATGTAGCTGAAAGTCACAATACATTTTAATCATCATTGTAATAATCTGTAGCCTGGTTACCAACAAAACCTAATGTTTTTTTCATGTGTGGGAATTGTACAGTGTGTCATTTGGGTCGAAATAGAAGTACCACATTTCAATACAACACGAAAACTAAGTACACACTACGATCATTTTTTAACTGTAACACAACGTTCACCATTTACATCATTAGATGTGCATGTGGGAAAATGTATGTTGGTAGTAGCATTAGAGAGCTCAAAACATGAATACAAGAGCATGTATGGGCAATTAAGCATTGTGATTGAGGAAATTAAGAGACCTGAGACATTTGTGGTTAAGCGCAAGATTCCTGATAAGAAGAATGAACAGATTAGGGTGATCACCACCTTCAGCCAGCAAGCTGGGGCAATCAGCAAAATATTGAACAAACACAGGCCTGCACTCCATACCGAAGAGAGCATTGCTAAATATGTAGCTACCCAGCCTAGTGTCACTTACAGGTGTAATTTGAGTTTCAAGGAATTAACACCTGAGATAGCAGCTGGGTTATAGAAAACTGCACTGCCTAGTTGAGTCACGTGGTGTTGGGTGTTGCCTGCCTCAAATGGTCAGCTGCCACTTGACCACAAATAGAAACATGCAAGAACGGGAGATGAGAGGCAACACAAGCGATTGGCAGGTAAATACAATCTTAGTGTACAGTTTGAAGAAGCAATAATCAGACGTATTCATTGCAGTCTTTCTGTTCCTTTATTTCAAGTGTGCTTGGTTTGCATCATATAGACAGCCAACGCGTTTTGCCCAAACATGGGCTTCTTCAGGGCTGCAATAGTATACAATGTAAAGGTACTTTAGATATCAATTAGAGAAAGACAGCATTTCTAAAGAGAGAGCAAATAGGAAGGAAAATGATAGGAAGGAAAGATGGTCCGAGTGAGTGCGAACCGATAGGAAGAAGAAGTAATTTGAGTTTCAAGGACATGCTTTGCAAAAATATGATCACTAAAACTGAAAGCCAGCAAGGCCGTATTCAGACTCCTGGCTATGCACCTTGTTTTAATTGCAAAGCATGTAGAGCCAGTAAAAAAGTACAATCCTTCATAATTACTGAATTTGGTGAGCGTTTCACAATCCGAGTAGACCTCTCATGCAACTCAGATTTTTGCATTTATGCTCTCAAATGCACATGTAATTTATTTTACATTGGCAGTACGAAACATATAGTCAAAAAGTGTGTATTGGAACATATGAGAGCTATCACTAACCATGACAAACAATATCCTGTTGCCTAACATTTTAAAAAGCATCATGCTAGCAACAGTAATCTCCTGGAATATTTTGCTTTTGATTGGATCCTTCCCAATATACGTGGAGGAGACAGAATTCGGTCTCTTCGCAGGCTAGAATCATGATATATTATCCGATTTAATACCATGCATCCTATTGGTTTAAATATGGATGAAGAGTTATCTGTTCATTTAGGTTAAACTCTATTTTGCAATATTCTGTTTGCTTCCGTATAGCCCAATGAATTTTATCTGAATTTTATTGGTGTTTTTATCACTATTCTTCTACACAGGTCACACGTGGTAATAGGTGGTGACTGCGGATTGGCAGCAGATCAATTTTGAGCTAAGGATGAAAATATTTTTATAATGCATGAGTTGGTTTGGGGCATGCCGATTTGAAAAACAACTAGTATTGGAATACATAGGAGTCGCTTATATCCAAAATGTATTATTTGATTCAGTGCATTATGATGGAAATTTTGTTTTAGTTAATCCTTTGATGACATTTTCAATTTCAATTTTCATTGATTGATCAGAGCTTTAAAGTATTGTTGCTAACAGTTTTATAACTATGTGGTCCAGTTGGCAGTATTTTTGTTGTCTGTTTTTGTTGTTGTTGATTTTGCAAGATTGGGATTCTTTTTAGAATTCGGGCAAGTGATTCATGGTTTAATAGTAAGCTTCCTATGTATACTATCAGTATTTCTGCCCACTTGGGCTGTGATTTACCCTATAATTTGCCCACTTGGGCGGTGACATACATTTGACCACAAGTTATTTTGGTCTCATTGTGTATGTGCATTACTACCTGTTGAATTTTAGGGTATTCATGCTTTGCTTTGTTTTGCTTTTCATTTTTTCCTCGAAACTTGTCCTATTTCAGGTGTATTTGAATGTATGCATTTTTTTTTTTTATCTGAAACATCTTAAGATGGCCACCGCAGCCATTGTCAATGCTATGTCCTTTATCTATGTTTATGCACTGACATTGCTATTTAAATCTCTCAGTGATTTCCGCTTCTCACTTGTGAACAAGATACTACTGGTGTCAAAACACGTAGAGCGTGCTGCTCATCAAACCAATATCTGCAACTTAGCTGCCGGGAGTGTGCGTGCCTTCTTTCCTTGAATACTAGGAACACATTGCTGTTGATATATAGATATATATATATTTTTTGTTTTATATATATATATATATATATATTTATTTTTTTGTCAACAACTCCCACAAGAAGAGCAAAGTGGGCACTTCCGGTAAGCAAAATTATTTTATTCACACAGCGTGATGTCTGTCCTGACGCGTTTCGGCTGATCCCAGCCTTTCTCAAATATATATATATATGTATATATTAGAACTAAAAAATAAAAATTCAAGTACATTTTACATATTTAAATATTGAATTATATTTATAGTAGCTTTATAAATTTATTTAGATGATATTTTTTATTGTTGTATCAAAATTCTGTATTGTATTTTGATATTTAAAGAGTATAATACATATCTATATTGCAAAGATTTTCATTTAAAAAAATGATGCTAAGTTTACAATTTTTTATTATATTTAAAATAAAGCCTAAGCCTGCAAGTGTTAATTCTTGTCCATGCCTCCTTGCTTGTTGTTGTTTGACCATGTCTCCTGTGGCCATCTTATATAGCCACTCAGACTGCTTTTGTCCTAGGCCTGCATGTGTACTTTCTTGTGTTCATTTCTCTTTGTTTGTTGTTGTTGTTTGACCATGAGGCCGGTGGCCATTTTTTCACCAAATGTTTTTCTTGTTTGTTTGCTTTTAGGTGCACAAGAGACATCACCCACAGTACTGCCAGACAGAAGGCTGGCACAAAGTGACGCCATTTGACCAAAACATATGAGTCCTCCTCTGCCAACTAACAAAGCTTGAAGATGGCCCCCAAAAAAGGTTCTTCATTGAAAGTGGCCAGTGAGGAGAAGAAGAAGCAGATTGCCGCCACTGGCTTGCCTCTGTCCTCTTTTTTCAGGAGACTTTGTGTGCCTGCCGAACTGTGCTCTGGGCAGGAAGCTGGGGTCAGCACTCCAGCGTCGATGGCACCACCCCAACATAAGCCCAAGGCCATGTCTCTCAGCGAGGCAACTACTGCAACCATAGGGATGAGCAGTGAGTCTGGATTAGGATTTGTCTCAGTCGCAAAGTAGCCCAATTGTCGCAGGAAACTGAGCAAAGTGGACAACTGGAGCCGCAGTCAGCAACAGTTCTTCCTGAATTAGGAGCAGAACAGGAGGATGAGCTTCCTGCTAATCAAGATGTAGCTGAACCATTGGCTTCCTGGTCTACAGCAAGAAAAAGAAAGGGTACTCCGCCATCTTCTCCAAGCACCCCTTCTGATGATCTGGACATGGACTGGAACCTCGCTGAGCATGAGACCCACCACGAGAGACCATGGAAAAGGAAACTTCCTGAAAGCCTTGTAATTAAGTGAAGGGACAGTGATGAGGACGAGCCAGTGATTATCAGTATAAATGCCCGCTCAGAGGACACTGATATTATACCCCCTATCCAACCTACTAAGAGGGATTTGGCTCTGATTCCACCACCACCACCAACGTCAGCTTTCATCTTTGTAAGGCACCCGCTGAGACCTGCATCCACTATTACCTCAGTCAAAGTACAGACTGTAGAGAGGCAATTGTCAACACACCCACCTACCTCCAGTTCTTCGGGCATTGGCAGTGACACACTAAAAAAATTCTCCTCCCCAATTCGGGACTTCTTTATGATCAGCAAGCATGAAGATAACATTACAATATGCTCCATTTGCCACATGAGAGTGCTCATTATTTTATTGATTAAAGATACACAAAAAGAAAATTAACCTTTTTCTAGTTTTCAACTACCCTGTCCCTTTTGTTATGTAAGAGTGACTCTCCTTCTTTTTGGAGTGACTTAATTTACACCATAAATAGATCACACATTTGTTGGGGCAGATGTGGTGAAAGTGACACCAATTCACAGCAGGATCTTCTTACCTGAACAATACAACAGCCCATACCAGCCCACACTTCCCCACCCAGGCTTGAAAGGAGAACACATCATCTTCATAATGAAGAAGAGTCAGAACAAAATCTGACTCTGTTCCAGTGTCCCACAATAGTGCACACTAGTACAAGGGTGTTTTGTCATGGTGGGCTGGTGGTCTCAGTCTCTGATAATCCACAAACTTTTTATTTTCTAGTCTAGCCTGTGATGAAAAGTCTTTCTGATAATTCCGACAGTTGGAGTTGGAGTTTCGGGAGGTGACTTCACCTAATAAATCCAGGTAAGAAATAACTAGAAGAACTACTTAACTTAATAGTTAAGTTGTCCTTTAGAAGTAGAGATAAATTACATTTTTGTGTATGTTGGCAGACCCCTTACTGCACAAATCATTACAGATGGTAGGACAAGGACAGTTACTACACTATCTACTACTATAATATACAGTAGAATTCATTAGTAGTTGTACGCTGCAAAACCTCAAGTGAAACAGATTTAAATTAATCGGTTTCTGATCCCAGACAGTGCCACTCTGGTGGTGGGGTATAACTGGACTGCAGGAAGAGAAAAGTAAACTTCTGAAGAATAATACATGGCAAGGGACTTCAGGTAGGCAAAGTTTATGGAGAACAACAGTACACTCAACAATGCTATAATAAATTATACTACGCCAACTAACAAAAGAAAGACAGATAACGAATGATGACACAAAAAGTAAACCCATTTATTTTTAGAACCCACATTCTCTACCCGCAATAGGCCCACCCCCTCCCCAAGCCACAAGGTCCCAAAAGGTTATTCCAAAGTCTAAAAGTCAAATGTAAACCCTTTCCCCAACTTTGTGCCCCCACCCTCTCCAGCCCCAACAGGCCCTCTCACCAAAACAAAAATCATTAAAAAAAAGGGCCTTGAGGGCATAAAGTTCACAGGCCAATTTCTATTCCCTTTGCCAGAGCAGTACCGTCTCGTGTGTAAGGTGTGCCAGGTGTCGTAGGACACGGTGGAGGAGGCAGTGCATTACATCCGAGGAGGGAAGGGGAGGGCAGTGGTGGTATGGGTGGCAGTGGAGGACCACGGATGCAGGCGGTGGCATGAAGTGGCGAGTTGGAGGTGGATCTGGCTAGATGCCTGAGGTATCCTGTTGTTGTTAGACCTGGGGCTGTATCTCCTGCTCCTCAACTTCCAGGGCTACCAGCCAGCGATATTCAACTGCCACTACCTCCAATTTTAGCTGCCGCAGCAAGGCGGCTATCTCCTATTGCATTGGTGGGTGGTCCAGCGCTGGTAGCTGCCTGTTGCCAGACTCGCCATCAGCAGGAGTAGCTATATCAAGAAAGTTGGAGAAGAACAAAATACAAAAGCACAAATTGCGATGTTCACCTCAAACACTTGTTTATACTGTCTATAGTGGGTTAGTACAGTAGCAGAACATTGATGTTCCTCTAGGGCAATTGGAATTTTATTTGGATGTTATTATAATTGATGATATTAGTAGTGGTACTTGTCAGTCACACACAACCTGGGCCAAGTATTTCCCACCCATGCATCACATCATAGCTAGATAATCAATCATAGCTCTGACTGCAAATAATTATTTTAAGCCAGAACACCAACATATAATCAAAAGAAAAAAAAACATGATTTTTCGAAAGGATTTAATTTCATAGTAAAACAGAACACACACTTTCTGTTAAGAAATTTGGATTACCTTACCTGCCATTAATGAGCATGGCATATAAGTATGTATGCTGCACAATACATACTTGACTATGCAACATAACAGAGCCATGCTGCTGAGTCTGGTTACTCTACAGCATATCATATTTTGGGGCAGCCCAGCTGTAGCATGTTATTTGAACTTATAATTCCAATGGCCCTGCTCCAATTCCCTCCTCCATTCTACTACTCCATTCTACTAAACTTAGGTTATAGGCTTAGGCTGATAGTCTGGCAGATGGAACACACTTGGCGGATAATGGATATTCCATCAGCTATATCACAGCCCCAAAGCCCCAGGGACTGCCACCTCCCCGCGTGGTGAATAATAGTAATGCCGTGGGCGCGCAGCCCCGGGGACAGCCTCCTCCCTGTGGCTCAAAAGATATAATGCAGGGTGTTCATTGCCGATCCCCAGCCACGGGGACCTCCAGCACCCTGGGGCTAAAGTGAATATTGAAGCCAAAGATGGCCCTTGGAACCACCACTCTTCCCGGGGGCATAACTGTTAGCTATGGCTTGGTGGGAGCTTTACCGCTCCCATAAAGCCACAGCAAACAGTGCTTCGCTTGGAGAAAGCAAGAGCATTTTGCTCTCGCTTGCTCAAAGTGGAGCACAATTGCTTTGACAGAAAGAGGCTGCATGTTGGCAGCTCCCTCTCTGTCAAAGAAATGCCGGCTCCCGCAGGAGGCAGGGAGCCGGCAGGGACCATATGGGCCTTCAGGCTTCCCCTGTGGTTCCCAACATTGGCAGTGGGTGGGACCAGGGCACCCACACTGCAGCCCGGGCCCTGGGGGATGGGGTTCCTGGGGCCAAAATTGGCCTGGGAGCGGGGCCTTGTGTCCCCCTCCCATGATTTATTTATTTCATTAAAAAAAAAAAAAAAGCGGCTGGGCCCCGGGAGATGGCGTACCTGGGCCCGAAATCAGCCCGGGGAGGGGGCAGCACTGCCCCCTCCTCAAGCACCAAAAAAGCCTGGTCCCGGGTGATGGGGTCCCTAGGGCCCAAATCGGCCAAGGGAATGGGGGGCCCTCCTCCCATAACAAAAAAGCCAAAAACTTATGTGGGGCCGGCAAGTCGCCGGAGGCCTCGTCCCCTTTCCCCACTACCCTGCAAATGCACCTCATGTCGCAGTGCTGGTTGCAGGATGAAGTCCCCTTGGATGCTGAGGGTCTTTGGGGTCCAGGAACCTCTCATGTTACCTCCAGTAAATCCCAGACAGCGGGTTTGCTAAGAGGACTTGGAGGCCATGCCCCCATTCTCCACCACTCTGCAAACTAGCCTCCTGGCTCAGTGCTTGTTGGGGAATGAAATCCCCTTGGCTCCATAAGGTCCTTGGGGGCCATCAAAAAAGACCTTCTATTACCTCCATTAAGTCCCACACAGCGGGATTGCTGAGAGGTGGTCAGAGGCCATGTCCCCTTTGTCCACTACTCTCCAAGCATGCCTCCTGGCGCACTACTGGTTGGGGCATAAAGCCCTCTTGGAAGCTGCGGGTCCTTAGGGGCCAAGAAGCCTTCCTGTTACCTCTAGTAAGTGTGACAAAGCTACATTCGTGAGAGCTAGTCAGAGGCCCCACCCTCTTTCTCCACTACTCTACAAGCATGACTACTAGTTAAAAAAACATAGAAATTCACTGAAAAAAACAAAGGTTAATTGGATGTAATAGTTACGAAATAGAAATTTAAAAAAACTTAGAAATTCACTGAAAAAACCAAAAGGTTATAGGGAAGTTAGAGTTAGACTAACATTTTACTCGTACAAAACCAGATTAATTCAGCAGTTATAGTTAGCTGAGTTAATTATAACTCGCACCCCCGCAATGTACTTCGTTTGACCTCACTTATTACATCACTCATTACATGGTCAGTGACATCACTCATGCACCCACTCAGGGACCCACCAAGACACTCATGCAGCCACTCACAGACCCACTCAGAGACTTAACAAGTGGAGGCCTACATGGCCCTGGGGACTGCCACCCCAGGGCTGGCTCCAGCAATGTCCCGGGGTGCCCTCCCCCGGGACATTGCAGTTTGCTATGGCTTGGTGGGAGCACTGCTCCCACCAAGCCATAGAAAACCTGCTCCACTTTCAGCAAGCGAGAGCAGAAAATGCTCTCGCCATCAGGCCCCCGGCGGTCCCCAACGTTGAAAATGTGGGTGCCCTGGGTGGGACCAGGGTACCCACACTACAGGGTGGGCCCAGGGGGGTGGGGCCCCGGGGCTGACATCGGCCCGGGAGGGGGACTGCACGGCCCTCTTCGCTTGTTTTTTTCCAAAAAGTTTTTGGGGAAAAAAAAGAAAATTTCATCAGTATAATAAAAAAATAAGATCCCGGGCCCCGGGGAATGGGGTCCTTGGGGCCGAAATTGGCCCAAGAAGGGGGCCGCGCGGCAGGAAAAAATACTGAAAAAAAAAAGGCAGCAACTCGTTGGAGGCCCCGCCCCCTTTCTCCACCACTCTGCAAATGAGCCTCCTGCTGCACTGTTGGTTGGGGGATGAAGCGTCCTTGTCTGCTGAGGGTCCTTAGAGGCCAACAGGACCTCCTGTTACCTCCAGTAAGCTCCGCACAGTGGGATTGCTGAGAGTTGGTTGGAGGCCATGCCCCCTTTTTCCACCACTTGGGGAACCAGGTTCAATTTCAGCGTCAGATCGACATCCTGTGATTCTGGGTAAATCACCTAATCTCCCCATGCCTAAAACCAAAATGAATGTGGCCTTGTGAAATGTAACGGATGCTCATGTAAAGCACTCCAATACCTTTGGGTCAAGTCTGCGCTATATAAAACTGCAAAAAAATTAAGTTTTACACTATCATTGGCCTATACTTGTGCTTCATTTGGGTGATATTTGTGCTACATTTTGGCTCTTTTTAGGTTTCACCTGCACAGCGCTTGCGTTGTGCTTGTGAAATCTCTTGTATTTAATGTATATTAAAAGGGGGCTCTTTTCAGTTCCCATAGCCAAATTACTGTGTCCATTCGCTTTTGTGCGGAACTTTTTTTTTGCTAACTTTCTCTGGCTGCAGCATTTACAATACTTCTACTAAAGCTGTTCACACTGTTTAAGCCTCATTCACTGTCAAGATAAGATCTCTTTCCGCGGAAAAGGCAGACAGCTTCTAACAGTATGCCCGAATGCTTGCTTTTTATTACTAAGTTGTGTAAAGCAGATGCTTTAGCCTTAGAACATTTGTGGCATTTCCTATTCATGCCTCAGTACCTTTCTTTGCACTTTGTAGGCATTATGAAATAGATTTTTTCAACTTAATCTATTTGGTCATAATGATCAAATTGTAAATGTTGTAATAAAAATTGTTCATAAAAAATAAATAATTTTACTACTAAACAGGCAGCCATAAGTGCAATTACCTTACAGACAACAGGGTCATGATTTGAATGGTGCAGCAGGTGCAGTAGCCCCACTAAACCCAGATTATTGCAAAACATGACAGTCAGAAGTGCATTTATCTAGCAGGCAATACGGTCAGGATTTGAATGGTGCAGCAGGTGCAGTAGCACCAGGACCAAAAGCTCTAGGCACCCCACTAAACACGTAATTTTGCTATATTCTGCTACAAAACAGGCAGTCACAAGTGCAGTTACCTTGCAGACAGCAGGGTCATGATTTGAATGGTGCAGCAGGTCGAGAGGCACCGGCCCAAAATTTCTCATGACCTTCTCGAAACACATAATATTGCTATATTTTACTACTATACAGGCAGATACAATCGCAGTTATCTTGCAGTTAAAAGGGGCTTGATTTCAATGGTGCAGCAGGTGCAGTGGCACCGGGGCCAAAAGCTCTAGGGACCCCACTAAAAGCAGAATATTGCTAAACTTTATTACTAAAGAGGCAGTCACAAGTGCAGTTATCTAGCAGGCATTAGCGCCATGATTTCAATGGTGCTGCAGGTGCAGTGGCACCGGGGCCAAAAGTTGTAAGAACTCCTCTAAACACCAAATATCGCTATATTTAACTACTAAATAAGCAGTCACAAGTATAGTTACCTTGCAGGCACTAGGGCAGAGGTCTTCAAATTGTGTGCCGCGCCCTCCTGTGGGGCCATGGCTATGTTCCTAGGGGGGCGCAAATGCCTTTGTAAATACTTGCAAATGAAGATGGCCCGGAAGTGCGACTTTCTTTATTTAGCTCGTTTCCAGGCTGTCTTCATTTACGTCCAGCAGGTAAAGGGCATATACAATTTTGGCAACTGTTATTCTTGGCGCCGTGGTGGCCAGTTCGAAGACGCGGCTATAAAGTATTTTGTTGATTTTTCACATTTAGCAACCTGCATATAAAAGAAAGCACATACATTAGTGCAAAATAAATGCAACTTGAACTAATCCTTGGCAATGCTTTATTTTATGCTATCAAACCTCAATTCATTAATGAGATCACTGCAACCAGAGAGTCATGCAATTGAATCCTGCTTGGCAATGTGTGGAATCCTGACTTGTGTATTTATAATGCTATGAAGTCTCAGACTGTAACACAAAGCACTGTGAATATGCAAGTCATTATTTAAAAATTGTATTATACACTGCATAAGCAAAGCTGCTGGAATTATGCTGTGGGAAGGATGAAATTATGTGGCAAAGTTGACAAAATTATGTGGCGGAAAAAAAACAACATATGCGGCTTAACGCAATACTTTTTATGGTAGTGTTACTTTATTATTTTTATCAATTTTACACATGCTAACACTGTGTGGGCAAATGTTTCCCCTCATTTGAGCCAGAATAACACCCAAATTCTCCACTAAGCAACAGAAAGCTGATTGTCAACCTTTGCGATGGGCCTTCCACTGTGTGGCAACATGTGTTGTTGCCTTTTTAGTATCTTTTGATCCGTTTGAGCTAGAAACACATTTTTGATTGTTAAAATCTGTAGAATATGCAGCAGATGGTGGATTATGTGGCATGTGGATTTTAAATGGCCATCACTACAATTAGTGCAGAAGGTAAAGTGACACTAGGGCAGTAGTCCCTAATTTTGTTTGTGTTACTAGCAAAATGCTGGATGGGTGCCCTTTTTTCCTTGTTCGCATTAGGGCCCAGGTTACCCTTGCTGCACAGGGAACAGGTCCACAGCAACAGGCAGCGAAATGTGGGATTTAGTCCCTTATTTTCTTTTTTTACGCAAAGGGGCCGATAACAAGCTTTGGGCCTCTTTTCTAGAAGTGATAGGCCAGTGGAAAGAGTGGGCAGAGTAGGAGTTATCATTTGTGCCACAGATGGAGTGGCACGGGGGTCCAAGGGTGTGAGGCGTCAAATTAACCCCAAATAGTATTGGTTTACTATCTTTTCTTGATTACGTTTCGGCCCAGTGCACCACTGTTGTGCCAGTGTTGCTTTGGGCATCGGATCAATGGCTCAAGAGAAGGGAAAATTGAATCAGGTGAGACACATTTGCTTAGGCCTCAGAGAGATGACAGCGCGGGAAAAGGGCAAGATGGAGGCCCATTTTTTCAATAAGGGGTAGAGAAGACCACCCCTTCGCAAGGCAGTTGATCTTATTACTGAAGCAGGTACAATGGCTTTAGGGCCCAGGAACGAGAGGCCCACTGCATGATAATTATGACTGCCTTCATTTATAAAAGAGGATCAGAGGCTCACTTTTCTTCCTAGCATTAGCGGTGAGGGCACCCTTGCTGCAAAGTGGTGGGCAACAAACCGAGGCTCATTTTATTCTGGAAGGGGCAGAGAATCTGTTCCAAGATTGGAGTGATGGTCATGCATTGTGGGGAAGAGGTGAAAGAGGCAGAGGACACAGTCTGCTACTCAGGGCTGCAACTATCATTAGTGCAACAGGTGCAGTTGCATTGGGTCTCAGGGGTGTAAGGGGCGAACAACACCCCAAGTATCAGGAGTTGTGTTATTGCTTGATATATTTGCTCTTTTATAAGGGTCACATTTGGTCTGGATTAACAGCTACAGAAAAAGTACTCCTGAAATGATAATCCCGCCCCCTGCACTCGGCCCTGATATTTCCGCTCCCCCAAAGTACTGCCTAAAAGTTTTGGAGGGGGGGCCCGACTTGAAAACATTTTGCTCAGGGGGGCTCACAGCAAAAAAAGTTTGAAGAACTCTGCACTAGGGTCATGATGGTGCAGCAGGTGCACCAGGTGCAGTGACACCGGGCCCAAAGCTCTAGGAACCCCTCTAAACACCAATATTTTACTACTAAACAGGCAGCCTCAAGTGCAGTCACCTTACAGACAATAGGGTCAGATTTGAATGGTGCAGCAGGTGCAGTGGCACCGGGTCCAAAAGTTGTCATAACTCCTCTAAACACATAATATTGCTATTAAATCAATGAATTCTATATTTCCCTCTTTCATTTAATTTTTCAAAATTTTGCTATTACTTACCCGCACTTTACCACTAGTAGCAGCACAATATATTGCCTTTTTGTACATAAACAAGTCAAAACACTTTAATAGACTTTCTGTAACTTGTATTGTACAACTACTCAGCAAGCTACAACTTCCAACAAAAAACAGCTTATTATTAATCACATAGGGGAAACCTAATGCATTTAACAATGGTTGTTTTTCTGGTGCTATCTTGGGAGATGTTATATTGTGCTTAGACTCTTCCGGCCAGGCTGGAACTGCACATCTCTATGATGTACCTAGGGTTCCATTGTGATGTCATGGGCTGGGGGTGACCGTTGACAGTTAGCTTCAGCTGTGTCTGGCAAAGCTGTCATGTGGGGTTTTTCTCTGACAAATAAACTCCTGTTGAGTGGAATCCTTCGCAGTGTCTTGATTTGGTTCACAACAATTTTGGCGACGATCGGCCAGACACAAGGCTGTGTCAGAGAGAGACAAAAACCCCAACGAAGAACCCAACTCGTCGAGTGAAGCAGCGAACGTGAGAAGTGACGTGCAGGGAATGGTAGAAACGCGATGTCCGGAATGAAGAAGGAGACACGCGGAACACCCTGCAAGCTGTGAGAGGGGGAAAAGCTGCCGGAGGAGTCATGCAGAGAGGGAACGCATGACTGACTTGGAGCGTGGAGTGCACTGCATTGAAAACAGAGGGAAGCCGCAGTGGTAAGGAGAGTACGGCGGGGCAGCAAGCAGTGCAGAGAGGAGGCGTTAAGGACAGCGCAGCGTGAAAGGAACTGCCATTGTGAGTAGCGCAGTGAGGAGAGCGCTGCGGGCGTGTAAGAGACGCCGTGGGACTGGGGAGAAAATCCCTAAGCAAAGCGAAGCGAGCGGTCAGACGCGTAAGGCAAGAGACGGAGTGCAGCGCCTTAAAAAAAAAACTGAGAGAAGCCGTACTGGTAAGGAGAGAATGGCGGGGCAGCAAGCAGGGCAGAGAGGAGGTGTAAATCCCTAAGCAAAGCGAAGAGAGCGGACAGACGCGTAAGGCAAGAGACGGAGTGCAGCGCCTTAAAAAAAACTGAGAGAAGCCGTACTGGTAAGGAGAGAACGGCGGGGTGGCAAGCAGGGCAGAGAGGAGGTGTTGAGGACGGCGCAGCGGGTAGTGAACAGCCGTTGTAAGTAGTGTAGTGAGGAGAGCGCTGCAGGGAAGATCAAACAGGCAAGGCATGCGCAGCTGAAGGCAGCAGTCAAGTACTTCACCGCGTAAGGTGCGCAGCAGAAATTCAGAACTTTGTGTGGCAGAGCAGTCTCGTAGTCCACATACGCTGTGTGGCAGGGCTTCAAAAACAAGGAAGATCATTCGTAGATGTGTGTTGCCCTGTCATTGGTTGCAATACAAGCGGAGCAACGTTCCCTCACTCCGTGTGGAGAACAGACAGCATTGATGAAGAAGGAGTCTCCCTCTGTCTTTGAGGGCAAGAGCTTTTGGGGTGCTGCCACTTGAAGACAGAGGGAGACTCCTTCTTCATCAATGCTGTCTGTTCTCCACACGGAGTGAGGGAACGTTGCTCCGCTTGACTCCGACACAGGGGACACTCGAGCTCAGAGTCAATCATGCGCCGACACAGAGGCACCCCGAGCAGAAAACTTCAAACAAAGCTTGCTCACGCAAAGGCAATGGCTTATTTGTTATGAAGCTCTCTCCTCATTTAGTGCAGTATCCTCAGTAGAAAATGCTTTCAGTTTTCTACTTTGATTCCATCAATATGGCGTTCAGATGAGCCACACGTTTGGCATATATTTAGAATGTTAGCACTCTAGTTGCTCATTAGAAGAACACTGTAGTAAAGCTGCTGATCACCAGAGAGTTAACTGGGTGATGCAAGCAGTCTTATAGATACAGCTTCCTTTGATGGGAAGCCAAATGAGGTTCTTGAGAGCAGGTGAGATGTGTTCAATCCGTTTGAAACCTGTTAGGAACCGGGCAGCCGTGTTGAGAACTGTTCTTAGGGGGGCAAGGTGATTTTTCGGAGGTCCTGTGAAGATGCCGTTGCCATAATCCAGTTTTGAGAGGACTATAGAGATTGCACTACCATCTTAAAGTCATCAGGGAGAATGAACGGTTTGATTTTCTTGAGATGTTTTAGTGTGTAAAGTGCTCTTTTGGCTGAGTTGTTTTGTGGTCCTTCATTGACATGTTTTTGTCCAGGGTGATGCCCAAGGACTTTACAGAGTTGAATAGTGTGACCAAATTTATGAGCAAATCTTGGATTGGTAGAGGGTTGTTTTTCGGGGAGAAAAGTATTAGTTCGGATTTGTTGATTCAACTTTAAGTGGTTGGTGTTAAGCCAAGTTTGAATCTTGATTAGTGTGGCGTTCAGATATAGGATGTCACTGGGTGATTTAAATTTGTAGTAGAGTTGAGTGTCATCGGCATATAGGTGATATATGACCCCTGCATGGTTCAGGATAACAGTAAGGGGTTCCATGAAGGGGTTGAAAAGGGAAGGGGAGTGAATTGAGCCTTATGATATGCCATGATTAACTAGAGTGGTTTTTGAGAGACAACTGTTGATTTTTCTTTGTTGCAAGCGATGTTGCGGGTAAGATGTGAAGCATCTTAGGACTGTGCCATTGATACCAGTGCGGGTCTTGTGTGTCTCGAGTAAAGCTGGGTGATTTACTGTATCAAAAGCCACAGATAATTCAAGTAGGATTATGAGGCATGCGTCACCTTCATCTAAAGATCTGTGAATGTCATCCGCAATATTGAGCATAGCAGTTTCTGTGCTTCAGACTTTCCTGAATCCTGATTGGAAAGTGTTGTGGAGGTTGAATTCCCTTACATGTTGGTGGAGTTGTAGTAGGACGCGCTTCTCCAATGTTTTAGCTAGGAACGGGAGGTTGGTGTTAGGTCTGAGGTTATTGAGGTCATCAGGGATCTGTCCCTGGTTTTTTGACAATGGGATTGATTTGGCCATGTTGATGGGAGTCAGGTACATAACCTGAAGAGAAAGATGTGTTGATGATTTTTGTCTAGAACGGGGAGATGATATGGTTGAGGTTTTGTATTATTGAGGAAGGTAGGGTATCATTTTGTTCCTTTCTAAATTAAATGTTTTAAGTTTTAGCAGTTTGATTCAATTAAGATGGCTTCAGGTGTGCAGTACAGTAAGACAGTTAGCGCTCTAGTTGTTCTTTGGAACACTCTGGGAGGCTGCAGTAGAACACAAGGGAAATAACTGACACCCTGCTCCTGTTGGGAGTACATTTTGTACTGAGAATGTCAGACTTCATTCTCACATGGCTGAGAAAGATAGTGTGAATTTAGCTTCTGGAGCAGGGGCGTAGGAGACACAACATTTCTGGGGGAGGGGGGGGCATGGACAGCCCTGAGGACTCTCAATTGATCTCATAGAAAGTACCTGTGGTCTGCGAGCCACAGGCTCTGATAAACATATACATAGTTCTGAAGTGAAAAAGTGAAATAATTATAAAGGCAGGCATTTGTCACAGTTTGTGAGTATGCTTTATTGTTTTTTACATTCTGCAAAGTAAATAGAAAATTGGTGAAAAAATATAAACAAACAAGTGTTGTAGGGGAAAAAATAAAGAATAAACTAAGGGGCATATTAGCAAGAAGAGGCGATAATCATCGCTAACCCTGCTTAGCGTGATTTTTTTTATCGCCGGCTATCGCTGGAATATATCGCCACGCTAACGCTGTATTAGCAACGATTAGCGCTATGGCGATGAATATTCCAGCGATAGCGGGGGAAATGGGCCAACATCGCTGAAAAACCAGCGATGTTGCATGGAGAAGGGAGAACACCTTGCTGATACGACCCTGTGGTCGTATCAGCATAATCCACCCCCCCATGTTAGGTATGGCTAACACCTGCTAATTGCAGGTGTTAAATAAATGGCGATGACCCCGGTTAGCGCGACTTTTCACGTCGCTAACTGGGGCCATGGCCACCTTGCTAATAGGCGATAGGCCTGTTAGCGAGTGTTTCCCAGGTTTGTTCGTCGGGAACGCCCACTTTGCATGTCATTAGCGATAAATATCGCTGACATGCAAAGCGGTAAAAAAACGGGCGCTAATGCCCGCAAACTGTCGCTAACTGCTGTTAGAGACAGTTTGCTGATAGGGCGATATAAATATCGCCGCTTTAGCGGCAAAAAGTGCCGCTAAAGCGGCGATAGTGCCCTTGCTAATATGCCCCTAAATGTTCTTAACGTCATTCCTAAACCTGAAATGCAAATTGGCTAATCAGAAATGATTCTTTCTTGCTGCAGTCTCCTTCTCCCTTTATTTCCTTAACTGAAAATAATGCAAGTGCTTAGAAACAGTGCTATTAAAGAACCCTTTACCGGACCTCCAGTTGGCAATTCTCTTAGATTAGCAGACAGCACCACTCAGCCACTAGATGTGGTCCTGTGTGTAAGTTTTAGCCAAAGAACTAGAAGGTTTCTCATCTAATCTCAGCTTTTCCATTTTTTATAAAAGTATTGTAAGACATTGGGTTATTAGTTTTTTTACAGTTTCATTTAGTGTGAACTTGACCTGAAGGTATTGGAGCTCTTTATATGAGCACCAGTTACATTACACAAGGACACATTCATTTTTTGTAGGCATAGTGACATTAAGTGATTCACCCCGAATCACAGGATGTTGAGCCAATGTCATGTAATAATCACAATACTTGTCAGGGTGAACCCTCAAAGTCACTAAATTAGCCTGAGCTCTACCCCATGGTGCCATGGCACATAGCAGACAGGCTTAACCTAGGGTGATGTGTAAAGTATTTATGCAGTACCAAAACAGTAATAAAACTGCAATGCAAAACAATAAAAATCCCAAACCGAATTAGAAAAATAGAATAGAAACTATTTAACAAGATTTCATAACAAGTATTAAAATCCAATAAGGGGAAACAGAGATATGCATTTTTTAAAGTTCTTTGTAGACATAGCTCCAAAAAACTCAAAGCATCAATGATAGTCAATGTTTGCGATTGACCTGGACCTAAGTGCAATTTGAAGCTGACCACAATGGAGCACAGGTTAGATTCACCAACAAAGTTTGCCCTGTACCTTCTGACTTTAGTCCTTTAAGTTCCATTCAACCACAGGAATACACTTATAAAGCCCCCCAGGACCTTAGGGGAGGCACTTAAGAGACTCACAGGGTGTCCAGGGGAGGTCTACAGCAGGTTCCATTCCAGGTCCAGTTGCCACTGGTCAGCTGGATGGTTGCTGGAAATGCCTCTTGTAGCTTGTTGTGTCCTTGTCACTAGAACGGGTCATCAGCAACATTACCCTATGAGTCCACTTCTTTGTCCTGTGTACAAAAAGGCAGATTGTCCAGTCCTTCAGGGCTCCCTTCAGGTCACAGACAGCAGGTACAGTCCTCTTCTGTGCTTCCTTACGTCTGAGAGTGTTCTGAAGGGGGTGACTTGAGGTGACACATTTATGCCTACCACAAGCTAGTGGGTAGAAAAGACCCCTGTGCACACCCTACCCATTGGGGTAAAAGGTTCTGGGGATAACCCTGACCACTTTGGGCATTTTCATAATGATGATAGACTTTGGCTACACTAAATGTGGGCTCTGAGAGCTGAGTGTACGTGTTTGGAGTGTGGTATGATAAACCTTTGCATCCTCTCATATCTAACACTAAAATCCAATTACAGGCACCACTCTATCCCCAATAAACCCAGAGACAGAAGTGTAAAAGCAGAGTTTTCTCAAAACCAGACAGTGGATTCACAAGAATTGGGTTGGCATCCTGTTTTGTCCTTGGAAGTGCACCCCAAGTATTATATGTAAAAAACAGAGACAGAAGTCTCATGGTTCAAAAGCAGGGTTTTGCAGCAACCAGACACAAGAATTGTCTTGGCATCTAGTTTTCACCTTTGAAGTGCATCTCAGGTTTTATATGTGAAACCCAGAAGACTTGTCAAGTGAGATTTGACACTCAAACTGAATTTGGCAATATAACATTAAAAACATGATGCTCACAGCCTCCACCCTGCATAATCTATGATGCTTAGAGGAGTAATCTTTGTCTACTCAGACGCACCATGTCAACCACAGTGATCTACTGTGTAGCTCCTGGAAATACTTTCACACATCATTCACACCTATTCCAATACTGGCAGGGGGGAAGTTGGAAAGCAAATGCAAACTAGCATCCATGACCTTTAGGTAAGATAAAGATAACTTTCCTAAAGTTAGTTTTTCTTAAGATTTGTTAAAAATCTGATTTCAACATGTGATTGGATTTTTAATCATTATTAAAAATGGTTGTTTAATAATTGTTCTAGCTAGTCCAATTCCTGACAAACAGCATTTGGATTTTAATCTGTACTCTGGTTTTCTACATAGGACAGCCATGCCTGGCACAGTGAAAAACAGCTTTTGGGTGCTAGTCACTGTAACATAGGAAATGTGAACATAAAATTGCTACATGTCCTACTTTTAAATACCATGCACCCTGCCTTCAGGGCAACAAGGCTTACTTAGTGGTGACTTATTATTAGTTTTAAAAAATGTAATAGTTCTTGATGATAAGTTTGAGAATCTAGTCATGATTCTATTAAGTGGTAGTGCTGTGTGGAGGGGCACACACATGCGTGTTCAGGCAAAGAGGCAGCTAAGTTACATGATGGCATTTTTGTTGACAGGGTGGCAGGATAGATTCCAGCCCGAACACTTGAGATGGCATCACTGAAGAACAGGATCTCCCTTAGAAAGTGGAATGTAAGAGGGTTGGGCTCGGCAGCTAAAAGGCATAAGACCACTGCATGCTTGAAGAGCATATCACAATCCTCCAATGGCCCATCTTACTGAGACTGAGGTCTGTAAGGTCTGTAGATTACAACGTAGATGGAGAGGTCAGATATTCGCAATCGGGTACTCATCTTTTACATGGGGTGGCTTTATCTATATTAGGGCCGGAGTCCTGTTCCCTGCCTCACATACTGTGGTAGATAAAGAAGCAAGATATGTCCTGGTGGAAGGTAAGTTAGATTGGTAGGAGCCATTGTAGGGCAGTATTTATGTGCCTAATAAAAAGCAGGTAGTATTCCTTTAATTGCTGACTTCACAACTGAATCAGCTGCCAAGGGTGCTCTATAGGGGATTTTAACTGTGCTAGCGATGTACACATAGCTCGCTCTATGCCACCTTTGGCAGATGCTGAGTTAGTTAAAGCGGCCAAGGACTTTACTCATTGGATAGAAGATTGTGAATTGGTGGATGTTTGGAGGCTCCACCACAGACACGATAGAGACCACTTGTTTTACTCCAGTATGTATGATGTTCAAATGCAATTGGATGCAGTGCTCTGCTTTACTACGTTATGCCAATGCATAGTGAGCTCGGAGTAGTTGGGCAGAACATTGTAAAACAATAATCCACTTTGGTGGGAGTACAACTGGGGGAAAACCCACAACCGATACCTACTTGGAGATTGCAGCCTAGTGCCCTGACAGATGCAGAATTTTGGACCTCGTTGAGGAGGTGATTATAAAATACTTCTGCACCAACAAAGATACAGCATCTGACGTGGTGGTTGGATAGGAGGCATTTAAGGTGGTGGTGTGAGGTAGCTGTTTCAGTTGGGTCTGGAAGGCACTAGATGATGAACTACAACAAAACCATTCATGAGTTGGAAGTAGACGCAGTAGAGGCCTAGGCTACTGAGAACAGATTAGTTGTCAAGTGGGAAAGGTATCCTCAGATCATCAAGAAGTTACCTTGTTATAATTACAGAGTACACCAATAGGGTACATGAATGGGAAGGCAGTCCTGGGAGGATGTCCCCAGAGAGTAGAGGGTCTCCGATCACACCGATACAGAATCCTGGTGGTCACATGCTATGCTACCAGACTCAAATTAATGACACCTTCCTAGAATATTGGAAGGCTCTGTAAGCCCAATCTGACGGGGCACAAAGGGAAGATGAGAAGGCATTTTTGAACAGGGCACCTCTGAGTGTGCTGGACTCAGAAAGCAGAGAGACTCTGGGGGAACCAATCTCAGAAAATCAAATTAGGCAAGCCATTAAAGACGTAGCTATGGGTAAAACCACAGGGAGCTTGGAAGAAGGGCAAGTTTCCAGCTAAAGCTAGGGAGGACTTTATGGTACCACTCTTTAAACCTGTGAAGAATCAAGAAATTCATTCGATCAATCAAGTAGATTTATACAGCATGGCTAATCACCAAGAGGGTATCCAGGTGCTTGAGGGTCATGATGGTTCAGGTGACTCAGTTGAACAGCCAGGTATTGAGTGCTCTCTGGAACTTCAGTAGAGAGGTGGGGGTGCGTAGCTGCAGAAGGAGGTCATTCCAGGTTTTTGCCGTGAGGTAGGAGAAGGAGTGTTCTCTGCTGTTGCCTCGGTTGATGTGAGGGGGTGTGGGTGAGTGAAAGGGAGGTGGAGCGTTCTGGTAGGGTGTTGGAAATTTAGGTGATGGTAAATGTATGCTGGTCCATGGTTGTGCAGGGCTTTGTAGGCATGGATCATCAGATTGAATTGGTATCTCCTATGTATGGGGAGCCAGTGGAATTTTCTGAGGTGGGGGCTGATGTGGGTCCATCTGGGGAGGTCGAGGATGAGTCCAACAGTGGAGTTCCGTATGGTCTGGAGCCTCTGCAGAAGGTGTGTGGTGATCTCAGCATAGAGTGTGCTGCCGTACTTTAAAGAGCTGGTGATTAGGGCCTGAGTAACGGTAAGCCTGGTGTTCAGGGGAAGCTGTTCGAAGACTTTATGAAACATACGAAGTGTGCGAAAGCAGGCAGAGGCGACTGCGTTGATCTGGGTCAGTTTGCTGTCCAGGATTATGCCTTGATTTCTGGCATGGTCGTTCCGTTTGGATGATGGTCCTAGTTCCACAGGCCACCAGGAGTTGTTTCAAGGGTGGTGTTGTTGCCGAAGATCAGCACTTCCATTTTATCCGTGTTGAGCTTCAGGCAGTTGTCCTTCATCCAGTTGGCAAAGCTCACCATGTACCTGTGAAAGTTGGTTCTTGTGTTGGCTGGATCTTCTGAGAGTGAGAGGATGAGCTGTGTGTTGTCTGCGTAGGATGTGCTGTTTAGTTCGTGAGATCTGACGATGTTGTATAAAGAGTCATGCAGGTGTTGAAGAGGGTGAGGCTGAGGGAGGATCTCTGAGGGACACCGCAGATGATGTCCTTGGGTTCGGAGGTGAATGGAGGTAGGCAGACCTTCTGAGTTCTTCCAGTGAGGAAGGAGGCGATCCGCTTGAGGGCGTTTCCTTGGATACCGATGTGATGAAGTCCTCTTATCTGTGTGTGATGAGATAGGGTGTCAAAGGCTGCTGAGAGGTCGAGGAGGATCAGAGCCGCAGTTTCTCCCTGGTCGAGGAGTGCTCTGATGTCATCAGTGGTTCTGATCAAGGCAGTGTTGGTGCTGTAATTGGTGCAGAACCCAGATTGGGAGGCGTCTAGGAGAAGGTTCTGCTCCAGATATTTCATGTAATAAACTACAATGGTTCTGTCGGGGAGACCCCAATTGCTTTGAAGAAAATCAAATTAAAAAGAAACAGGAAGAGTTGCTTGATACCTGTTAAACAAGTATGACAAGTATAGCATTTACATTGGTTAATTCATGAAACACATTTCAAAAAACGGTGGAACGTATATCAAATGACGTAGGAACATAGATTAAAGCAAAACACCTACTAGTATATGCTTGCAAAAGACTCTTCTTTTATATCAATTAAAGCTTAAATCAATATTTACAAATGATCAGAGGGCTGTCAATACAAGAAATACTGACAAAAGTGACATGTGGTACGGTGACATTAAGTGCTCAGTGTTGGTGGTGCAGTGCATATATACAAGGTGATATTATGTACAGTTAATTACACAGGGAACTAGAATGCGGTCAGAATGAAGATAGGCAATAACTCTGGTAAACAGCCGGTTAGCTTATTGATTTAACAACCAGATGTTTGATTGGTCTGAACCATATATATTCTCGTCGTCGTTTCGACCCTGACAGAGCGTTATTGGAATGTCATGGCGGGTCTTCTTCAGAACAAGTGGGAGTGTTGACAGCCCAAAAGGGATGACTCGTGGAGGCGTACCTGCTGGGTGGAAGCCGTCAGAGGATCTGTACGCATCAGATAAGCTCAGGGAGTGAAGATTGCTTCATAAAGTGGAAACCCTAACACGATGTGGTATTTAATTCCAGAACGTGAAGGACACAGAGTAAATAACTGTCCATCAGGGGGGCCAGGCAACAGTCCTGAATAATGACGCTCGATTCAACAATGCTCAGCAGCTGGGGTAATCTGGGGGATTTTAACTATCACTGGGATCAGGTGCCCAGAGACTCAAATGCTAAACAGTTGGAGGAGGCGCTGACCACCATGGGACTTCAACAGCTTGTAAACGCCCCCACCCATGATAAGGGACACACCGTCGACCTAGTCTGGACCACCCAGCCATCGGCTAGCCTGACGTACATCAGTCCTTGCGCCTGGTCTGACCATTACCTGATCAGGTGCCTGGTCCCGCTCGCTGGTCGATCGGCACATCCACCCCCAGAGTGGAAAGTGCTGCACAGCTGGAACAAAATAAAGGAATGTGATCTAGTGGGGACACTGCGTAAATCATCCCCAAAAAGGCACATACTGGGAAACCTTGACCAGGAAAGCGAGTCCCTCATATTCAGGTTAAGTGAAGCCATAGACAAGGTAGCACCCGCATGTAGGGAAAGAGTCAGGATTAAAGGCAAGGGGGCCCCCTGGTTATTAGAGGATCTGAGGGGGAAGAAACAAACACTGCGTCAATATGAAAGGGCCTGGTGTAAAGCGTATGATCCAGGGGCTCTTACTGAATATAAAGCCATGTTTGCAACTTACAAAAAAGCCATTATAGCCAGGAAGGCGGAATACTACCAATCTAGGATCCTGGCCGCCGACAACAAGCAGAAAGAGACCTTCCGAATTTTAAAAGAACTGAGGCAGTCACAAGAACAGAAACCCCCTGCCTGCCCTGAAGACTGTAATAAGTTCCAGACCTTCTTCCTCCACAAAGTCAATGACCTCCTAATGGACCTTCACAACACGCCCGTCGTCCATTGCCCTCTGGCGGTGGACCCTACACCGCTCGCCTATGGCAAGCCCCTCACCGTCTTTCCAAAGCTTGATCACGACTCTCTGAGCCTTCTAATGGGCCGTGTTAAATCGGGGTCACCAGCGGACCCCTGTCCTCCAAGGGTGTTTTGAATGGCCCTTCCCGGGGTAGAGAGCGAGGTCCTCAACCTGCTGAACCAGTCACTAGAAATGGGTTACGTCCCGCTGAAAAAACCGGGGGCGGATGCAGCCAACCTTAAGAATTATAGGCCGATCTCCCAGCTCCCTTTTCTGGCAAAAGTGTTGGAACAACATGTGTTGAAAACCCTATCAAACTTCATAGAGGAACAACAGCTGCTCCAGATGAAACAGGCAGGTTTCAGGGCTCACAACAGCACAGAGCTGGTAATGCTGGCAGTGATGGACGAACTCATACTCATGGCCGAGAGCAGGAAGCCATGCGCCCTGGTCCTGCTAGACCTATCCGCGGCATTCGACACGATCAAACATGACCAACTACTGTTGCAGGTTTCAGAGCTGGGCATCCAGGGGTTGGCACATCAATGGCTTTCGTGCTTCCTGTCAGGTCGATCCCAAAGGATCCAGTTGGCTGATCGGGTGTCCAACATTGGCGCACTAACGTGCGGTGTCCCTCAGGGATCTGCGCTGTCCCCCCTCCTTTTCAATATCTATCTACAGCCCCTGGTGGCTGCATTGGCCCGCATGGAATGTCAAGTTTTCAATTACGCTGATGACACACAAATCATCATTGACAACTCTCCCACGGCCCACGCACGGATGCAAAACATACTGAGGTACACAGTCAATTGGATGACAGCCAACTCACTCAAAATTAACCCCGATACAACCGAGGTACTGGCCATCACCACTGGTAACAACCCATGTAGCGACCTTTTTTGGCCACGTGAGCTAGGCGCCACTCCCACGCCAGCCCCGGTCGTAAAAAGTCATGGCATAAAAATAGATGCCAAGCTCTCTATGTCATACCAGGTATCTACCGTGGCATGGACATGTGTGGGCCTACTGAGACAGCTACGGAGACTTGCCCCCCTTCTCTCATTTACAACTCTACGGATGGCCGTGTCAGCAATGATTATGTCAAGGTTAGATAATGGCAACTCTCTGTATATTGGCTTTCCTGAGAAGCTGCTAACAAAACTCCAAGTGGCCATGAACAACGCTGCTAGACTGATTTGCAGGCTCCCAAGGCGGGCACATGCCACCTCCCTCCTGCAGCAGCTGCACTGGCTCCCGATCAAACAGAGAGCCAGGTTCAAAGGTCTCTGCGTAGCCCATAAAGCCATCCACGGCCGGGCCCCAGCCTACATTAAGGAGCGCCTCATAAACTATGTGCCAGGGCGTACCCTTCGATCATCTGAAGCTGGCCTTTTGGCCTGCCCCCGCTTCAATACATCCTCCAAAGGGGCAGAGCCTTTTCCGCAATGATCCCTCAACTCTGGAACAGGCTGCCGGAAAGCCCTCACAGGAAACCCACCCTTCTTCCATTTAGGAAAAAACTTAAAACGCTTCTTTTTACTGAAGCCTGGGGCACAACCTAGGCCAAGTTCGGTGCATGTACATGCGGATGTGGCGAGGTTAGGCTCTCTCTCATAGCGCTAAGAGACCTGTCGGTGATTATGCGCTCTAGAAGTCCCAGTTAACATTAACATTAACATTAATCTCAGGAAACTATATAGGATTCTAGATGAGACAAATGTAGCCTTATTCCACGATGAAACGATAGTCTCTGTCTACCTTGAAAAGGCCTTCAACACTGTAAATTGGAATTATCTTGATACAGTTATGGATAGAATGAAGCTGGGGCTGGGTTGGATTAAATGGATTAGGCTATTGTACTCTAATCCAGTGACCAGGGTAAAAACCGGACGGTATATATCTCACCAATATTCGATATATCACGGGACACAAATGGGTTGCCTGTCTTTCCTCCTTACTTTTTGCTATTGAATGTCTGGCGATGGTAAGCCAGATGACAGGGGGAGACCAGAGACATGCCCATATGGGATGGGGTGCATATTATATCACTTTACAGGGACGATTTATTATCGTATGTCTGCAGCGGGATATCAGATTTAAGGCTAACCATGCCTCTTCTAGGTGAGTTTGGAAGGGTCTCTGTGGTTAAGACAAATACTAGTAAGTCATATGTCTTCTCAGTTAGCTGGGATGGGCCGGAACTGGACCTAGCTGGAATTGAAATACAGTGGGCCCTTCATATCTTTAAATATTTGGAGTAAATACCTATCATTGACCGATGGACCTGAGAGACGGTAACTTGGGAGACGCATTAAGGGCAGTGAAAGGATCAGTGGCATTTTGGCACTCCCTCAGCCTGCCAATTATGGCAAGGATCGCTTTTGCCAAGATGGAGGCCCTGCTCAGGCTGCTATACTTCTTATTAACCTCCCGGTTTGTGACCCTATCAAATAGTTTTGATATTTAGACACTTTCTTTTGCCCAATAGTATTGAACAGAGTAAGACAGAGGGTTGCGTTGGAGATGATTAAATACACAATTTTGGATGGGGTCCTTGGTTCTCCTGAATTAGATTTATATTTCCTGGCAGCCCAACTACAGTGCATAGCAAGGTAGATTGATGGTGTGAACATTGAGGAACTTGGGGAATTGAGGTAAGAACCAAACAAGGATACGATTGCAGTTCTAATGAGGAAGGCCACCAAAACCCCTTAACCCAATTCAATGTTTTCAATGCCATTGAAATTTTGGAAACAATGCGTTAGAAGGAGCTCTGGACAGCCACTGCATACTTCGACTTTGCCCCTGATTGGCCTCCACTCGCGGAGCCCAATGGTTTTTCACAGCAGAGCATTTAACCTATTGGATGGAGGTGGCTATACCCACAGTGGGAGAATGTTACGCCAATGGAGAAATTATCTCCCTGGAGACATTTACAGATAAAAATGCCTTAGACCCTGGTCAATTTTTGAACTAGGGTGCACTGAGACGAACATTTGAGGGACTATAAGGCACAGGACTAGCCAAACTGCCTAAGCATGCATTACTTCAGCACTCATGATGATAGTGGATAGTAGGCACATGGTTGCATGTCTCTATAGAGCACTGAATGGAATTTTTAGGAGGGATCTAGACTAACTGAGCGAAAGATTGGAAACTAGTATAGGCCAGAAGCTAAAGGACAAGGGATGGGAGACAATACTAGCATATACTCAAAAAGTGTCGAGAAACACTAGGCTGATGTACATGCAATTTAACTTTCTACACTAGCCATACCTCTTCTCCATTAAAATTGGTGAGATATATGCAAATTACTTCTACATGGTGTGGGACTGTATCCAAATTAGGGAATACTGGGCTCAAATAAGACAGCATTTGAGTGGGCCTCTATATAGAGTGATTAAATGTGGGTCAGACTTTTGTTTATTAGGTGGATTCCTTCATCCCAAACCTAAAAAGTGCATAATAGTCTTTTAGACTTGACACTCACATTGGTCAAGTATTCAGGAGAGACAAGGCATGTGGGATGTGTAGGTGCCCACTGTCAGGTTTGTGGTGCAAATTGTTGCAGAATTTATTTGAATATAGGCCTATGCAAGGACCACTACAGGAGGACACAGAAGTAGATTGGTTGCATAACACAGCCTGACGCACGCCACTGTAGTATAACATTTGTTTGAATTGCCATGTGGTGCCCCAAGTTTCAGGAACAGACTTAAAAGACTGATGGTTTGCTTCCAGTCACGCAGCAAAATTACACCATAATCACTAGAATATTCATTGACTGACTCGTTTTAAGTTATTGTTTGTGTTTATATGTTATACTGTAGCCTTCTGAAGACATTCACCTAATACCTACAAAAACACATGTATACGTATATGGAAATGCATTGTTATTCACAGGTGGTATGTAAAGCGAGATGTAAACTGAAAACGATAATAAAAAGAGACTTAAAAAAAACTAAAATATATTGGTTCCTTGAATTCAGATATGCAGTTTCATAACAAATTTCTCAATACATAAAAATGCGTGCTTCCCTGGAAGACAAATATAAACATAGATCTACATGATAGGAGATTTCATGTAAATTGTGAAAAGCAGGTGTTCAGTGCTTAATAGCATTCAACCTTTGACCGTCTTTCAAATGGAGAAAGAAACAGACGCCTTATCCATTCTCCTGCTAAACCTGTGCAGGTTACTGTGGGTGCACCAGCACCAGCACCAATCAATCAATCAATCAATCACAGAATTTGTAAAGCGCGCTACTTACCCGCGAGGGTCTCAAGGCGCTGGTGAGAAAAAAGGGGGGGGGTGCTGCTACTGGTCGAACAACCAGGTCTTGAGTAGCCTCCTGAAGGTCAGCAGGTCTTGGGTCTGTCGTAGGCTTAGTGGAAGGGTGTTCCAGGTCTTGGCGGCGAGGTGGGAGAAGGATCTGCCGCCGGTGGTAGTTCTTCGAATGCGAGGGACGGTGGCGAGGGAGAGGTCGGCGGAGCGGAGTTGGCGGTTGGGGACGTAGAAGAGGAGTCGTCTGTTGAGGTAGGCTGGGCCAGTCTTGTGGAGTGCCTTGTGTGCGTGGATGAGGAGTTTGAAAGAGATTCTCCTGTCGACGGGGAGCCAGTGCAGGTTCCTCAGGTGGGGGTGATGTGGCTGTGGCGTGGTACATCGAGGATCAGGCGTGCGGAGGCGTTTTGTATGCGTTGCAGTCGCTTGATGAGCTTGGCCGGGGCTCCTGCGTAGAGGGCGTTCCCATAGTCAAGTCTGCTACTGACGAGGGCCTGGGTGACTGTTCTTCTTGTGTCTGTCGGGATCCACCTGTAGATCTTGCGAAGCATGCGGAGGGTGTTGAAGCAGGAGGATGAGACCGCGTTGACTTGCCTGGCCATGGAGAGCGTTGAGTCGAGGATGACTCCCAGGTTGCGTGCGTGGTCGGTGGGTGTCGGGGCTGCTCCCAGCGTCGTTGGCCACCATGAGTCATCCCAGGCTGAGGGGTTGGAGCCGAGGATGAGGACCTCTGTCTTCTCCGTGTTCGGTTTTAGTCGGCTGATCTTCATCCAATCGGCGACGGCCTTCATTCCTTCATGGAGGTTGGATTTGGCGGCGAGGGGGTCCCACCTCTAGGTATAGCGCCACTGAAAAGCTGCGGGCATCCGGCATGATGGCACTTTCATCCTCCTCTTTATCAGTGTGAGGGTCAACTTCAAGATGGCAGTTGGATATGGCAGAGAAGGCCCTGAGGTATGACTTTTTTTGTCTCCCTCGCTGCCCTACCTTGTCCCCTGTGCCCCCCCACTCCAAAATCTGGGGGGGGATAAATCTCCTGCTTCCCCCACACTTCGTACGCCCATGTTCTGGAGCACCTTCCATAATCTCCATGGGAAAATCATGAGAAAATAGTTGTTCTCTCAAACATGATTATTGAAATCCCAGCAGAGAGGTTTTTCACAGGGTAAAATTACCTTAGAACACACCACAATTCCTAGAATTAGCATGGTACCATCAGCAAATGATTTATATTGTAATTAAAATCTGTTATCACCCTTCATACATTCTCCTTTTTGTGACACTCAAAACCTGCCATTCACTATAATTTATTTCAATTGAGTGCTATCATGTATATTAGCCCCAAGATGGCTACCAGCACTTCCTGATTCAAGTGCTGACAGCCAATCAGATCTCACTATGAGATCTGTGCTTAGGCTCTGCCCAAATATGCAAATTTGGATTTCCTTTAATATCTCAAAAACTACTGAACGGACTGTCTTGTGGATTGTTACCTGCCTTGTTATGTTGGCCTGGGCCTGGCTGCCATGCTGCTTTTCTTTGCGCACGTTACACTGAGCCAGGGCTCCCTCGCCCTTTGCTCTTGTCAAGTTCTTTTGCGCTGTCTGCATTTTCTGTCTTTCACCTTTTCTCTTGTTCGATTTGGGCTCAGACTGCACAACATGTACAAGGTCGCATAACAATGTATTTCGGTTCTTCCTGATATGGCCAGTCTCGCGCACCCAGACATAACATTAGGCGCAAATGCCATGAAACTTTGTGTGCTTTTAATACTGCAGTTTGTACTGGCGCTGAACACTTGGAGAAATCCTTTTCAGTGAGAAGAGCTATGATGTCCTGCTGATGTAATTCTGCATCTAGAGACTGAGGTATGGGGGTTCGCTAGTCAAAGCCCAGAGGTCTTCTATTATTATAATAAACTATCTTACTGCAAGGGGAGGGTGGTAATGTTATTTATACGTTTATCCACTGAGCTCTGAGATGCTTTCCCCGTTTGTATTCTATGGAATTGTAACCATGCTGCTTATATTAGTCATATGCATTATGCTATTAGTACTGACACGTGTACTGTACATTAGAGCACGTAAGTTGGAATAAACATTTTAACCTATCCAGTGTCTCTTCCTACGCATCTTGTGGACAAGTACGAGTGAGTGACGAAAGAGTGTTCTTGCTTCTGCGAGTCCTGAGATAAAGATACCGTGTTCTGGGTTGTCCAAACATTAGTACTTGGGTGCTAATGGGATGCTAAGCTAGTTGGGTTGGGGTTTTTGGGTGCTACGGTATATGGTGGCAAACCACTGTATTCCGGGGTCCCATTTTCCTGTGCATAGCTCTGTGTATGTGCAGAAACCTTATGACATGGCGCGACCACCGTGGGGCAGCTTATCTGCGAGACGCTTGAGTAGTACTTGTGCTTGTCCACAAACCCCTCGCGTACGCTTCCGGAGGCGTATGTGACGGTAATACCTCCTATATTGAACGTTTTATAGGTTCTTTCAAGCTTGAAGTTATTAAAAAAGGTTACATAACAAACCCATTTTGTGCTCCCTGTTAGGTTGTCGAATAAAATTGTTTAGTTATGGCTGGTGTGGCGATAGCTGCACATAGCCGAGGACCACTCCGTGACCACTTACGGGTGTATGGAGTGCCTGATACAGGGATCGATTTGGTCTTTGTGGTTCAAGCCGATCCGGCTTACCACTTTGAGGTGTTTTACACTTGGATCACTTTTGAAGCGGTGGAGGCAGATGATAATCTGTTTCATGAATATAAGCCCACCGCTATTCCTGCTGCCTATCGACCCTATACCAATCTTGAAGTACCTCTCACGGCTTGGCAGCACCGTGTTTGGTTTAATGGCGCCCTACCACAACCAACTACCGCAGTTCGTTTAGGCCCCTTATCAATTCAGGGGGCCACTTGGCCTGTATTGGCCGGGTATACTCCGCATCCGAATTATCTGGCATTACCGCTTGCGGAACTTCGCACTATGCATACCGAATTGGTGCGAGTGCATCGAGCCCTAGTGACATACGTTACAGGTAGCCTACATGGAGCTGCTCCTGTAGTCGCAGGCCAACCAGCTATAGCCGCTGGAGTGAGCATAAGTCCTGTCATGGTAAATTCTGTGATGGGCAAACGTCCACAAAATAAGGACGACTATCCTTATTGGCTTGCAGAAAAGTTCGATCAGATAGAAGCGGTGTTTCCACATACGTCCCCAGTGGATAAACATCGCATCCTTACGATAAGTTTGCCAAAAGACTTAATCCCCGATTTGATATCATGTGAAAACTGGGGTAAGGTATTCGCAGCAGTTTATTCAAAATGTTTTGGAACTCCTTCCATGACGGTTCTACCCTCTGTAATTAAAAAAGTACAGGATGAACATGGCCCTGAAGCGGCTGTGGAATTAGGGATGAGACTAGTGGGAGTGTTTGATGTAGTAGCTGAGCTGATCCTTGGAAATGTCAAGGGCGATGCTATGAACTTTCAAGTAGCGAATGCTTTGGCTTTGGTCCCAGAGTTGGACAGGCCCCGCGAATTACCGAAAATTATTGCCCGGGCTTATAAAACAATTGGAAGAAATAGCCTGGGCAACAAGCCTTTTGTAAAATTGCAAACTCAATCGCAAACACAAGTTACACAAACAAAAAGTACATCTGAGAAAGATGATAGACCGGTCTTCACTAAAAAGAGTTGGAGACAGAAAAAACAGGGTAAGCAACAAAAGAAGCCGGGGTCGAGAGGAGCTTCCCCAGTTTCGGTTTCTTCTGAACGTACTTATGATTTACGTGATAGGTCGAGAATTAAATCACCAGAAAGGTTTCAGAGCTCTGATACGCGTTCTCCTCGTTCTTCACAGGCCCAGACGTCGTCACAGGCTGGTGGAGGAGGACGGCAAGATAGAGGAAGGGGCCGAGAGGCTCCCCAGGAGCGAGACCAACCTCGACAACAAGTCAGAGGGAAAGCAGAAGACTTTCATCTTCCTCGACCGCAATTTCAGAAGAAAAAGGTTGCCGCTGTCACAGCGAAATATGCCTCAGATCGTGAGAACGAGACTCCAGAATTGGACGTGGGCAGTGACCCTCCTAGACAGCGCCGCGGAAGTTACCATAGTGCGGGAGGCGCTACGTCCTCATATGGAGGCGACAGCAACTGAAACATTCGTTACTGTAGAGACAGCTGACACGAGAGTGGCACCCCCTGACAGACTATACAACATAGTCATCCAAATTGAAGGTGATATACCGCGTGAAATAAAAGGGATTTTTTGGGAAAATCTAACCTCTTCATATGACATTTTGTTAGCGGAGGTGGATTGGCCACCCCCATTCGTTTTAGCTGCACATAAAGGAGAGGAGGTAATCCTTCCAAGCTTCTCACGGCATGTCCCAAAAGACAAAGCTGAAGCACTTGCAGCTGAGTGGGCTGTGTACCTGGCACCAGCGTTATACCGCAACCATGTGGGATGGGATGAAGAATCACCTCCTCATGCAATACCTTTGCGGTCACTACCGCAGCCACAACCCCAATATCCCATCAAACGGCAGGCAAAAGGCCCCGTCTCCGAAATTCTGACACAGTTGGAATATCAGGGAGTAATTGAACCATGCGTATCACCTATGAACAATCCCCTATTCGTGGTTTCTAAACCCGATGTATCGTACCGCTTAGTTTTGGATTACCGACATTTAAACTCTCATTGTCGGAACTTTGCGGTGCAAAATACACACAGTTCTGCGCTTGTAGACAGTCTTGTTCGTAAAAAATACAAAACGACACTTGACCTTTCAAACGGTTTCTACACGCACAACCTAGCCCCGGAGAGTGGTCAATGGACCGCATTCACATCCGGTGGTAAATTATTCCAGTTCCGGCGTTTACCCATGGGCTATAAAAATAGTCCGGGTATCTTCGCTGCCCGTGTTGTTTCTTTGTTAAATGACATTGATCAAGACGCATGTTCGTATGTAGACGATATCTATCTGACGGACGACGAATTATTTCAGCATTTGTCCCGTGTGGACCGCATTATTCTTGAATTCGCGGAGCAGGGTTACAAATTTAACTTTGCTAAGTCACACATTGCTGAATTTACCGTTCTGTTCTTGGGCTATGAGCTCAATAACGAAGGTAAGGGCTTAGCCCCCATTTCTTGGAAAAATGTGCACACTTGTGCCCCCCAAATACTCTGAAGAAACTTCAGTCTTTGCTGGGGTTCCTGAATTTCGGGCGTACTTACATTCCCGAATATGCCCAGCGTATCAAGCCTTTGTATGCTTTAATACAACCTACTTATTCAAGGTCTTGCTGGCTGCCTGAGCATACCTTAATTTTGCAGTCTTTGCAGACAGACCTTTTGGAGTCTAAATATCTTTTGACTCGTGATAACCACACAAACCTGGTGATTAGAATTATTCCGGGGGCGGTGGGATTCACCTATTTAACCTTTAATGAAGGTGATACAGTACCCATCGCATACAAGTCACATCTGTACACTTCCGCTGAATTGCGCTTTACATCTGTCGAAAAAGTTCTAACTGCAGTGCAAATGGCGATTCTGAAAGAACGCGCACTGGCACAGGGAAAGCGAATTCTGGTGGTAACACCCTGTCCTGCCCTAGAGGCAGTAACAAAGGCAAGTGTACCGAACTCAAAAGCAATGCATCCCCGTTGGATACAATGGGCTACATCCTTGACGTCATCAGACGTCACCTTTATTTTCGATTCTTCTCTTCAGACTCAGGAGTTTTTGCAGTATGAATTCGTTCATCCTCCTCCTTTGTTTTTACTACCGCTTGAGGATTACAAATGTGTGATCTACACCGATGGTTCGGCGCAACCGGCCACTGGGTCCAAGCACGCTTATTCAGCTGCATGTGCTATTGTTGCTGGTTCCTTTGTAGATGGAAAGTTCAAATCCTCTGCAGTGCATACTCGCACACTTGGAGATAGTACCGCACAATTGGCCGAGCTGCATGCATTGCTACTTGCACTTGAGTTCGCTTCTCAGGATGAGACCACTCTTATTGTATGTGATTCTTTTTACTGTGTACAATCTTACAATGACAATCTGTTTTTCTGGTCGAAAAACGACTACAAGGACGCAAAGGGAGCACAATTAAGCATAAAATGCTTTGGGTTCGAGTGGCAGAATTGCAACAACGTCTGCCCCTCACACAGGTGGTTCACACCTTAGGCCATCAGCGGGTGGGCGCACACGCTATTGGTAACGATCTGGCAGATGAAGCTGCCCGTTCAGCAGTAGTCACGTGTTCAGTAGCAGCGGTTACCAGGTCCATGTCTAAAATAGACCCTGTTATATTAGCAGCTATTGCTGCAACCAAGGAAGGTAATAATTACCCTACAGGTTTCCCTTCCAAGTATTCTTACACATTAAGTCCCGATCAGGTTCCTTATGTAACTATACCTGACGTTGGAGATCGGCTGATCCCCAACGCGGACCGCAGGAGTGCCTTGATATCAGCTGCACACGAAGGCATGGCTTCTGCGCATGCAGGTGTGTCAGCCACTGTTTCCATCTTGCAGCAGCGTTATTGGTGGCGTGGGTTATATAAAGACACCCGTGCTTTTGTGCTTTCTTGCGACGTTTGTCAACAGATTAAGCCTTCCACGGTAACACGTCCACCACAAACACCGCTCTGCATTGCTAACAGACCCTTTGGGTGTGTTTACTTGGATCACTGCGGTCCATTCTCATCAGACACTGCCTATAAATACATCTTAGTGGCAGTGGACTCGTGCACACGGTTTCTCTGGGTCTGGCCACAACGGAGTGCTGACGCCCGAAATGTAATCAGGGATTTGCGTGTCTTTGTGGGAATTTTCGCATGCGGCACCTTCCATTCGGACCAAGGTCCAGCGTTTGCCTCTAGGGCTTACAAGGATGCAATGGCTTCGCTTGGGGTGCGGGTGAAATTTTCGTCTCCGTATAGGCCTGAGGGCAACTCTATCGTTGAACGAATGAACCGTGACTTAAAGCAATCCTTAACAGCTAGGGTTATAGGTACTGGCAGGAACTGGCTGGCCCATTTGTATACCGTTCAGCGTGCACTTAATAATCTCCCTAGAAGACCTCTGGGTGGGCGGACCCCATACGAAATGCTCTTTGGCATAAGAATGTTTGTGCCTGACCTTGAGGGTCCAGACATCGCGGCGCAATCCGCCAAGTTTGATGTAGATAACCATTCTGCTATGTTACAGGACTTACAAGAAGCCCGAGACAAACTTGCAACTACACATTTGCCTTCAGCCACAGATCCTGCGTTGCAGATTCCGGTAGCCGGCTGGCTTCCGAAAGTTGGAGAACTGGTTCGAGAGAAGGTTGAAAATAAAAAAGAATTTGGCCCCTCTTTTCGTGCACCAGTTCCAGTTCTTGGCCTGAAGGGAACACGTACAGTCATTTTACCACCGCTTCCTGGTCGCAAAGAAAACAGATACATCTCAGTTGAAAATGTCAAGCTACAGCGCCTGGCCGATCCTGAATAGTGTCACACCAGCGGTCTCTTGTCCTGCCATTTATCGGACATATGTTCGTGGCCCATCTACACGAACGGTCGCTGATGCTGTAATTGAGATGGTTGATTTGCCTGAATCCTCTCCTTTGCCTGAAACTACAATTGATCCCCAACTCTCCACTAATATCGACGAGGACGAGTATACTTATCCTGCATCTGAATCGGTGGCGCATCAACCAACAACGCCACTGGGCCCGACTCGTTATTCCTTTGATTCGGATTCCACCTCTTCAAAAGTCCCATCCAAGTTCAGTATTTTTGTATCCTGGTTTAGAGACAATTTTTTGGTTCCACCCTGGACATACCTCTGGTTGGTACTTTTCTTGATTTTTCTGTTCATGTCCATTGGCTTTGTCACAGTGTTTTTTCTACTAATCAATGGTCACTATTTACCTGAACGCTCTGCTGTGGACTATGTTTCTGGAACTTTGGCTCCTCATTCCTCGTCTCACATCATGAAGCGTGACCACACATTTGTGAACATTTCAGCTTTTCCAGTTGCTGATGGCATCGTATGGGATGCAGTGAACTATCAAATCCATGGTCCGACGGAAATTATTAATGTACCTAATGTCCTTCGTGTTTCAATGGGTGATGTAGTACAAAATAATATTCATTCTGACGATTGGGATGTGCATGCCGTTGAAGCATTGTTTGCCGATTTAAAATATTATGCATCTTTTAATGCTGAAGATTTATATATGAATTCTGCGAATTATGCCGATTTGTATTGTTACCAACATTGGGGTAATCATTTTCTCCATAAGCCAAGTGCCCTGCGTAGTTCTGTTAACTACACCCAATGGGAACATTGTCCAAACCCCTTGCCAGGTAGCTCACAAACTCTTCGAAATAAGTTTACCTATTTTACTGATTTTAATCGGTCGAACCCTGCATCCTATTATTTTAGACTTAATACCTCATCAACTCAGAAAATTATGTTAACACACACCAAATTGCTTTATTCAGGTTCCTTTTTAAGTGCCCTAGCTGTGGGTGGTTATGAGTACTGGGAGGATACAGTAGATTTGAAATCTATTTGGGGTTCCAAGCCATGGCAGGTACAAGGAACCGAGGCATTGCATCGTGCTTGCCTCATCCCTACCCAAATTATGTTCCTAAATGCTTCCATCTATCAGACAACATGTTGGGGCTTAGCAACCACTAAACAATTGAATTCGCCCTCAATACCATCCCTGTCGAGTTTTCCCAATGAAAGCTCACGATTCAATATGTCCCTCGTGTCCCTGCAGGCTCTGTTACAAAATAATTCGTATAACGTTTCTGAGCTAGGTCAGTCACCCTGGTTGGTATGGCCTACATCATCAAATGCATGTCAAATGCGTTTTCACGACTCAGGAGCTAGTTACACACAGGATAGGCCTGATCCGAGATTTACTGATTCCCGTACTGTCACTACATATTCTGTTGGTAAATTATGCAAACAATGGCTTCAACATTCGTCCCTTGATTCTGTTAAACAACATTTGTCCCTCCTTTCAGGCAATATTGATCTGTCCGACTTTGTTTTGGGACCTCGTGGTCCCCGACCTAAAAGATTCATTTATGAGACATATAATGAACTCTGGAAGCTATCACAAATGGAAGCTGCTTCCCGTCTTAGGGAAATAGATCAAGCAAATTTGGAAAAGGTGCTTGCTGTTGTTGACAATAGTATTAATACCCTGTCTTCTCGCATTTATACTTTAGAGAATATTGTGTCCTCTGTTGTCGATATTGTACAGGATGATGTTTCTGTGTTATATCATGGTCAGAATCAATTGCGCTCAGTTATGCAGTTTGCATGGACTTTACAAACACTCAAGTTAGGTAAAGTTCCTTGGCATTATTTGAACACCTATGCCTTGTTTCTACCTTTTAATTTAACTGACAAACAGCAATTTATGTCCATGAAAGATGCAACTTACACTCTATTACATATCGAAAAAACGGATCCTCTGCCGTTCTCTGTTGCAGAACTCGATTCTGCTGTGTGGCTAGTTCATGGGGTTATTGCTTTACCTTTTTCCTTATTTGAATTTGACTCATGCATGAAACATTATCCTGTGGGCCGTTACCGGCCATTGGGCAGTGCTTTCCTGCATGAACTCTGGTCCTTGCCTTTCATGTATAAATGCCTTCGGGACGGCAGAGAAGTCTTTCTCACGGGGGAGTACTGCGACTCGACTATGGGTCATTCGCTTATTTGTAAACACATTAAATTGCATGGCTCATGTAGCGTTTCCTCTCCTAATCTTGCTTGTGTGCTGAAAGGTATTCCTGCTCCTGTTATTTCACCTACTTTCACTCTCCTTTCCAATGGTAGTTATTTGCTTTTAAATAACGAAAACTGTTGTGGCCTGCAGGCTGGCATTCCTTACATTGTAACAGTTTCACACAGGGTTGTCTGCTGCAAAAATGTCCTTTTTCCTCCCCCTCATGGCAAGGTTGATATCTCTATTTGGCCTTCCATCCCTACCATGGAAGCAGATTTCAATAGACTGAGCAGAATAAAGGCACTATTATTAAACGAGGAAGTTATGCTCACGTCCGCCCGGGAGACATTCATTCTCCAGGTGGCGAGTACCCACAGTGAAATACAGGCCCTTTTAAACACTAATCTCCCCCAACATTTTGGGGAGTTAATACATCGTATTTTTAACGCATCTAACACTGAAGGCCTAGTGCACTTTTTAAGGTCGTGGGGTCGGGTTTGGTGTCCTCCTTCCAAACTATATTTGGTGTCATACCGGCTTTCATACATTCTATTTTTTCCAGTGTCTTTGGCGGTTTCCCATTGATCCTCGCTTTAGCGGCTGGTGTCTTGCTCTTAATTTGCTTTCTGCGCAATGGCTGCTCCCCGATGGGACCTGCTCGATCCAGAACGCCTCCAGCTGCTCCGTGAACGCCTTTTGGCCGGTTTTGGTGTCTTGCCATTGGCGACACTGAGTGTGTCATATACTCTTTCATTTCGCTTTGCGTATTTCACTTGCGTGCAACCTGTGATGACTTGTGTCCGCTGTCCTTTCACCTGGACTCTGGATTATTGCCTCTCCAATTCGTCATTGTCTGTTCCGGATTTTGTTCAGTTGATGGGTCCCTTAGAGGCCCATGAGCAGGACTGTTCCGTTGCTGGCTGTATGGCGCGTGCGGCTGCACTGGGGATTTTGGCGCAATGGGATATCTGGGCGGCTGCCCAGGATCTCCTACAACGAAGCTGTTTCAATTATCACGCAAGCTGTCCCGCATTGCTTCTGGATGCTCCCTTTGTTGAGGAGCATTCCTGCTCTTTGATCTCATGGATTGGATGGCATCTATGTTTTTTGACGATTCCAATGATGAACTCTTGGAGGGTATGGCTTTTTTCTGCACCTACACTTTCATGGATTGACCTGCCCTTCGCCGTTTGGGCGCTCCCTGTGCTCCACAGGCTTTGTTTTTCCTCTGATGGGCCTCTGTCCTGGCCGCCGGACTGTCCAGGGGAGGGTGTCTTGTGGATTGTTACCTGCCTTGTTATGTTGGCCTGGGCCTGGCTGCCATGCTGCTTTTCTTTGCGCACGTTACACTGAGCCAGGGCTCCCTCGCCCTTTGCTCTTGTCAAGTTCTTTTGCGCTGTCTGCATTTTCTGTCTTTCACCTTTTCTCTTGTTCGATTTGGGCTCAGACTGCACAACATGTACAAGGTCGCATAACAATGTATTTCGGTTCTTCCTGATATGGCCAGTCTCGCGCACCCAGACATAACATTAGGCGCAAATGCCATGAAACTTTGTGTGCTTTTAATACTGCAGTTTTTACTGGCGCTGAACACTTGGAGAAATCATTTTCAGTGAGAAGAGCTATGATGTCCTGCTGATGTAATTGTGCATGTAGAGACTGAGGTATGGGGGTTCGCTAGTAAAAGCCCAGAGGTCTTCTATTATTATAATAAACTATCTTACTGCAAGGGGAGGGTGGTAATGTTATTTATACGTTTATCCACTGAGCTCTGAGATGCTTTCCCCGTTTGTATTCTATGGAATTGTAACCATGCTGCTTATATTAGTCATATGCATTATGCTATTAGTACTGACACGTGTACTGTACATTAGAGCACGTAAGTTGGAATAAACATTTTAACCTATCCAGTTTCTCTTCCTACGCATCTTGTGGACAAGTACGAGTGAGTGACGAAAGAGTGTTCTTGCTTCTGCGAGTCCTGAGATAAAGATACCGTGTTCTGGGTTGTCCAAACATTAGTACTTGGGTGCTAATGGGATGCTAAGCTAGTTGGGTTGGGGTTTTTGGGTGCTACGGTATATGGTGGCAAACCACTGTATTCCGGGGTCCCATTTTCCTGTGCATAGCTCTGTGTATGTGCAGAAACCTTATGACAGGACTTACACAAAATAACAAAAAGCATGCTTTCTGGATCAATAGCTACCTTTCTGCCAAATTTGGTGTAATTCCGTCCAGCGGTTCAGGTCTAAATCTATATGGAAATTAACATAGAAAGCTCACTTTTTTTACCCCCCTTTTTTCTTGGCCCCTGTTTGACGAATCACCCCGAAGATTTCCATGTTCCACTAAGATCACTGTCACACTTTTTGTGGAAAATTTTGTAAGGATTCGTCAAATGGCGCTAAAGATGTAGGCAAAGCAAAAAAAACGATTTTCCTATGGCAACACGGCCCTACATATAAAAGTCGCCAGTAGGTAGTTATAATTAGGACTGTGTTTCCATTTGAAAAGCGTTTTTTTTACTTGCCTATATCTTTAGCGCCGTTTGTATTCTTCTGCATGTTTGTAGAGTTATGTGGAATCCCACCCACAAAGTTTTCTTATAACTCTGCGGAATTCCGCTGAGTAAAACTCTGAGAGTTCTGCCCAGGCCTAAATACAACCCAATTTGAGTCAGACGGGGGAATCAGTAATCGGTTCCCAGATATCAGATTCAGCTTCAACACAGAATGAAGGACTCAGTGGTCAGCTCACGAACCAGCCAATTTGCAAGGGTATCACTATCGTATGCTCAGCTCCCTCGTTAACCAAAAATAAGACGCCTATTCAATATTTATTTCTATCCTTCATTAGGTCGAGCCTGGGCAGCGCATGCGCTGCTCTACGAGGCATGCTGTATTCAGGTAGGGACTTGAAGCTCTGCCCAATTCCCGCTCATCTTTTCAATTGGCTCCTGTTACTGCCCTTTCTAAATCATTGCTTTTCATTAATGAATAGGCTTAGTAGTCCCTCCTTGGTACCGCCTTGTCTGCATTTGTAACCTTCCATGAGGACATGACTTTTTACTTGTGTTGTTACACAGTCTGCTTCATCTAGGCTGTGGGCACTATTTTCTTCAATGATTTGCCCCTATTCCACCCACTATGTGCTCTCCTACAGGCAGCGCGCCACCCGCTTTCATTTAAATTGCTAATAGTGTTCTGCTTTTACTATAGCGGGTGCGTTTCTTTATTTATATACTTTAGCAGCGCGGTCCGGTTTAACTTTTGAGGCCCCAAGACGAAACATTTTTTTTTTTGCCAGTGAAGGCCCCCATACCATGCTTTCACTTACATAGTGGCCACGTCCCTTTCTTTAGATGTTGCTGCCGTATTCAGGTTACAGCGAGCCACGTCTAAAGAAAGGGTCGTGCCCACCATTAAAGTGAAAGCACGTCATGGGTTGCTTTTACCAAAATAAAAAACATTTGTTTGTGAACAAATGTTTTTTGTGGGGTAAAAGCGCCCCATGACGTGCTTTGGTGGACACACCCCATTCTTTAGACGTGGCTCGCTGTAACCTGAATACGGTGAGCAGCGTCTAAAGAAAGGGGCACGGCCACTATGCAAGTGGTCTCGCATTTGTGAGAGTTTGAGCTATTGGCATTAGAAATGACAATGCCTTTTAGATATGTGTTGGTTTTGAAAACACATAAATAAAATGCATTGTGATTTACAATGCCAATAGCTTGAGACCTATTGCATTGCAAATGCTTGTAGTACTTGAAGTCCTGCAGTAATAACGAGACAATAGCAGGCTCGATGTGTAACACAGATGACATGAAAAAAACAGAACTGCTCTGTTTTTTTTGTACTCTCACATGCCAGATCATTTTCAGATCCTTGTGGTGTAAACAGTGGAAATTTGGATTCTGCAGCCGTGTATTTCCTGCTACAGCTAGGCATACCAATTAAACACAAGGGAGGAATACGGGGATGTGGGCATCTCATGGGAAAGGGTTTTTGCTCAGGGGACTCTGCACAGCTGGCAGCCCATTGAGATTTACTGGCAGTCAACATACAGTTTTAATGAAACAAAGTAGTTCCAGAAAACGAAAAAAATGTTTGTAGGCTATTCTTTATAGAACAGTAGAGATTTCCCTGGGGATATTAGTAAAGGGAAATAGGCTGCAGACCGGCCATATGAACATATTTAGGATTGCTACCACTCTATTAAGGCCCTTTTGCACACTTCTATTGTAAGTCAAGTACTAACAAAACTAATAGTTCTGGCATGTTTTATTATGTGTTTGGGCAGCATAGGGCGTACTCGTACTGCCGAGTACATACACACAGATACATACACTGAGCGATGCAACAATGCACAAATTCAGTCAGTGGCACACTCATCCTATAACACAAACCCAGCAGCATGTCCTGCAAATCCTGCAGGAAAAAACAAGCTATCTCTTGTAGGCGGTGCTTTTTGCAGGTTTTGTTTTTGTGAGCTGTGGCGATGGGCAGGCTACTAGAGGGGATTGTTGGATTACAGTTGTAAAGCCCTGCAGAGCACAGACGTCATTAAGGTGAGCCAGACAGGGCTTTTCTCCTTGTACAAGCCGTGCCCTGAGATGTCATTGAGGTAGCAGGAGGAATTATACGGGAACTAGGCTCTAAGCATTCGGTTGTTGTTTGCACTCCTGGCACTTACAGACCTCCCAGCTCACATGGTGCTGATGAAGCAGGGGGTGGGGTTTGCACCATGCAAGGCCTTGGTGCAAATTCAAGGGCAAACTGCACTCGGGTGGATGGATCTTTGTCTCGAATTGAGGCTTAACATCAACAGTTAAAAGGCATATCAACCATAGTAAAGCACATTTTGTCCGACAAGGATGAAAGAGAGTAACAGGTTTGCAAGCCATTTAGGTTTATTAGCAGATTGATAAAGGTACAAACTCAACTCAGCCAAATTAGTCATAGATCAATAGGTACCTTGTTATAGCATAGTTCAATATAATCCAAAGCAGGTCAAAATAGCAAATGGAAATTATTGAAAGTTAGACATATGCTTATTGAATATGATTCAGTTCCCTGAAAGGGAAGTTCTCTGAAACTAAACTAGAATTTAAGAAGTGATCGTGGAAAATTAAGTAGCAGGTGTCAGGAAATAAAGCTACTAACAGCAGAACCAAATGAAGGTTCAGTCAGACAAAAGAAAAAAATAGATTTGCTCAAGAGTTAAATCCTGTGAGCAGGACAAAGTATGTAAAGGGTCTAAAGAGAGGCAGAGGGCATCTGCATTCAAAGGTGAAGAGGAGCAATATGGCTCTTCCTAACTCAGCAAAGCATGGTTGAACACACAATTTCAAAGAGAAACACAACTTCCTATGCTTCTCAAGAGGCAGGAACCAAGCCAAATCTAATATTTGATGATAAGCTGTCCATGTTCTCCTTCTCAGGCATCACACAAAGGAAGCTCACACCTGCGTGGCCTTCAAACGATATCTGGTACTGGCTGAAGCATCGGGTCAGACTCTCCTGGACATTGGCGCATGAAACCAATTAATATGTTAAAGTGAAACGATCAACAATACGTTCTCATGCAGATTAAAACAACTGAAACAGTTATTATTCAAACAATTGCAGTTAGCTTGGCTTCTGAAAAGAGAATAAGGAATGAGATAACACAAAATGACCAAAATACAGTTTCGATATCAGCAAGAGTTTTCAAACTGAGGCCTATATTAACTATGGCTAACTTAACATAAACACACTATAAATATGATCAACAATAACATGAAAATCACAAACTACAATCAATCTGAACTTGATTCACACTGGAATATGAGTACATAACAGGTATATATAATGTGCACTAGCATGTTGTAAAGCAAAAATGAAAAATAGTGACAGCTCATCACCAGTGCCACCATGTGTCACACAATGTCAGCTCTCTTCACATGGTTATTTGGTGAAGAGTCAATAGCACATGGTGTGCATACAATCACCAGGAAACCCCTGTAGCGAGCAGGTTTCCAGATAATTGTTTGGAGGCTCTGGCTAACATTGTGCATCCCAGGGTGTGAAACCTCTCCAGGACATCTGTGGCAGCCTCAGAACTTTTTGTTTGTGCGAGTGGGGTAAGGTGGGAACTTAGAGTATCTCAAGCTGTGTTTGGCACACAGCCCTGTGCCCTCCTCTCTCACAGTGAAAAATGATGAGGACTTGGCAGGTGTGCACTTCCCCTATCCGCCCATCAACACCCATGAGGCTACTGAGAGACTAAAGGTAGGAGGACTAGGCTTCAATCCTGTAATGGAATTTCTAAAGAAGGTTTATCTCCATGCCTTGCAGGGACAGTAATTCCCTGCAGAACAGTTCATTACATTATTATGTTACGTACTAGCTCCCATAACAGAAATTAGCCTTTCTACTCATATAATATCAGCACACCATTGCATAGTCCTCAATGCCCTCAAATTAGGGCCATCTTAATCTGTTTGGGTCTCCTAGTTCTGTACAAATTTCTTGTGCCCCAAACCTTTTTTCATGTACATAATTCCTGATTTTCTGCATAATACTTTATGGCTACAAATTCAATGTGCCTGTTTTTAGAAGCGGCTCAACTCAGACGGCATGTGTGTATATCTTATTGCATTCTAGTACTTCGCTTCAATCAAAGCAGAGTCCAGATGCTAGTGCTCCGCTCGGTCTATGCCATGGATCGAACCATGTCCCTGTGCAACAGAATGACATCCACACCCCTCACAAAGATCCTCTAGACTCTTGGCATTAGAGAATCAACGATTCTTTAAGGAGGAGGAATAATATTGAGCCTAGTGTGCCATGTCTTGGGGAGGCTGCGAGGCGGATAGGGGATTTTGTGGTCAAGACCAAGGCTGAGAAGTGTGAGGCCACCTAAAGTTGAAGGGGCATCAGCCCCAGGAAACATCAGAAGCCTAGAAGCAGTGGTGCACCCTAGAAAGAACAGTCATGTGGAGGCCACCAGAGAGAGATGTGGTGAGTACCTGCATGACCCAAGGTGCCATAGCACAGACCCTTGGGGAAACTAGAAGGTATATAAGGCTCAACGGGTTGTCCTCAGGGAATCACAGGCAAAGAGGTATGGCCAGATGGTGTGAGAAGGCATGAGAGAGAGAGTACAGAATTGGGAGCAGGTGAATACTGAGAATGAAAGTGCTGACAGGAGCCCCGGACCAATGTAGCAGACCACTAGACCACAGCTGAAAAATATCCTTAACCCTTGCATGGCTAGAAAGCCCTGAATTCCCAATTTATGATCCTAAAGGACAATGGACTAAAAGTTGGGCTGCACAAGCGCACTGAACTCTATTAAACCGATTGTGTTTACTGGACTGGACTGATTCTTCCTGGTATACTTATAGATAAAGGGGAAGGAATCATCTACAAGGAGATGCAGTCATTCTACCTCTCACAGCAGAAGAGGAGCTGGGAATCAGTCCCATCGGAAGGCATTGTTCTGATAATACAAGATATCATGATGGAGAGGTGTGGTGCAGCGGCCAGGGCAGCTGTCTTCGGAGCACAGGGTTCACGGTTCGATCCCCGGCTCCGGCGGCAGCTCAGCTCAGCACCATGTGACTCTGGGCAATAGCTCGCTTAATTTCCACGACGGCCCCCAGCGCCTTGAGACCCGTAAGGGTGAGTAGTTCGCGCTTTACAAATACGGATTTAGGTAGCAGGAGTGTGGTCCTGCTTCACTAAATAGAATCTTCTGGACTGTATGGGGAGCCTGAAAACGGACTTGACCCAAACGATGGAAAAGGGGTTGAGATAGGCTATTAAAGAAATATAGAAAGAGGTACACGCAATAGGTGAAAAGGTCCATATTAAGAAACAGCTTGTTACAGAAGGTAAATGCACAATTCAAACCCATAACCCGTGATTTGCCACACTCAGTATCTGGAAGATGAATGGAAAGATCTAGAGAATCATCGTCAGTGATAAATATTCAAACATGCTTTGATCCAGAGGAAGCTGACTGTAAAGATCTGGAGGTATACATATAGACCCTCCTAAAAACTGTACATAACAGGGCACTGTTGGAAATGACCCTTTTTGCAGGGTTATCCCCAAACCTTTTGATTTTTCCTCCTATTTTTCCCTGACCTGTTTGTGTTGGTTTTAGGACTCTGGGCACTTTACCAATGCTAATCAGTGCTAAAGTGCATATGCTCTCTGTGTAAATTGTGTTATGGATGGGTGTTTCCATGATTGGATATTTGATTTACCTGTTAGCCCCTAGTAAAGTGTACTGCGTGTGCCAGGGCTGGTGAATCAAATGCTACTCGGGGCCTGCAGCACTGGTTGTGCCACCCCCGTGAGTAGCCCTGAAAGCGGTAACTCAGACCTGCCATTGCAGAGTCTGCGCGCAGTTGGTAACTGCCATGTCGACTTGGCCAGTGCACACACTGGCCGGTCCCTAACCTTCCCTTTTCTTACATGTCAGACACCCCTCAGGTAGGCCCAAGGTACCCCTGTGGGCAGGGTGCAGTGTATGTGAAAGGTGGGACATGCCCTGGTGTGTGTGGCATGTCCTGATAGTGAATTACAGCAATTTCGTTTTTCACTATTGCAAGGCTACCAGTTCCCCATAGGATAGAATGGGAGGTTTGTTTATTACATCTTATAAACATAACTGGCCCAGGGAATTCGGTAAGAAAATAGAATTTAGTATGCCTGAACTCAGAATCTAAAGATGCATCTTTTAGTGAAGGTGATTTTTACATTCTGTGTTTGAAAATACCACTTTTAGAAAGTAGGTATTTTCTTGCTCAGTCATCCTGTGTGCCTCTGCTGGAATGTGGATTGCCTGTCTGGGTTTTGGATGACAGAAGGCTGGGGGGCCGGAGGGGCTCCAGATAGTCTAGGTAGGTCAGGAAAGGGCTGAATAGACCTGGGCTACGATGGCGGAAGGGGGAGGAGATTTCCTTGCACCTCAAAGGGCCTGGTCTGCCTCTGACAATGCCGTCTCCACCTCCTGCCAGGAAATGACACCAGAGAAGGCAGAACTGGTTCTGGCCGGGCACAGACACCCTCTGCCTGAAAGATCAAAGGATTTTTGGATACAAATACTGGGGCCCAGACCCCTGAACTTTAGAACTCATCTGGAACAAGAAGACTACCAAGAAGAAGAGCCGGAGAAGCTGCGAAAAGGAACGACTGCTTTGCTGGGTGCTTTGCTGGGCTGACCTGCAGTGGCTGCTTCTGTCTTGGGCAGTGAAAGGCCTGGACTGGACTTTCTGCAACCTAATTTGTGAGTCTCTCCAAGGGCTTGAGGTAGAGCTTGCCCCCTGTTCACGAAGTCTCAGGAACAGCAAAGACTTCAAGTTCTTCGACCTGCAGCACTGGGGACTGTGTGTTTTGTGTTGCCACCCGAAGAACACCAACTCGACGACGTCTACGACGCCACTGCCGACTCCGTGTCCTGAAGGCACTGCAGAGGGCACGGACGCAACGCCGCACCGCAACCCTGGTCTCACCGACGATGCCTGTTGACGCCGCCACCGAGCCGCTGCTTGCACCGCAACCTGTGGGCACCACACTCCGCACCGCCTTGCTTCACGCTGAAGCTTTGGCACCGCAGAGGGCACCGCCGAAATGCCGCACCGCAACCCTGGTCTCACCGACGCCGCCTGTTGACGCTGCCACCGAGCCGCTGCTTGCACCGCGACCTGTGGGCACCGCACTCCGCACCGCCTTGCTTCACGGCGAAGCTTTGGCACCGCAGAGGGCACCGCCGCACCGCAACCCTGGTCTCACCGACGACGCCTGTTGACGCCGCCACCGAGCCGCTGCTTGCACTGCGACCTGTGGGCACCGCACTCCGCACCGCCTCGCTTCACGCCGAAGCTTTGGAACCGCAGAGGGCACCGTCACAACGCCACACCGCGACCCTGGTCTCACCGACGACGCCTGTTGACGCAGCCACCGAGCCGCTGCTCGCACCGCGACCTGTGGGCACCGCACTCCGCACCGCCTTGCTTCACGAGGACGCCTTGGCCTGCCTGACGCTGCCACTTCCCGCCAAAATCGAAGCCGCTGCTTGCACCGTGGTTCGAGGGCACCGCTCGTAAGTCACATGACGCACCGCCCTCATCCTGCACCGCCGCCTTGGCCTACCGACGCCGGCACCATCGACTCCAGTTCGTCAGCCGATGACAGCGCTTCAGCAACGACGACGCCGCTGCTTGCACTGTGGCCTGCTAGCACCGTGGCGAGCACCGCCTTCATCTCGCACCGCGACCCTGGTCTCACCGACGACGCCATCTGACGCCGCCACCGAGCCGCTGCTCGCACCGCGACCTGGGGGCACCGCACGCCGCACCGCTGCACTTCACACCGCAGCACCCGACGCCTGCCGGCGCCAGCGCTCCTGATTCCACCAGAGAGGAGCTCGACCTGCAATGCGAGTGTCTTCAAGGGCCTCAACGCCCTGCATTTCTCACAGGTACTGTTTTGCGGGTCTTCCCGACACCGTAGCTGGCCCGCGACCCCGCGACCAGCCAGAACTGTTGGATTTGTTGTTCACGACGCCGTGGTAGCCCGGATGGAGCTATCCACACAAGGAACTCTTTTTAATTAGCGTATTTTTGGAACTGTGAACTTTTAAGTATAGTATTGTGGTTTTTTATCGTTTTTTTGGTCTTGTCTTAATTATATAAAAATATTGGATATTTTTCTAAACTGGTGTAGTGTCCTTTTGTAGTGCGTACACTGTATTACTGTAGGTTATGTGCAAATGCTTTACACACTGCCTCTAAGATAAGCCTGGCTGCTCGTGCCAAGCTACCAAGGGGGTGAGCAGGGGTTATTTTAGAAGTGTAGCTCCCTTATCCTGACTAGAGGGGTGGTTTTTGCCTGGCTTTCTCCCATGCCCTAGCCTACCAAAAATCCCATTTCTAACAGGCACCATGATCAAAATCAAAAGGGAGTTGGAAAGCGGAGAGAAGATGCCATGATCTTGAGAGACATATTGGTGAAACTACACTCCCTCCCCCTGAAGGAATGTATTATGAAAGCATTTATCAGTTATAAAAGCTTTGATTTCGAGAGTCAAAAAAGTGCTACTATTGCAAGACTTGTCCTTGACTACACTCAGGCATATGGTTTTTCCATCTGGCCCATCACAGCAGGTACTTCCCTCATCCTGGTTGATGTAGAGATATTTACGGGACTAGATATGCAGCACGTTTACTGTTGAGGTTTACATCAGCTCAGTTGTGGTTCCATCAACATCAAGTCTTCATTAAATGTTCCATTTTTTTTACCTCACTTCAACATCATACCATAGCTAATTTCTTCAACACTTGATTACATTAATGCCATTTTTATATTTAGATATAGTGCACTGTTCAGTTCACAATTTTCTTGTTTGTTTCTTCCAGGCAGTTGTGTTTCTTCTATTTTCCTAACCTAGCAATGTACACTCTTCCTTAATTTTTGTTTTTTTTAAACAAACTTTATTGGGGTTTAAACAATTTTTCAATAGAGGACTTCTGGGTACAAATTACAATTAGTCAAGATTCCTTCCCGTAATTGTCTGTTGCTTCCTGAAGTGGTCTGGAATATCATATCGGGGGCCAAAGCCCCCGCTCCCTCTGCCCACTACATAGTAGTAGTATAGTACCCTTCATTGTTGGTCCATAAAGTTCTCTGCAAGTAGTCCATGTAGTCACTGTATAATGTTTGCCCACCCACAACTCACCCCCCACCCTTCCCACCCCCCAGGCATCACATGTGATCGAACTCGTATCCTTTTAGACCAGGGTTGCCCTATTCTGCGCTCTGCTATCTGCCATTGTAATTCTGTATCTCTGGGCTATTGGTGGAGGGCAGTTGTCCCGGTTTGCCTGAACTAATATTCGGCATACAACTTGATTTAGGGTGTGGGGTTCAACAGTCGTCCTCAGGGGCCCCCCCTGCTAGGCCTTAGTCCCTCTCCCCATCTGGTTTCTTTAGCAGTTCCACCAATGCTATCCATGCCCTGGCTGTTTCCAGTGTCTTCTCACTCCCCGTTCTTTTTGCTATTTGCAATCTGACTGCCCCCTCGCATCTTGCCCATTTAACAAATTCTTTTTGCCATCTGGCCATGTTAGAGTCCCCTTTCGCTTTCCAATGCCTGGTGATGTCTCTTTTAGCTAAGACCAGTCCCAGATCCAGAAACTTACTCGTCACCTTGTTCTTGGCTGTGTGGGGGAACCAGTGTAATAAGGAATACCCCGGCATTACTACTATCTCTCTATCGGTCACGTTCGCTAATACTGTGGTTACCCCTTCCCAGAAGCTTCCCAGGTTCGAGCAATCCCAGAACATATGCAGGAATTCTGCTCCTTCCATATTGCAACGCGTGCAAGTGACTGCTTGATTGGCAAAGTATTTATTAATCTTGCCCGGGGTATGCCCTGTGCAATACATAGAAATGTACCAATTGGAACCTAGCATTTCTAGTACTGTACACTCTTTCTTAATCCAATGTTATGCAATTCAGAATGTTTAAGTAAAGGTTTCATCTCTGTTGCTTCAGATGCTTACTTTTTCAGGGTTCTGTGGTGTCCCAAGTACACCACAGAACCCTGCCCTATCTGGCACTTACTGGCCTTGATCGTGAGGCCCGCCCTCTGCAGAGCCCTCAACACTTCCCCGTGGTGCTGCAAGTGTTCTTCCCAGCTGGAACTGAACACTGCAATGTCATCCAGGTAGGCGGCACTGAAATCCTCCAGTCCAGCCAACACCTGGTTGACCAACCTCTGAAAGGTGGCAGGTGCATTCTTCAACCCAAAGGGCATCACCCGGAACTGGTAATGTCCTTTTGGGGTTGAGAATGCTGACCTCTATTTGGCCCCATCGGTTAAGGCAATCTGCCAGTACCCAGACGTTAAATCAAACCTGCTGAGGAACTTGGCAGCTCCCAACCGATCAATGAGCTCATCAGCTCTGGGGATGGGGTGCGCGTCAGTCCTGGTGACGGCATTGAGCCTACTGTAGTCCACACAAAACCGCAGTTCTGGAGTGGCACCGGGTGCAGCAGCCTTTGGGACCAAGAACAGTGGGCTGGCCCAAGGACTATTGGAGGGCTCGATCACCCCTAACGCCAACATTTTAGAGACCTCCTCTTTGATGCTGGCCCTGACCCGGTCAGTCAACCTGAAAATCTTGTGTGTTATAGGAGGGCTGTCACCAGTGTTTACGTCATGGGTACACCAGTGAGTAACACCTGGGGTCAGAGAGAACAGTGGGGCAAACTGTCCCAACAACTGGTGACAGTCGCTCTGCTGCTCTGGGGTCAGTGTAGGGGAGAGGCTCACACCTTCCACTGACCCATTGTGCTCCTTGGTGGACAGGAGTTCAGGGAGAGGTTCACTCTCCTCTTCCACCTCATCATCTGTCACCAAGAACATGCTCACTTCGGACCTCTCGAAGTGGGGCTTGAGGCGGTTCACGTGGAGGACCCTCAAACGGTTCCTTGGAGTCCGCAAATCCACCAGGTAGGTGACATCACTTTTGCGCTCCACCACCTCAAATGGCCCAGTCCACTTGTCCTGCAAGGCACAAGGTTCCACTGGGGCCATGATCCACACTTTCTGTCCAGGTTGAAATTCGACCAGAGTGGCATTCTGGCCATACCACTTCTTCATTTCTTCCTGGCTTGCTTCTATGTTCGCCTGAGCGAGTTTCCTGAAGCGGGCCGCTTGGTTTCTGAAGGCCAGCATGTAACTAAACACATCCTGGGGAGTTTTCCTGGGAGCTGCCTCCCAGCCTTCCTTCACCAAACTCAGAGGTCCTCTCACAGGGTGACCATACAGAAGCTCAAAGGGACTGAACCCGAGACTTCTGTGTCACCTCCCTGTACGCAAAGAGAAGGCATGGCAAGAGGACGTCCCACTTACGCCTCATGGGTTCTGTTAGACCCTTAATCATGCCCTTCAAGGTCTGGTCGAATCTCTCCACCAGACCGTTACCTTGTGGGTGGTAAGCAGTGGTTAACTTGTAGGTTACACCACACTCCTTCCACAGGGATGTCATATACTTAGATATGAAATTGGTCCCCCTGTCAGAAACCACCTCTCTGGGGAACCCCACGTGGGAAAAGATCCCCATTAACGCCCGGCCCACCACTGGCGCCGTCGTTGTCCTGAGAGAGATTGCCTCCGGGTACAGGGTAGCATGGTCCACCAAGACCAGGATGAACCTGTTGCCCATGGCTGTCTTGGGATCCAGTGGCCCCACAATGTCCATCCCTACCCTTTCAAAGGGTGTTCCAGCAACTGGAAAAGGTTGGAGAGGAGCTTTGACCTTCCTCCCACTCTTACCACTTGCCTGGCAAGTTTGGCAAGACCTACAATGTCCATCCGACTGCCTTCGCATTTGGGGCCAGAAGTGGGTGACAAGCCTGTCAAAGGTCTTGTCCCTCCCCAAATGTCCTGCCAAAGACACGTCATGAGCCAGACCCAGTAGGAAGGTCCTGAAGCACTGGGGTACCACCAGCACACGGGCTGACACAGGCTCAGCGACCTTAGGCTCACGATACAGGGGACCCTTCTCCCAGTAGATCCAATGTGATCCGGACTGTTCACCAGCTGCCTGATCTGCAGCCTGCCACCACAGACCCTCCAGAGAAGGGCACTCTTTCTGCTCCCTGCAGAATTCTTCCCTGGTAGGACCTCCTTCTTGCTGCCAATGGGTCAGCTCAGAGATATCCCCAGTTCAGCTACTTGTTCCCCTGTAGGCACTGAGGCGTCCCCCTCAAGGTCAGCCTCCTCCCGGTCTGTGGGAACTTCAGGGGCCGGTTTCCCGCGCCCCCTGCCCTTTCTCTTGGCAGGGACCTCGGCCACTGTTTCAGGTTCCAAGTCCTTCTGATCGCCCTTTCTGGCCGCCACTGACCGAGTGGACATGCATGCCCACTCTGGCAACCCAAGCATCTCCAAGTGAGACCTGAGCTCAACATCCTTCCACAGGGACTGCTCCAGGTCGTTACCTAACAGACAATCTATAGGCATGGTAGGGCTCGCAACCACCCTCAAGAGACATGAGACCCCCCCATTTAAAGGGAACCTGCACCACCATACACTGGCGCTCTGAGTTGTCCACAGCAACTACTTGGTGGAATGCCCCTGGGACTACCTGCTCTTCAGAGACCAGGTGACACTGGACTGAGGTCACACTGACTCCAGTATCTCTGAGAGCCTCTACCCTTTTCCCATTGATGGTCTCCCAGGTGCTGTATTTCTTTGTGTTAGGGGGCACCTGGTTTCCTGCGACCATCTCACTGTCTCCTAGTGAGACGAGGGTCATTTCTGCTGGTTCTCCACCTTCCTGTGGGCACCCCTCCTCCCCAAGCACCACACTCGCCAACACCTTGGTCTGCCCACCAGTGGGTGGCTGTGCCCTTTTTGGACACTTGGGGTCCCCCTTCAAGTGACCAACCTGGTTACATGCAAAACACTTGCGGGGGGCCGGTCTCAGCAGGCTTTCCTGAAGGAACCCCTTGCTTCTTATCTCCTGGGGGATAGGAACCTTTACCCTGGGTGTTAGTTTGAGGCCCTTTAGAGAACTCCTGTCCTTTACCCTTGTCCCCCCTACTTTTCTGCTGGGGCCCCTGCCCACCTTTGGCTGAGTCTCCCCCAAACGCTTTCTTGTGGAACCTGGTACTCATCCAGCGGTCCGCCTCCATAGCAAGCTTCCTGGGGTCAGTCAGCTTACTATCAACCAAGTGCTGGCGCAGGTCTGCAAAACATAGACTAGACAAGTGCTCCCATGCAATCAAATTGTAGAGCCCCTGAAAATCTGTTACATTACTGCCCTTCACCCAGCCATCCAGGGACCTGCAGAACGAATCCACACCTTCCAACCAAGTGTTGGCATCAGACTTTTTACTGGACCTAAACTGATCCCTGTACTTTTCAGGAGTGAGTCCATACCTGGTGAGGAAAGCGTCTTTCATGTCAGCATAGGTGAGGTTCTGCCCCTTACCCAAGGCTATCAGAGTATCCCTAGCATCTTCTGGGAAGAGAGGCCACATGCCTGCCCCCCAATTCCTTTCAGGAACCCCATTCATATGAATAGATGCCTCATACCCCTGGAACCACCTTTGTATGTCATCACCCTTCTTGTACTCTTTGCCTACATTCTTGGGAATGTGCACAATTCTGTCTGACTGCCCTGACGAATTGCTGCCACCATCTGAGCTGGGCCTACTCCTTAGCTCCAGCTCCTTAAGACTTCACTCATGATCAAAGATTATCTTCCTTTCCTCCATTGCTATCCTTTTGTCTTCCCACTCACTTTCCATCCTGAGTTTTTCTAACTCGAATTTCCTCGCTTCCCGCCTGTCCTCCAGCCCCTCTGGGGACAGGCCACTGCTGCCTGGCCTGGAGGGTTCTCCCCCTCCCAAAAGCACATCCACCCTAGGAGTAGGCTCCTCCGCCTCTCCACTGAGATCTCCAGATTGCCCACTGGCATGTCTGGCTGCTACCCAGGCCCTCAGCGCCTTTTGTAGCTCCTCCTTCCTAGTGAGGCCTCTGACTTGGACTTTTAGGTTTTTGCAAATCGCTTTCAATTCTTTCACATTGTAGGATTCCAACCTATCCTCCTCAAAGGCAACTTCCAGGGATGCAACAGATGCTGCTCTTGATTCAGGCATGATGAAGTAGCAAGTTCAAACTGGCAAGATCAAAAATAGGCCAAAAAGAAAAAGAACCAGCATGTGGCACGTAATGGTCTGCGATATGGTAGTAGTGCACACCAATCACTGTAAGTCAAGTGCAAACACAAGTCCTATCCCACCGCTGCCACCAATGTTAGAAATGGGGGTCTCTAGTTGGCAAGGGTTTACACCTTTGTCCAAGTAGGGACCCTTCCTTCTAGTCAGGATAAGGGAGTTACACTCCTAAAATAACCCCTGCTCACCCCCTTGGTAGCTTGGCACGAGCAGTCAGGCTTATCTTAGAGGCAGTGTGTAAAGCATTTGCACATACCAACAGTAATACAGTGTAAGCACTACAAAAGGACACCATACCAGTTTAGAAAAATATCCAATATTTTTATATACTTAAGACAAGACCAAAAACGATAAAAATCCACAATACAGTACTGAGAAATCTTCAGTTATCACAATAATCTTGAAAAACAGTTCCTTGAAGTCGATAGCTCCTTCTGGGACTATCACGGCGCTGAGAACAAACAAATCCAAACAGTTCTGGCTGACCGCGGCGTCGCGGGCCAGCTACGGTGTCGGGAAGACCCGCAAAACAGTACCTTTAGAAATGCAGGGCGTCGGCGACCTCTCATTGAGTTTCCAAAAGCATGGCGTCTGCAGGCATCGGTTCCGGAGGTTGGTGCAGGAGTCATCGGGCCCTTGAAGTCACACGCGTTGAAGATCAAACTCCTCGGGGTTGAAGTCAGGAACACTGGCGTCGGCAGGCGTTGGGTGCTGCGGTGCGGCGTGCGATGCCCTCAGGTCACGGTGCGAGCAGTGGCTCGGTGGCGGCGTCCGATGGCGGTATTGGTGAGACCAGGGTCGCGGTGCGAAGTGATGCAGTGCTTGTCACGGTGCTGGCAGGTCACGGTGCAAGCAGCGGCTTCGTCGTTGCTGAAGCGCTGTCGTCGGCTGACGAACTGGAGCCGATGGCGCCGGCTTCGGTAGGCCAAGGCTGCATTGCGGGAAGAGGGCGGTGCGTCGGGTAACTTTACGAGCGGTGCCCTCGAACCACGGTGCAAGCAGTGGCGTCGATTTCAGCGTGGAGCAGCGTCGTCAGCGATACCAAGGCGGCATCATGAAGCGAGGCAATGTGGAGTGCGATGCCCACAGTTTGCGGTGCGAGCAGCGGCTCGGTGGTGGCGTCAGCAGGCTTCATCGATGAGACCAAGGTCGCAGTGCGGTTTTGCGGCGGTGCTCTCTGCGGTACCTTCAGGACACAGAGTTGGCAGCAGCATCGTAGATGGCGTTGGGTTGATTTTTCTTCTGTTGCAACACACAGTCCCCAGTGCTGAGGGCAGTAGAACTTGAAGTCTTTACTGTTCCTGAGACTTCTTGAACAGGGGGCAAGCTCTACCTCAAGCCCTTCGAGAAACTCTCAAAAATAGATTGCAGAAAGTTCAGTACAGTCCTTTCACTGCCCAAGACAGAAGCAGCCACTGCAGGCCAACACAGCAAAGCACTCAGCAAAGTGGTAGTTCCTCCTCACAGCTTCTCCAGCCCTTCTTCTTGGCAGTCTTCTTGGTCCAAAAGAGTTCTGAAGTTCAGGGGTTTGGGCCCCACTTTTTATAGCCCAAAATCCTTTGTCCTCCTAGTCAGAAAGTGTCTGTGCCCAGCCAGAACCAGTTCTGCCCTCCCTGGTGTGGCTTCCTGGCAGGAGGTGGAGACGGCATTGTCAGAGGCAGACCAGGCCCATTCAGGTGAAAGGAAATCTCCTCCCCCTACTCTAAATGCAGCCCAGGTCTATTCAGCGCTTTCCTGACCCACCTAGACTATCTGGAGCCACGGCTCCTCCCAAGCCCCTGTTATCCAAAACCCAGACAGTCAATCCACAACCCCAGCAGAGGCCTACTGGATGGCTGAGCAAGAAAATACCTACTTTCTAAAGGTGGTATTTTCAAACACAAATGTAAAAATCACCTTCACTAAAAGATGCATTTTTAGATTCCGAGTTCAGTCATACTAAACTTTATTTTTCTACCTAGTTCCCAGGGCCAGTTATGTTTATAAGATGTTATAAACAAACTCCCCATTCTGTCCTATGGGAACAGGTAGCCTTGCAATAGTGAAAAACGAAATTGGAAGTAATTCACTATCAGGACATGCCACACACACCAGGGCATGTCCTACCTTTCACATACACTGCACCCTGCCCACAGGGGTCCCTTGGGCCTACCTTAGGGGTGACTGACATGAAAGAAAAGGGAAGGTTAGGGCCTGGCAAGTGGGTACACTTGCCAAGTCGACATGGCAGTCCCAGACTGCACACAGGCTCTGCAATGGCAGGCTAGATTTACATTTACAGTCCGTTTGCGTGGGTGGCACAATTCAGTGCTGCAGCCCACTAACAGCATTTGATTTACAGGTCCTGGCACGCTCAGTGCACTTTACTAGGGACTGACAGGTAAATCAAATATGCCAATCATGGAAACTCCAATCCATAACACAGTTTACAACAGGAGCACTTGCACTTTACCACTGATCAGCAGTGAGAAAAGTGCGCAGAGACACTAAGCCAGCAAAAACAGAGTCAAAACCGGGAGGTCAGAAAGCAAAAACTCAGGGGAAACACGACAAAAGATGCCAAGTCTAACAATCTGCTATTCTGAAAATGAACCCTCCAACTACTCAGAGAGCAGTCAGGACGTTTCTGTGAATGATGGACTACTGTCGCCAGTGGATACCCAACTTTTCCCTAGAGGGTAAGCCTCTACAGAGGCTAATGCACAAAGATGTGTTTGATCCGCTACCTCGGGACAACATGAGCATGAATGCCTTCCTCCAGCTGAGAGAAAGCATTTGTTGCGTCCCAGCTCTAGGAATGCCTGATTACAGTAAAGAATTAATTTTGTATTGCAGTGAGAGAGAAGGGTGCACTCTCTCAATGTTTATGGAAACCCATGGTATTCTAAAAGGCCGGTGGTCTATTTTTCTGCCACGCTTGACCCAGTAGCCGCAGAGTTGCAAGGTTGCCTGAAAGCCGTGGCTGTGGTCGGTGTCAATATACAGCATAGTGAGTGTATTGTAATAGGTTATTCTCTCAGGTGATGGTTCCACATTCTGTGGAAGTACTCCGAACACATAACAAGACTTAGCACCTGACCAGTAGGCACCTCACCAGATATGAGCAAGTCATACTGGCGGTGGACAATATTAGATTGAAACAGTGCTCGTATTTGAACGCTGACACTTTGTGGCCAGTGTTTGAAACTGAAACAGATGGGAAGAAGATAGAGCACGACTGCCTTGATGTGACTGAGTTGAGCACCAACCAAGGGCTGACATCAAAGATGGCCCCTTGCAGAACCTGATTATGTATTGTTCGTACCCGAGAGATGGGGGAAATTTGAGAGCTGCTTATGCTGTCTGTACCATAGAGGGTATAATAGAAGCCTCCTGGATGCGAGTTGTAACCTCTACCCAAGTGGCTGAATTGGTCACTCTTACTACAGCTTGTTGTGTTTCAGATCAATTGAAAATTACCATTTACACTGATAGTCAATATAGCTTTGGTGTCTTTCATGATTTTGGGCCATTGTGGTCACAAAGGGGGTTTATGACATATTCTGGGTCTCCCATTAGGAATGGGAAATATGAGATGAGAGTGCTTGAGGCCTTGCAAATGCCTCTCGAGGTAGTAGTTGTAAAATGCACAGCACACAGGAGCGGAAATGAATATGCCAGAAATCGGTATGCTGACAAGGTTGCCTGAAATCGGGCTCATGGGTCCTGTGCCTTGAATGGGAGATATTCAAATAAATCTGAAAGTGAGACCGCCATGAATACCTGGCTAACCATTGCAGATATGTGGGAGATGGTTAACAGATTGCAGGAGGTAGCACCGGAGAGTGAGCAACAGTGATGGGGCAAAGCAGGGTGTGTGAAGATAGAGGATGAGATTTGGATTCCTGTAGATGCAAGGCATGTTTTGCCAAGCAGTTTATTGTCTCCAATGGTCAGACACTTCCATGGTCCCACAGACATAGGTAGGAATGCAATGATGAGGTTGTTCAAACAGAATTAGTTTAACCCACAGTTTAGGGTGATGTCTGAGAATCTTTGCCACTGGTGTGTGACATGCCATACTAAGGAGGAGGACACCAGTGACACTGAGTCATATAGGGAGATCAGTGGGTCCCTTGAATCGCATGCAGTTAGATTTCATCAAAATACTTGTATGCAGAGGGCTATGATATGTTTAAGTTTTGGGGTGTATCATCACCCACTGGGTGGAGGTGTACCCGACTAAGAGAAATGACAGTCTTACTGTAATCAAGCTCTTGCTGCATGAATTGATCTCTAGGTTCAGATTCCCAGTTTCTCTTTAGTCATACCATGGAACCTACTTAAATAATGAGGTCTTTACAATGCTGTATATAGCCTTGTAAGTGGAGCAAAGGCTGCATTGTAGTTGACGACCCAAAGCATCATGGCCGGATGCTTGCCTCCAGAGTTGAGTCTCTGGAGTACCCCTGATCAGAGGGCAGAATTGTTTTCAGCACAATATCGTCATGGGGAGAGCCATGAGGTGGCATGATGTGCCTGCCAATGCGCTTGTGAATATTTCAGATGATAGGTTCTCAATTACTGCAAAGGGATGGCAGATATGATGTGCTTTGGCTCTCACTAGAGCGAATCAGCAACTACCCCTCCAAGCCAGTAGCAGTGCCATGTCCTCAGTCCAGGAGACTGGGTTTTGATGAAGCCTGTTGGCGAGGCCCCTTCCAGGTAATCTTGTTCACCAACACAGTCGTCAATTGTGGTAAATTGCATAACTGGGTGCATGCATCCCACACTCAACAAGTAAGACACAATGGTGAAGAAGTGGTGACAACAGCCTCTGATTTGCAGAGTCCAGCTCTGATCACCCTGAAGGAGCAGAAGGGGAGAAGAGTGCACCCAGGTGTCTCAAAGTCCAAAAGTGCCTAAAAACAAAGAAATATCTCAGAGTCGAACTGAGGCAAGTGCTGAGTCTGTGTTGAGCGAGTTAAGAGTAAGCACAGTGAAAAACCTAGGTGAACCTGTGACTGACAGTTTGGATCCAGGGGAAGGTCCGAGCAATGTGACCAGTAGTGACAGCAGAAGAGAAGGGTGGCCAAGCAGTTGTGAGAAACTGAGAAAATGGGCCCGATTCTGATGCGGGTTGGAAAAGCTTCCCGACCGAGGGCCTGATTCTGATGCGGTTAGGAAGGCCTCCTAACAGCATTTGCTCCTTCCAAATCGGATCGGGAACGTGTCTTCCCGACCGAGGGCCCAATTCTGATGCGGTTAGGAACAAATGTTCCCATTGAAGTCAATGGGAGTTCAACCAAATCGTATCTGGAAGCATCCGGATGCATCCTACTCCGCCGGTCGGACTTTCCCGATCCGAGTGGGTCGGACACCATTTCCCAACCGATTCGGTCGGGAAGCTTTTCCAACCCGCATCAGAATCGGCCCCTAAGTGTATCTGCGAAAGGCATCTCAAAGACTACACTGAGGAAACTGAGCCAAGAAAGCAGAGTGACAGTAAAGATGAACAGCCAGTAGTCAGGAGATCAAAAAGGACTAGGGTGCTTAGTCAAAGGTACTCAGCTCCTGAGTGGACATAATTTGCTGGAAGTGAGCTTGATCCAATATTTTATGAACCTGGTGATCAATGGACACTGCCTGCACAACCACCGTGAATAAGGCTACCACAGTGAAGGTTGCTGATTGCTTGATTTTTGATTTCTGATTTCTTACACCAAAAGTGAACTGTATACATGAACTGCGCTTTATTGAACTCCGATCCTCCTTAGGGCCAAGGCTCCTGCGGAAGAGTAGGGTTGACACGTTAGTAGAAGATAAAGTAGGGTTAGGGATAACTCACGAAGACAACTGTACATAAGAATAAGTCATCTGGAATGACACAGTTTTGCAACTTTGCACAAGTAGTAACCTTTATTTTGCTTCCAGCTATTCTTTTTCTAGGTCTGACAGTAAGGAAACAATGGTGATCCTTTCAAATAATCAATAGAGGTTAATTGTGGCTATATTATTGGTTGTTATAATAATTTTCATGATTACTTTATTAATAGGTTTAAGTTCCCCTGCAGATATCTGTCCTTTCAAGTTTAACCCCAAGCCTACTCCTATTGACTCACAGTTAAAAGAGCAGCTTTGCTTTGATCTGTGAATGTTGCATAAAGATGTTTCTGAACGATATTTTTCCTCATATCGTTTTTACAAGCAACAATATGAGTACTCTAACATAATGAAAGCCAAAGACTGCTATGTGTGCACTAATTTACCTGCATCTGTGGCGGAAGGTATAACTACCACCACATTCCCTTTACCAATGGTATTTCATGTAAAAGTTTCTACGTTTACTGTACTATCAAGGTCACTTTAAATATTATTTCTCAAATTATGTTTTGGTCCTGTCCGAAGTGCCCAAGTATAAACGTTTGAATCCCCATCCTAACTCAAAAAGGATGGACACTGTGTGGCATTTCTTTATGTCCCCAGTTAAGCTTGACACTGCCTGTGCCCACAGACAAAACAACTTGTTTATTAAGTGCAGTTGAGAAGAAATTCATTGATGACCTGGAGGATAGGAGAGCAGTGATTGAACAGAGGACGAGAACTGGTAGGGATAGAGGGAAAGATGTATGGAAAGAGGAAGTAGAAGAAAAATGCAAGGATTTGGGAGTATAACCTAAACTGAGCTTAGATTGGCAACATCAAGGGGAGCGTTGTTTCTTTAGAAAAAAGAGACAAATATCCCAAATTCTCAAATGAAGGAATTGAGTCAACGTGCTCACAAATTTGAGGTTCTGGGGGATACAAATCAGATACTTGCAGGGAAGAATCTGACATTCCTTGAGTTTATTATGCGTGTGGAAAAATGCTTATTCCAAACTACCTGTAAATTAGGTGGGAATTTGCTCTTTAGCACGAGTATTCTATAAAGCCTATCAGGTAGATAATTTGGATAGTCAGGCAGTTGTATTTCCAGGTAGAACTTATTAGTGCTGCAGAAATAGTAGGAGACATCATTGGTGCTATAATCCCTTCTGTAGGTGTTGTTCTAAATGATTAAACGATTAGAAAGCTTTCTACCTTGATCGACTAGCTTCCAACCAGTACTGCTGAAGCTTTGCTATCTATTGATACGGAACTGTTAACTTTTAGGGCTATTGTTCTACAGAACAGGCTTGCTTTAGACATTTTACTCGCAAAAAGAGGGCGGAGTCTGTAAGGTGCTAAAGGTTCAGCAGTGCTGTACCTACATTTCAGACAAGAGCAAGGATTTCAGAAAGTTTGTGACAATTGTTACTGGAGTATCGACAGAACTGAAGGATTTGGAAGAGACAGGTACCTGGGAAGCAATTAGAAAGGGATTTTCTGCTACAGGTAATTGACTTAGTAATATTGGTTGTGGAATTGTAGGCCCTTTGTTGAGGTCTATCTTGATGATTGGAATTTGAGTGGTTTGTCTGTCTTTTTGCTATTGTGAAAGGATTTAAATATATGAGGACCAAGAAGAAACCTGCTGAGAGCAAAGCTAAAAAGAGGAAAAGGGAAGAAATTGAGCTGGAAAATAAACAATGTAAGGATTATGATGAGTTGACGGAATTGGAGAACTCTAAGTGTAAGCAGCAATCAGTAGCAAGTTTCTAGATAGATAGATAGAAAGTTAGATAGATAGATAGACATATACATAGAGAGATAATTCTTCATTTTATAATTAATTATTATCATTGCAATAGTGAAAAAAAAGAATTCTCAAAAAACAATATATAAAACGTATCTGTCTGTAAGTCCATACCTACTCATATGTTCAAACCTACTTATAAAAAATCCCGATATAATTTAAATGCAGTGCACAACTTCTTGCCAAGTAAGGTGCACCTTCTGATAAATAAAGTGCTGCATGCCTCCAAATTGGCTTACTTTTAAGGTGTGTTTTATAGTGTACTTAAAGTGCAGTATTTGGCTTCTAGTTTGGTGTAGTAAGAAGTCCATTTATGTGAGACCAATAAGGTGCTGGATGCAGCGGGGTCTGGATCGTTCGCAGAAGTGATAATGTGACTTTAAAGAATTTCACAAAGCAAGCAGATAGCTGCGTGGATTTGCCTTTCAAGCAGGATTGTATTGTGTCATGGCAATTCTGGATATTTCATACTCAAAATATTGGAAGCAACCAGAATTTTCTGTTTGGAATTTGCATTTTACAAATACAGAGAATGTAAGACAAGTATTAATCTCCCCTAGAACAGAGTCTGCATTGCCAGTTATCATCAAGCTCCCTCCAGCCATAAGAATAAGCTATTAAGGGGATTAAGCCAAATCTTAATTTCATCAGATGTCGTTTCATTTTCTTTCCAAGTCATTGAGAAAGCGATGTGAGATAAAGAACGATGATGGATTCAACCTAGATTTGTGACTGGGGGTGAATGTGTGAAAAGTTTCAGTGCTCCATCTATAATCTCCTCGTGTTTGCTTTGTTCACCCTAAGTTGGCAGGGTATGCCCAGACGTGGGTCCTTTGCTCACTTTGCCACTGGATTCAAGCTAGCCTGGCTGCTGAGGGGTGTTACCCTGAAACCAGTCCCAGGATGCTTGTTTCTGTTCTATGGAAGACCTGGCTTGGCAGTTCGGGCTGGACTGTTCCCATGAGGAACAGGGTCAAGACTGATTTGCATATGGCTGGGTCTGAACTAGGGTGGCGAAGTGAGCTAAAGAACGATGATGAATTCAACCCAGATCTGTAACTGGGGGTGAGAGTCTGAAACGTTTTAGCGCTCCGTCCATCATTTCCTTGTGTTTGCTGAGATTGGAAGAACACCTGAATCATAAAGTATCGCTGCCCAGCTGCCTGAAACCTTTTACTTCAGTATCCTCACGTCTTGCTCCATAGGTATTAATTTTTGCTTGCTTTAGCACCAACTTCGACGTTGAGGCCACTGGGAGGTTACTTTCCCAAATACCATGTGCCTCCAAATCAGTCAATGTGGTATTCAAAAATCTATACCCTCCAGATTGAGGATGATTTATTACTTTCGATATACCATGTTTTACATTTAGTATCAGTTGTTGCAAGGTCAGGCAAATGTCTAGGCAAATTTGAGCATGTGTGGGACAATCCGGTAGGGAAAAAAACATTCTGTAAATGGTGGTTTGCATCCTATTAAGCCAGTTTGTCAACTTGTCTCTAAATATCGACGCCCCATATGCAATTGTTGGTATTAGCTTACTGGCCATCACCTTTAAAAGGGGCCGGTAATCGGGATTTGCCATAGATTTTTGAATCTGCAGATTGCCCACATCAAGGAATTTTCTGCTGTCTATTGAGCCAGATTATGTGGAGAAATGTGACCCCTGCTGTCCAGCCATACCCCCAGATACTTAAAGGAGTCCACAGTATCAATTGCACTCCCCTGGATAAACCACGCTCCTCTTTTTACAAGCCTACGGGTGATGATCATGACCTTTGTCTTTGCGACATTGATCTTTAGGTTATTGGCATCGCAATAAGTAGTTAGTGAATTGAAGAGTCTTTGTAGACCTATCTGCGTATGATCAAGGAGCAGCATATCATATGTTTACTGGAGTGTCTGGATTCTAAGGCCGGCTGCCTTTGGTGGAACAGCCCTCACCTTTTCAAGATGTTCTTTTAGGTCGGCCAGATATAGGTTGAATAATAGTGGGGCTAGTGTGCAGCCTTGCTTTAGGCCTTTGTTAGTTGTAATTTTTGAAGTTGTAGATCATCCAGAGCTCACTTTTATCTTTATCGAGGGATTGGAGTACAGAGACATAATTGCCTTTAGTTTAATTTCATCCAAAGTTTCGCTCTTGAGACACTATCAAAGGCTGTTTTGAAAACAATAAACCCTTCATAAAGTGCCTTATTCTTCGTTGCTATTGTCTCCTCAATCAGGTGGGAGAAGCAACATAAACTATCCTCAATATGGCAGCCCTTTTGAAATTCTGTTTGACTGGAAGGGATCAGTTTCTCCTCTGCCACCCATTTCTGCAGCTCCAAATTAAGGATGCTTGCATAGCTCTTTCCCTCTGTATCAAGGAGGGCAATCAACCGGTAATTGCCCGGACAGGAACGGTCCCCTTTCTTGTATAGAGGTACAAGGAGAGAACCTCTCCATGCATCCGCTATGGATGCCACTTACATATAGGATTGGAATAATGGGGTAATAACTGCAGCCAATTTATTGGGAGGCCATTTAAATACTGCAACGGGAATGCCACTTGGCCCTGGCACACCGTTTAAGTGCATAGCGTTGATATCCTTTTCCACTTGGGCCTGTGTTATTCCAGTTGTGCCCATTCATCTTTTTGACTGTGATGCTACAACTGGAGGGTCAGCTGCAGATGCGATCACATATAGGTGTCTGATGTAAATCTCCCATTCTGCAGGGGAGATATTAGGTGCTTCATGCTGGTGCTTTAGTGATGGGGTACTGTTTATCCATATCCAGAATTTCCTCTGGTCTTTTGACTTGAGCCCACTTGTTTGTTTCCTCCTCCTTTTTTCTGGCATATAGAGTTTTCCGATATCTTGATCTTATCGGAGAAATCCTGCTCTGTAGCCATAGATTTCCATCGGGCTGTGAGCTTTGAGGGCTTTATTTAATTTTGATTTTAATCTGGATATTTGCCCCATAAGATCACTTCTGCATGTCATGATTTTATGCTGCACTGGGTGTATGCTATTGGCCTAGGACCTCCAGGCTCTGTCCTCCTCCATTAAAAAGGAGGCTAGGGACCTCCATAGATCTATATTTAACTTTTGGTCTGCATTTCTTCTGGGGAGCTCTTCTAAAAACTGCTCCACTCATGCACCAAGCCCTGCTTGACCACCCATGTTAAATGTTATTCTTTTAATAGGTTCCAAGGCCTCTGCCTTCCAATGTGATTTACCTTGGGTCAGCGAGTCCTTGGTGCCAGAACTTCGCATTTTAGCTTAGCATGGCCACTTGCCAGGGTTGGAAGTACTTCAGACTTACTTACATACCGGAAGTGGAGTAAAAGACACCCAGATGTAATCAAGAGTAGCCATCCTGAAGCTCGAGAAGTGGGTGTAAGCGGCTGGTGTATCTGTTTTGAACCTGCAATTTAATGTGCATATGCCCAGATGATTTAAAGCATTGTCCAGGACCTTTCCCTGTTTATCAGGCCATTAATACTGCTTCTGAATCATCAGGATGACCCAGATTTCTTTTTCAAGATCCTGATACATATCGTTTGGCCGTGAGCACATTATGTTGGCATTAAAATGTCCCATAATTAACCACGTTGATTCCGAATGGGATATTTTTAGTCTTCTTATTCCAATAGAAGTGATGCTAATATTAGATCCCTTTTGTCCTTGGCAGGATGTATATAGATGCTCCCTGTGATAAGTGATCGAATAATACTTTGGTTTGATTTATTAACTTGGGTTGCCGGAATAATAATGAAGTTGCCCGTCCCCTTTACGACTACTGTTGTACTTATGGCCAGGTTGTTTTTCACATAAATTGAAACTCCCCCTGAAGCATGCCCTTCTGTTTGTGATTTGATCGCGGGAGCTTTGTAGGCTGTGAAGTCATGCCAGGGGGATGAATCGAGGGGCCATGTTTCTTAGAGTGCAATGATGTTGGCACCCCTCAGTTGTGCTGTTGCCTCCTTCTTTATTTCAGAATCAATTAGGCCTCTTATGTTCCATGAGCATATTCTCAGGGTGGTCTGCATAGTTTTGATCCCAGTGCTAGGGTCGGGCACTTACACTCCTGGCAAACATGCCCAGTCCATGATTTTTATTTGCAAGCCAAAACAAGAGCAGCCTTTTCCAGGTCAGTTGGTGCTTATTATCACTCATCAAAACTGCAGGAGATCTGGTTGTAGTTTTGGCACCCTTTAATATTGATTCATGTGTGTTCTCTGTCGTATTTTGTCCTTTCAGCATTCTGCCTGGTCTTTCACAGGTTGTAGACTCCTTGGGTATAAGCATTACCACATATTTTGCCACTACAAGATTTATTTTTATTCCTCATTGTTCAAGGTGGGTGTAAAGATGGATGGACGCGGTATATTTGTAGGGGAAATGTTTATTACCACGAACACCGGTACAGCAGAGAAACGCCTCCGCTCTCTTCTCTATCTCTCCGTCCACAACTCCACACTCTAGAACACCACTGACGTGGAAGAATTGAGCAAGTGGAGCGAGAACAGGAAGAATGAGAGCGAGACACAGTATACATAATAATCAAATACAACAATACATTTCAATAAAAACATAACACATCTTCCCCCTTATAAAAAAAACAAAGAAAAGAAAAAAAACAGTAAAATTAGTAGATTAAGATGCAACATCACAAACATAATCCGACATCCATTTCGGCTTAGAACGAATACGTTTGTCACAAGGTGCAAAATCAATATTGGTCTTGCTTTGTTCCCCACCAGATGGTAAATCCACTTCACAACATGGTACATCAACATTAGTGTTGCTTTGTTCCCCACCAGTGGAAACAACAATACCATTGTTTACATTGGGAGAAACAGAATCATTAATCACAGAATCATGAGTGCTGTCACAATTATCATCAGGGTTGGTATGAACACGATCCTTTGTGATAACGTCCCACTCAGAGTGAGCATCAGAGGAGCGGGTAGTATCAGAGGAGTGGGTGGTCCAAAGAGGGAAAAATTTACTAGACCAACTTGAAGAGGGACGAAAAATGGCTACTCTCTTAAGGTTCCAAACCTTACCATCAGACAATCGTACAGCATTTTTAAAACCTTGTCAACTCTTAATGGCTTGAAGTATTGACTATCACCTTTGCTTGTTTTCCAGGGTTTCTTTACCTCTGACCCAGGAACCAACCTTAATACAAACATTTCTGGTATGATGTTTTTGGTTATACATTTCTTGATACTTGTTACATTTGTTAACGATCCTTGACCTGATGACCTCAACAGGGACAGTACTGGAAATAGCTTCTAATAACCACTCTGGATTACACTTAGTTCTAGCACCATGACCTCTCATGACTTCAAAAGGGGAAACTTCCAAAGCATCATGAGGTGTGGTCCTATACATCCACACAGTTTTAAAAATTTGCACTTCCCAATCACAACCATTCTGGACGGCCATTTGAATCAAATTCTTCAAAACTCTATTAAATCTTTCAATCATGCCATTACCAGAAGGATTGTAAAGAGAAGTGGTCCTGGGTTTGATACCAGCTCTTTTAAAATACTCTTGAGTCATATTAGACATAAATTGGACTCCATTGTCTGAAATAACTTGTGCAGGTAAACCTTCCTCAATGAAGGTCCTGTCAAGAAACTTCAAAATCTCTTCAGAAGTAATTTTGTTGACAACTTTGAAGACAGGCCACCTTGAGAAAATGTCAATGACCGCTATGACATATTTCTTCTCCAAACCGATTGGGCCCATAATGTCAATGGCAATAGTGTGCCAAGGTTTGGTAGGAACAAAAGACTCACCTAATTTAGGTCTTAAAGTAACTAAGGATTTATCTGAATTACAGCAAGGTAAACAATCACGTACAACTCTTTCAATAAGAACATCCACGCCGGGCCACCAAAACCATTGCTTGAGCCTTTGCTTGGTTTTGACGATGCCACTGTGTTCCTCATGACAAAGTCTAACAATTTTCATTCTCAATGAACGAGGAGGAATAACCTTGTCACATCTGAAAATAGATCCATTAGTAACAGAAAGTTCATGTCTGATTTCCCAAAAGGCTCTAAAAGCCTCTGGAAGTTTGCTTTTACAAGGCCAACCATTATTAATAAAAACAGACAATTGTTGTAAAATAGAATAAGATTTATAACCATTTGACCATTCTTTCTCATCAAAGTTAGATAAGCCTTGATTGTGAACCAAGGCGACTTGTTCAACGTCCAAGTCAGAATGGTCACACTCACGCATCTCGATAGGCAATCTCGACAGGAAATCTGCAATTACGTTCTTTCTGCCAGGAACATACACAATCTGGTAAATGTAATCTTGTAACTGCAAGGACAATCTAGCGATTCTAGCCGAAGCATTCAAGATTCCTTCTGAAGTGAGTAACTTGACCAACGGTTTGTGATCAGTACGTAGTACACAGGACTTCCCCCAAACAAAAGATCGAAAATGGTCCATAGCCCATGCACATGCCAGAGTTTCCTTTTCAATTACAGAATATTTTTCTTCAGAAGGAGATAAGGCACGGGAAGCATAGCCAACAATATTCTCTTTGCCATCAGCCCTTATTTGGGATAAAACACCACCCAATCCCTTGTTGCTAGCGTCTACAGTGACAATATTATCTAAGTCAGGATCAAATCCCTTTAGAGCAGGGGCTTCTACAATGGCAAGTTTGATGTTGTCAAATTCCGACTGACACTCTACATTCCACAAGAACTTGAACCTATTCTTGAGAAGTTGTCTAATGTGGAACATTTTAGAGGAAAGATTTTGCACAAATTTGGAATAAAATTCAGCAAGTCCCAGAAAGGACCGTACTTCTTCCTTGGTCTTGGGGTTGGGTGCATCACGAATAGCTTCTATCAAACATGGTTTAGGGGAAATGCCTTCTCTACTGAGAGTATGACCTAAGTAAGTGATGGATTTGACAGCAAACTTACACTTGGAATGTTCAACCGTTAACCCTTTGGACTCCAGGATGGTAAGGACATCATACAAAACTTTGTCATGTTCAGTCCTATCCGCACCAAAAATCAGAATATCGTCTTGGAAACACCTGACGTTTTTAATTTGACCAAATAAATGGTACATTAACCTCTGAAAAATAGCAGCCGCAGAGGCTAGACCAAAAGGAAGTCTCTTATATTGGAAACAGCCGAAAGGTGTGATAAAGGCTGTCAACTGTTTACTTTCATCCGCAAGGGAAATCTGATGGTAAGTAGCAGAAAGATCTATTGAAGAAAACCATTGGGCATTTTTCACCAGGGGCAGCATTTCAGAAATCTCTGGAAGGGGAAATTTATCAACTACAATGTTATTGTTTAGATGCCTAACATCAATACACAATCTCAATTTGCCATTACTACGTCTAGCTACTACAACCGGGGAAATCCACTCCGCAGATTCAATGGGTTCTATGATGTCAGCTTTAACCAATTTATCCAGCTCTTTTTCAACATCATCCCTGAGAAGAACAGGAATTTGTCTGACCTTGTGTATTTTCGGGCAAGCACTAGACTTCAGTACAATACGATGTTCAAAATCATTAAGGTTCCCTATACTCCCATTAAAAACCTTGTGAAACTTCTCTAACATCTCCTTACAAAGGAAAACATCCTCATTAAGCACCATGACAGGATCCAGACTGTTAGGGTTGAGAATTATATCTAATTTACCCTGGTCCTTCCAGCCTAAAACTGCAGGTCCTTTCTTGGCAACGTACAGTTTGCTGGTGGTCTGTCTATTCTTAAACTTAAAAACTAAACATCTGTACCCAACCATATCTATTTTCTCTCCAGAGAACCCTTCTGGGTGAATATCAGAATCCAAGAGTTTATCACCCAAACGTGCAGCAAAAAGGGATTTCCACGTTTCCTCATCAACAATAGTATATGGCGAGCCAGAATCTGCATACATTTCTACTGAAATGCCCCCAATAGACATGGTACACAGCGGTTTTTTCAAGGATCTATTATTACTGTCATTTGCATTCCAAATGAATAATTCTTTCGGATTCAAGTTTTGAGAACAACTACTAGAATCATTGATATTAAGTTTCTTAATACTATTCTCACAATCACTGGAGTCACAGTCAGCTTCATCCAAACACTTGATTTTACCACTACTCTTCCTCTTACAAGCTTTGGTAAAGTGACCCACTAAACCACAATTGGAACATCGCTGCCTTAAAGCAGGACATGTTTTACTGGATGCTAGATGTGTGGGACTATCACAACGGTAACATCTAAAATTGGTATTGCGATTATACTCTTTCTTTTTAGTGACTTCGGGGCATATTAGCAAGACCCACGTTAAAATTATCGCCGTTTTAGCGGCAGGAAACTGCCGCTAAAGCGGCGATAATGGGCTTGCTAATATGCGTTATAGAATTCCAATAGAAGCCCAGGTTAGATGTGCAGGACATCTAACCTGGGCTTCTATTGGAATTCTATAGCGCATATTATCAAGCCCATTATCGCCGTTTTAGCGGCAGTTTCCTGCCGCTAAAACGGCGATAATTTTATCGCCAGTCTTGCTAATATGCCCCTTCATTTTTATGTTTAACCGGATTATTTATTTTGGAAGTAGACATTTTGGCTTTAATCTTGCTGACTACTTCTGCGGAAGTTTCCGCAATAACGGCATCTTGTTTAAGCAACTTGGCGCTGGACTAGACATTTCGGCTTTTCAGACAATGCTCAAAACATCTTTTAACTCAGCATCCCCATTTATCCACAACCTATCTTGTACTGCAGGGTCATTATTGTGCATGACAACTTGATCTCTGATAAACTGATCAACTAAATGATCAAACTTACAATCAGCAGCCAGTTTTCTCAAGGCTGATACGTATTCATCTACGGTTTCATTAGCTTCTTGTTTCCTGTGGAAAAATCAAAACCTCACAATGCCAATACAAACTTTGGGTGCAAAGTAAGTGTCAAAGTCATTCATAATAGCATAAAATACATTGACATCACCACCTCCTAAAGCTTTGGTCATTCCTTCATAAGCCCTTAAGCCTCCTGGTCCGACAGAATGCAATAGGAGTTTCTTTTTCCTGTCACGTGTCATTTTCCCATCTTCATCGATAGTGTCTATGAAGTTGAGAAAATAGGCTTTCCATTCTGACCACTTCATGCATGGGTCAGATCCAGCAGTCCAGAATGCTTGAGGAGGCTGAATTGAATAATTTTGACTTGTCATAGTGAAGATAAAGAAGTGCTAGTGATAAAGAATATCAGAGGCAGGAAACGGGTGTGCGCGATTAAGCAATTAGTTTGGTGTGCGCATCACCGCGTACATCAAGTAGAAACAGCTGTGTATAAATAAACAATTAATTGGGTGTGCGCATCACCGTACATCAAGTAGAAACAGCTGCGCTGATGATAATAATTAATAGATGCAGGAATCAGGTGTGCGCGAATAAACAATTAGTTTGGTGTGCGCATCACCGCGTACAACAGTAGAAACAGCTGTGTGTGAATAAGCAATTAATTTGGTGTGCGCATCACCGTACATCAAGTAGAAGCAGCAATGCGCGATAAACAATTAAATCAGTGTGCGCATCACCGCATACTTAAAGTTAAACAGCTGCAGCAGGATGCGCAATCGCGAAATTGAGTGTGCGCAAATCAACAGTTAACTTGGTGTGCGCATCACCGAGTATCACAAAGCGCGTTGGTGCCTGACAAAATGGCGGCACGTAAAGGTCACAGTGCGTGACCCAAGACGTAGCAGCGTAACTTGTGGGCTGACGTCAATATCTGGAATGGAGATGCATTAGGGAAGGCAAACTCTGCTGTAATCTAAATTCGACGGAGCGCGAAGGTAAGGCGCTCGCGAGTTGTCAGTTGGGGGTTCAAAAGGAATCAAGTAGAGAAGAGAGTTGACTGTTAAAATTAATTAACAGGTAAATACGACCTGTAGTATGTTGTCCAGCACATCACCATGGGCAGGAAAATTAGGCGCATTCACTCCCACTTCTCGATGGCTGTAGATGAAGTTTATCTGAAGTCTTCCGAGGTTGACATGATAGAAGACACAGAAATCCAAAGTAAGCAGCGTAGGTCTGTTCAGCTCGTCGCCAATTGTAAAGATGGATGGACGCGGTATATTTGTAGGGGAAATGTTTATTACCACGAACACCGGTACAGCAGAGAAACGCCTCCGCTCTCTTCTCTATCTCTCCGTCCACAACTCCACACTCTAGAACACCACTGACGTGGAAGAATGGAGCAAGTGGAGCGAGAACAGGAAGAATGAGAGCGAGACACAGAATACATAATAATCAAATACAACAATACATTTCAATAAAAACATAACAGTGGGCCTCATTTTCCTTCAAAGCCTTATTGGGGGCATTGCTTGCGAAGGTGATTTTGGTGTGTTCATTTACCTCCCCTCTTGCGGGGGGACAGGAAGGCTAGTGAATCTATATCTTTTGAGCTTATCATCTCCAGGCCAGGTAGGTTAACACAGAGCTTTAGGATACTCCCTCTATTTAAAGCATCCCATTTAACTATGGAGATATATTCGGGATAGAGCACAATCTAATTATTTTTTCCCCTGCTTTTTACCTTCCCATGGTTTTGGGTCTTGCTCCTGCTGGCTTCCAGGCTCATGCTACTTCTTAGCTTAAGCACGTTTGCAGTTTGATCAGGCTCCCCCATACCTGTAAGATGTTTGTTTTTATCACCACCCCAAAACTGATTACGCCCATGCTCCTTAATTTCTTTAGCACTCATCACTGTTTCACTTCTACTTCTGGGTTCACAGATGCAACTTGGAAGGTTTCTTAGATCCCCAATAGTGGTGACCATTCACTGGTGATGGCGCCACATGGGGCAGATGGTCTATGGTTTCCTGAACTGCTATATAAGATCTAGGGAGCGAGGGCACTGTTTGAGTCCCCACTGTATGTTTGCTTTTTATTTTTATGTTTACGCTTCCTCCTACTATGCATTCAGTCAGTGCCATTGGTTCCTTTTTGGGATGCAAGTAAAGTGCTTTCTCAGTGCTGTTATTATGATCTCTGTTTGCAACCAGGCTCTCACCTTCAATGAGAAGATCACATGCACTGTGATGGACTGTATCAATAGTCTTTAGGAGGCTCTGCCGGATTGGCATGGGTGCCCCTTTTTCATCAACTTTAGGCTCCCAAGTTACTTCAGACTTTCGGAGTTCTTGCATCTCTTCCTGCTGCCATGCTAGATGATTTGTTCTTTTGGTTGTAATCAGATTTTCTTAGTCTTTTTTTGTTTTTCCTAGAAAGCAGTACACCCGGTGTCTCAATTATGCTGAAGCCCCCTTTACATGGCTAGTTCTTGGGGGAGGCCTGATATAGGTCCTTCAGCTCTAGAGCTGGATGTCTTTGCAGGTCCTTATCAGCCAGCCTTGACTTGTCTTTTGTGGGCGGACTTTCTGCTCCTCCCACCTCGGATTCCATACAGTCTGATTTGATGTCAGCTGTTACTTCATGGGCTCCTCGAATTTGTGGAGCGTCTTTATTTTGCCATTGACATTGGGAGCGGCCCTCTGTCGATCTTGCATTTATCGACTCTTTTTTCAGATCTTCAATCAGGATAGTAATACCTTCAGGAAGCACGGTTTTTGCTCTTCTTCCACACGCACTGATTCCTGTGCGCTCACAATTAAACTATTCAGGCAATTCAATTGCCCATCAATTCTTGTAATTATCACTGCTGTTGTCGGAAAAAAAGTTGACCTGTACCTCCAGCTTGTCTCTGCTGTCTCTGCCATTGCGTTCAAAGTGTTATTAATGTTTTTCAGGACAGAGGCCTGGGCCTGGTCCCCATTCAACCAGTTTGCTATTTCCCTTGCTTGTGAGCCTATTTGTTGTCGAGGCTCATGCTGTTCCTGATATTAGTTTTGATTAGAATTCTGATGTTGTTGGTGGGGGCGGGGGAGAGGCAGAGGTTCAGGTTATTAGGAGATGGGCAGCCATAACCCTGCTGCTCCGCTAGTTCTATCTCGTCGATTGCTACAGGATCTTTACCATCTTTGATGGGCTGAGGGTAGCCCTTGAGTGTGGCTTGATTTTTATTTAATACCCTCTATGCCCTCAACACATTCTGCTGCTCATTGACCTTAATCTGCCTTTCCTGTCGCAGATGATGGGATCATAGGCAATGGAATCACAGAAAGTTGCTGGGATTTTTGTTTTGCTGTCCTCCATGGATTCTATAGTTCCCTTGATTCCCAGGGTTTCCTCATGACTGCCTCTTGTTGGGATCTTTCCTGCTTGGATTATTGCAATCTTTGGGCTGAAAGGGATTGTGTTTTGACAGATATCTTCTATACCCCCTCACCCTATCATTAGGTTTTCTTCACATTGTGGTCCCTAGTTGTAAGTGTTCATAACATAACATAACATAACATAACATAATGTGTATTTGTGAAGCACACGTTCACCCAGAGGGGTATCTTGGCACTGAATAACAGATGTTTATTGTTACCCAACACAATGTCGATGACATCTGTCGATCTGAGCATAAGTTCCTGAGGGATTTGGTGATGCTTCCCCGTAATGTCCCACTAACACCCTTAATGCTCGACATGGGCAGGTGGTCGTTCAGAGATATCGCCATGTTGCGCCCACTTCTCTTTTGGGCCCGCTTAAGGCGGACCCCTGAACTTTCTAAATATGCCGAAGCACTGACTGAGGTTTTGAGCCTTGATGTTAGCCACAGAATTAGCTGGATATCAAGTGTCAGGAAAACATTGATTGCCCTGGGCTGTAAAGAATATTGGGACGGGCAATATGCTCCCAGCAAAGTGGAGCTCAAACGATCGAATTGGGACTGGGTAGATAGCCAGGCACTCAGCAAGCTGAATGTGGGCAGACTAACGGAAGAATTCTATTGCCACAAGCAGAGCAGAGGCCTTGAGCCATACATAGATATAATTCAGGTACCAAGAGACAGGATGCTGTACATTCATTTTAGGTTTGGTACGCTTCCTGTTCGCGCACTAACTACAAAATGGCACCCTCCCAATCAGACAACAGAAGATTGCCCTTGCTGCAGAGCCCCTTTGGAGTGCGTTGCCCATGTTATGTTTGCTTGTCCGGCGTATAAAGCAGCAAGGCTTAAGTGGCTAAAACCAATCTGCCGACAACTGGGCACGCTGGACCATCGGGCTGCTCTGCGTATTTTGAAGTCCAACGCAAGCGCCCTCTTTGCGTGTGGAGTGGCTAAGTTTCTCAGCCACGCTTGGATAGTTAGGCAAAAAGACTTGCGTGGGATGGTTTAACATCACATCCTAGGAGCTGTGGAGAAATCATTTTAGCTTTAGATGAATGTCTAATTTACCATTAAAGCTTCAAACTTATGCATTGGCACTTTATATTAGCTCACCTGCCACCCGAAAGAGGGCCTGAATTTGTCTTTTTATTGGGTACGTCCTGCTCTTTTTGTGATATTCCCATTAGGTAGGACTGTAATGATTGCACCTTATAACTGTTATTAACGTAACTATGTACGGTTTTAATAATGAATGTTTAATATCTTTTATTGTGAAGTTTCTGACAACTGTTTTATCCTTTGCAGTATATCGGTGCACTTTTACGTTCTGGCCATGCACATCTTTTCTGGTCTATCTCTGCATTGCTTGTAGTCTTGCATTTTTGTATCTTGTTTTTAATGCTTCTTGATGCTTTTATGATACAAGCTATCGAAATAAAGCAAAATGAAATTAAATGAAAGGCTGAGTGGACACGCTGGGATTTGAACCTGTGACCATGAGGTCGAACACAGGCCCCTAAAGTGGACACATAAGTTCACTAACCCACCAGACCCGGCTCATGTTGCAGCCTGAGTGTCTTAGAAAAGGGGGACTCAGTGCTACACTTGAGCTAGTTGTATCGCTCTCACTCAGGGCATAATGTTTACAAATGCCTTGTTGTAGGCTGGGCTCGCTCTGGTCCATGCGTGTTTACCTGCTTGTACTGGTTGTTACGTATGACAGAAAATACCCCCTAATGTGATTCTTCCAGTTACCGGGGGTTGAGGCACTTCCTCTATGAAGGACTTCCTCAGCCAAGGTGACTCCCTTGTTTATGGGACCCAAGACAATGCCGGCGTTGCTATTAAGCATCTTCGGTGCTTGTACATTCCCCCACTTACTGATATGGGTATTTTATATTTATGTCTCTTTGCTGATTTATGTGGCTGCTGCTGTGATTGTGCCTGAAGAAGCAGTCCACTACAAGTCCTCATTCTCTGCTGGCAGTGTCTATGCCTGTTGCTTTAGGAGTTTTAGTGCTCAGGCTCAAGCTCAAGTGTCCAGATGACACATGCTCCTATTTCTGCTACTTCCTCAGCTGTTTCCATCAAGTAATGCAACCGGCCCAATGCTTAGCTGTTAACTCCCACAACTACCCCAACTGAGGCCAGAAGGAGGACAGCGAGAATGATCTATTTCAGCACGCTATCTGTGGCTGACAGCTGGTAATTAAATCGTATCCTGCTGAAGGTGCAGTCGAAGAGCTGTTTTGTTTCACAAGACTTAGCACTCAGAGACAAATTAGCTTAGGGCCCGATGTCAGATTTCAAAGAGCCCTAAGGAGACAGAGAAGCAGGGTCTCAGGCTTTGGCTGCTGGTGGGGGGCCCGCACTTCCTCACCTTCCTAGCGTCCACAGAAGTCCCCTGTTATCCACTGATATCTGCAGGCACACACAAGCCCACTGGAGCAGGGGAGGCGGGTTAGCGGTAGCCGCAAGACAATTTGAGTCCTGGCTTGGCCGCCCCCGTGGAAAACTGCTACTCCCTGCAGCCACCTCCCGCAGATAACCCACCTGGGTGCCTCGCTCACCATGTTTTGTTGCTGAACACTCTCACTGTTTGCTCACCTCACCTGCCTCAACTCCACAGCCCTGACACCTCCACTTAGTCTGCTGACCGGGCTCGTCCAAACTTGACACCAAGCACTCGAGGTGAGTCCAGCGATCAGCAGTCTACAGTCTCACATGAAGCAGGCAGCAGGCAGGAGACAGAAGGCGAACATGAAGGGGGGGACCAGCTCCAGCAGTGGAAGCCGATCATAGGAGGCAGAAGGAATGAGGCAGGGCATACGCAGGAGGGAATACTGGTGTCTGGCCATGAAGCTCGCCATGGGTTCACGGTCCCTAGCTATGAAACTAGGGTGACCAACAGGCATGGGTGCAAATTCAGGACGGTGAGTGTGAAAATTCAGGACAAAGGGTCAAAATTCAGGACAGGTCTTTTTGTGGGATTTCATATAAACATAATCTATTTATATGGTTACTGCACTGGGTTGTCCAATCTGAAATTTTGTTTACAGTTCACTGTCCTGAGCAGGCATTTTTGGTGAGAGAAGTGATTGAGAAAATCTTCTCGGATGGACTTTGTTACTAGCATCTCATATCTGTGTGCCATAATGAGATGTAAAACAACATGCATAGAATGTAGCTAATTGGGGCAGGCAGTGCTGGACTAGATTGCAGATCTCCGAGTGGCCAGCTTAATGTGTCAGATCGCTTCATGCATTCCATTTCTGTTCAGCTGGTGATGACTGGCATAGAGGCTGGTACACAGGGGCGGATCCTCCGCTATGTGGGAGGAGCGTCGCCCCAATGCTTTCTCGCAGTGCGAGAAAGAGAAAGATAAAATGGTAATAACTTTTAGTTATTACCATTTTATGTTTGCATAGCGGGCGGGTGAGCGGGGCTGCTCTGCTCTCCGAGCAGGGCAGGGGAGGAGTGGTGTGCCCACTCCTGAGTGCGCAAAGACTGTTTGGCCGGCCCTCTCGGGCCACGAAACCAGTCATGCACACTTTGCCCTTCTCCATGCAGGCTGCAAAGCAGCCTGCATGGAGAACATGCCCACCCCATAAGCCCCTGGCTGGGCGCCGTCCCGACCAATCACAACACTGCATGCACCTTTGTGATTGGCTTAGGGGAGGGAGCCTGGCTGCCTGCTTCCTGTCGGAGGCAGGAGAGCAGGAGCAGAGAAGACGCGGACCCGGCCTCAAGGTAAGGTTATTTCTTTTTTTATTATACCCCCCGCGTGGCCTCCCCCATGAATACCCCACTCCCTGCGCGATCCTCCCCAGCATCTGCCCCCCCTCCCTGCGAGCCATGCCGGCCGCGACTGCTGGTACAGTACTGAGTGATGGATAAGATCCATAGTCGACAGGTCTTGTGTGAGGGTAAGAGCATTAAGCAGGAAAAGGGAGTTATTAACCAGCCTGCATGAGCTATAATTTGCTGCAGCCTGCTGAGTGTTATGGTATTATTGTAGGCCAAAACAGTTAGATAGGAGTTGACATTACTATATAATGCCCTGACTAGCCATATATCAGCCTTCCTTATTTTACCGGTCTAAGGGAAATAGCACACTGATTGGACCGTTTAATTTCTGTGAGGTGTAAACTGCAGATTCTTATTGATGCACAGAAGTGTACTACAGACTAGAAACTGAATACGCTTTTGATGCATTACTGTAGGGCAGAAGGAGGCACTGTCTTTTCCATACAGAACATTTTCTATTGAAATGGATGCAAAATACCAACATGCAGTTTTACTGATAAAACTATAACGTGCATAAACAATAATGTGTGGAAATGTGGTTTCAGCAAATATGTATCATTTGAACACCACCAAGTAAAGTGTCTTGATTGTTTTGATCCTATTAAAATCCTGTTTCCAGCACACTCCTGAATTACAAACAAGTGGTCCATTTGTGGTTTCCTAACTGCTGATATGTTTTGAAACTGTTGCACAGTTCATTTACAGATATTTAAAAGTTGTTGTGTGTTACAAACAAACTGACAGCTTACAGCCTTTGTTTTTGCACCCCCAAGAAAATGTGGGAAAACAGGGTGCATTTGTCATTATATATTCAATTGTATTAGCTTCTAAAGCACAGTAAATGATGACCTTACTGTGCACCAAGATACAACAATCTTAATGGGGGCTCTTCAATGATTCCCTCACTATCATCCTCCAACAGTGCCTCTCATCTCTCCATAGCCCCTCTTTCACATGTATTTTATTTGTTTTATAGCGCCTCTCCTGCCTGTGTAGGGTGTCGGAGCATTTTACATCACACACACATACAGAGACAGTGAATCATACTTGTGTAAAACAGTGTATAGAAAATGTTACTTAAGACAAAGGGGACTACATGGTGTAGGATTCACGTCATCCATACAGGTAGGCATTTTTTATGAGTCCTTGGTCTGGAGATGCACAAACTCGGGATTCAGAACAGAACAATGTGGTTAGGGTTGACTTTAATAATAAGAATTTATTTCAACCCAAACAAACATTTTTTAGCAACATCAGGATAAGGGAAGACTGGGAAGAAAACATAACGTATTGCCTGTACCATGCATCTTGCATGCAGCTCTTTGATGGCAGTTCATAGCTCATTGCGCTAGACTATGAATCTAACTTATGAACTGCACAGTAACAAAAGAATCTCTGTGACAAAAGCAGTAACGCACTGAGCTCTGCACATAAAATACTGTTCTTTGATATGCATGATACACATTCTCTCCAGCAGGCATTAACCCTCTGTGCTACCTTAGATGAATCAAAACTGCCAGTAGACATAACTCCCATCTCTCTCCAGCAGGTACATTAGTCATCAGAGTTATCGTGACACTTTTATTATTGCCCGAAACTTCTGGATATACAAGTAACTTTGAAGTGCTTTTAAAGCTGCTGACTGCTACAAAACTGCCCCCCACCCTTCCAGCCCCCAGGAAAACGCCTGATGCCCAGAACGGCCTGTCCCGCCTTGCTACCACCCTCCAATGGTGCCCCCATCTTCACATAGACCATCTCTCATGTGTATTTAATTTCTTTTATAGTGCTACCCATCCCAAGAATGTATGGCAGGGTGTCGGAGTGCATTACATCACACATATATTATATAGAGACAATGACTCATATAAATGTGAAAGTCAATGTATAGGAAATGTTACTTAAGACAATGAAGGCTACAAGGTGTAAGAGTCAGATGTCATTCATACTGGTAGGCAGTGGCGTAGCGTGGGTGGGGCCACAGAGGCGGTCACCCAAGGGGCAATATTCTTAGGGGTGCAAAATTTTAAAATAAAATTAAATTGTGGTGGAAGGGACTCAGGAGTCATATCGGTGCCGTTGTCTGCAAGTGCAGATTATGTTCTCTTGCTCAAACATCCCCGCAGAAGGGCTGTATGGAGCCGTGCCCTTATGCATCTCTTGCGGCCTCAGGGCAGGTCTAGGGCTACTCGCGCCACCTCCCAGCGGCATTGGGGGCAGCGCCGCCCAGCAGCACAAGAGCATAACGTCTCTTGTAGTACCGCGGCACCGTACAAGAAATTAGTTTTCTGCTTTTTGGCAGGAAGAAGGAGCATTTCGAGCCCGAGTTCTGCACTTGCTGCCTGACGTCATGTGTCGGTTTAGGATGGCAGGTTGAGTCACCCGGGGATGTCGTGCCCGGAGTGGGGAGGCTGCAATGTGCCACTGCACACCAAGAGGCTGCGATGTGCCGCTGCATGCCGGGAGGCAGCTACCCCGGCCTCCATGGAGTTCTTTATTTTCCACCACCTCGCCAGCAGTACTTCCCCTAAGAGAAACTGTCGCTTGTCGTCCTGTGGAGTCTGTTTCAAATGAAAGCTGTTTGTTTCCCAGAAAGTAAAAGTTGGAGTCACGGTGAGAGCAGAAAAAGCGAGAGGGAGGCGAGGGCAGTCTATGTGTGCGACCTTACTGTGTGAGTACAGTCCCAGCATTACACTCTGTGGGCAATGGGCATGCTGGGATGGTGGACACCACAGTCTTGGCTTAACACTCTGCCTTACACCCCCTGGCTATGGGATCGTTGGGCTGGTAGACACTCTGTACCATCATGGCTATGCACGCTGCCTTCCACTCTCTGCCTGTGGTCACGCGGGGCTGGTGGACACTGTCTACAGTCCTGGCCATGCACTCTGTCAGTCTATAGTGTTAGGTTTGAAATTCCCCTCCGCGCAATGCACTCGTTTTATGCTATATTAGGTTAGCAATATGTGACTAAATAGATGCCATTTGTATTCACGTTATGCAACCGACTGAGATATCCCTGCAGCATGTAAGCTTTCGTTAGCCAGTGTGACTCCATTTTGTATTTCGTAATCCTTATTAGACTGCTTGGGCTGTGCTCGTACTAGGCCTCATTATTCAGTATTACTTGCCTCAGCAGAACACTGTACTTCGTTATTATTTTCTCTTCTGTTCAAGGCTGCAACCCGACTCACTAATGAATAGTTATTTTGCCTTTGCATACCAACCTCAATGTGTAACTCTGCTCCCACGTTAGGAGATGCTGAGACTCGGCGCAGTGGCCTTGGACAACTGATAGCATGTACCCATCTGGCAGGTGTTAGCTCATCCTTCTGTGTCTCCTTTGTTCATGTTCGGCCCAGGCCGGTAGTTTTCCACTAGTAGGCGTGGTTGGAGGCCCTTGTGAGGAATGATTATGCACTGTAGACTGTTGGGGGGTCAGTCCCTCAGCAGACATCTTAGGGTGCAGGTCTGGTTGGACTTCTCTGCAGAGTATTGCTGAATAAATGTAAGTTTGCATTCTCTACCGTCTGATCGACTCTTCATTTTTGGGAAGGCATAACAGGTGGTTGTAAGTAACCCGCATGGCCCTAGAGCGCCCCGTCCTTCAGTTGGCGCCCGAACAGGGACCCCACAAGGTGATCCAGCTCACCCATAATCGGGTTGCAGGGCCGGGGTGGTGTCCGGTCGGTCGGGCGGATCGGGGCCCCACACACAAGACCGAGCTTGGTTCTCGCAGCTGCTCCGCCCTTCTGATCGGACGGCTCCTCGGCTAGTGGTCACCGGCTGGGGTCCTGAGAAGGCGAAACCTTGGAGTTGACCGTTTGGTCCAAAGAGTCAGCAGTGGAGAATAATTTGACTCGACCTGTGTGCACCAGGTGAGTGATTTGATTCTTGGGAAAATGGCGCCATTGTTGGTCGGCACGAGCCTATAGGCTGTGTCTTGATTCAGTCTCCGGACTGTCTTGTCTGCAGTTTTTGAACTGCCTTGCTTGAACGACACGAGTCGACGGGCTGTGTCTCGGTATGGTCTTCGGACTGTCTTGTCTTGAACATGGTGGGTTGGTGTACCCTTGAAAAGACACAGAGTGTTTGCGAGCAGTCTACCGGACCAACTGGTAATTCAGCCTATGTTTGAAAAAGGTCTGGGGCTGTTCGCAAACAATCTGCCAGGCCAGCTGGTAATTGGTGTACTCTCGAAAAGGTCTGGGGCTGGAGCCTGTCTTCTTGAACTTGGTACAATCTCTGGACTGTCTTCTTGGACGTGATGCAGCCTCCGGGCTGACTTGTGGTTTGGTTGTTGTGTTTGGGTGCTAAGAGGTCTGTGGACCGATGCCGATGACGGTGCTGGTGAAATGCTTGGTTGAGTGAGTAGCGACTGTGCTTTCCGGACCGTTGGTTTTAATTCTTGAATAATATTTGTTATTTTATCTTTTCTTTTATTACAGTTGTTGGTGTTATATTTGTTCGTTAGGGACAGTGCATGTGTCTTATATTAAGATGCCTTGTTTAAGTAAGTTAGGATGTTTCGGATGTCGATGTTGTTCTACTGATGCTCGGTTGGAAGAGAGCCAGCCTGCACCTCCGGAGGGTACCCCAAATTTCGACATATATGTCAAGCATGGTATTGGCCCTATTATGTTTAGCACATTGTGGAATAAATATACGAGGGACAATGCTGAGCTGCAATGGCCCCTTACTGGCTCGTTTGATGAACAGAAATTAAATTTCCTGCAGGACAAATTGTTCGCTAAGAGGAGCAGGCAGTCATGTTTGATTCTTTAAGAGTGTGGCAGAAGGAAGCAAAGCAGCGGCGTATGAGAGCAGAGAAAGAGACTCGAAGGAGGCAGACGCAAACTATTACGCAGAAAGCAGTAGCCTATAATAATAATAATAATAATACTGACATTTGTTGAGCGCAAACAGCTACCTCCGAGGAGGTGTCCCGGCGCTAAACTGACAAGTAACACGTGCACGGCAAGCAGCGATCAGGACACAAAAGATTAGGCCAGGTTAAAAAGCCATGTTTTAACTGCCTTCTGGAATTGTGACTCAGACGAGATCTGACGCAAGGAATTCGGAAGAGAATTCCATAATTTGGACGCCCCAAACATGAAAGATCTGCCACCCAGTCGGGATTTCTTCACTCGTGGAGTGCAGAGTAATTTCTGGGTGTTAGATCTCAGAGCACGTGTCTGCGTGTAAACACCCAGTCTCAGTTTTAGATACGCAGGACACGTACCATGGAAAGCCCGAAAGGCAAGGGTCAAGGTCTTGAATTTAATTCTATTGGCTACCGGAAGCCAATGTAATTCTCGAATATGCGGAGAGATGTGTTGCCGAAAGGAACACGTTTGATTAATCTCGCAGCCGCATTTTGGACCATTTGGAGTTTCCTGACAAGGTAAGCCGGTAAACCACTATAGAGGCCATTCGCGTAGTCCAGGCGGGCAGTTACTGTGGCGTGGACTACGGTCCGACGGCAGCTCTCAGGCAGCAGGTGTATAAACTTACGCAAATTTCTCAAACTACTAAAACAAGCAGAAGTAACCTGCTGAATTTGGGCAGAGAAGGATAGATCAGCCTGCCATTTTACACCCAAATTTTTAGCGCATTCCACTGGCACAGGTGGCGAGCCCATTTTCACAGGCCACCACAGGTCAGCAGCCGGAGGCTGGGTTTTACCAAAGAACCCAGCCTATGAAAGAGAAAAGACAGAGAAAGGCATAGAGTGCGCAGATTGGAAGTTTCGACTACAGACTGACAAATGTTATGTTGCTAGAGATGAGGGTGATGAGCTTGTTGAAGATCTATTGGATTCTTGCCCCCCACCACCTTATGCCCCTGAACGGATATACCCTACGGTACCGACGCCCCAGTCTTCGGCTTCTGGTGCCGCTCTCTCTGGTGTTGCTGTTTCTAGTACTACTTCCTCAGCCCCGACCCCACTTGTTTCTCCTTTACTCCCGCCAGTCACAGGGGCGGTGCCGTTACCTCTCCTGCCCTGTCTCTTGGCTCCATCTCGACCGCTATGCCCCCTTTCACCCCTACAACTCTGTCTCCCTACAAGATGGTACCTGTTTCTGCATCTGCTCTTTCCCCTGTGAGTGTGACACCCCAAGCCCTGTTGAATGTCGAAACGCCTGCACGTGGGATACATGGAGCGAACTGGGCCGCAGCACAAGATCGCATGGAGAAAGTGTTAGTGCGCTCTGCTGTGGGTAATGCGGAGAAACAGATGGTGGCGAATCAGGCAGCTCAGTGGGCCCGGTACTCGGTCTATAGTGTGGAAGATCTGTGGAGTGTAATGAAAGATTATGAGCCATTCATACAGCAGCATGCCCTTAAGCACATGTCGGTCACGCTGATAGAGTTGTGGGAGCAGTGTTTCCAGGGTGTTGCACTGCAGATTATCTATGACATACGGGACAGAGTATATGCTACAGATATGGCCCAGAATTAGGTTTTCAGCAATGTAACTACATTGGTGGGTTACCGAGGCAGGTTACTCCAAAAGGTTCCGACAATAGGGACGCAGCATCCCATGAGGGAAGTCCATCCCATTTACCATCCTGAAATACCAGAATTGCGCGACTCAAGAACAATGGATCTACACTCCTTGGAAAAGGAGTGAGGTCCTTTCCCTCAAGAGCCAGTTGCCGGACCCCCGAAAAAACCCCACTGCATATTAAAAGGAATTGACGGAGGCGGCCTCCTCCACAGTGATGACATTAGCTGATATAGAGTTATTTTTCGGCTTGCTAGTGCCGGTAGATATATGGACAGTAAGGGGAACAAGGAGACCCTGGAAGTCAGCGGGGACCAAGGGTAGATTTATGCTTCGTAGAACAGGGGTCCCACACGAGGAGAATGTTTAAAAAAAATATCACAATTTTATAATAAAAATCGGATTTAACAAATGTCTTGATACACAAATAAGCTATTTAATGAGTAGGTCAATAAAACGTAGAAATAGCAAACACGAAAAAATAAAGTGAGCCAAACGTGACAAGGCAGAGGGAAATCAGCCGATTTCCTTACCACAGGCAAGTGACTTTAAAAAGTGACTTTCCAGTATATGAGAATATAGATAAACAAAAGTCACAGTTGGGGTTACATCTCATACTCCACAGTAGAATATAGATAATGGTATAGAGTTAAAGATGTATGTGTCGACGACGTTTCAATCCCGGAGAGGGTATCGGGATCTCATCAGGACTAACGAATAGATCAAGTGCCTGAAAAGTTGCCAAAAGGGGCTGCAAGAAGACCACAGGTGCGGTCAACGTGCTCTCAGAGGCTGCGGCTGCAGCTCTGTCTTCCCCTGCCAACCGACACTGATCGGACCTTCGCAGTGCGGCTCACCTACCGGACCCTCCGGCCTTCGCCACCCACCCCGCATTAGACACTGAGCTGGCGAATGGCACGCTCCAATTGCTCCCCTTTCCGGTCGATCGCTGACCGTTGGTGACCACTCCGGCTCACGGCAGACAGTACCTTCCCACTGTTCCAGCGCTGGCGCATGGCAAGCACTCAATTTACACCGTTATTATCGCAGGCTCCCGGCCGGGAGCTGCAGCCTCTGAGAGCACGTTGACCGCACCTGTGGTCTTCTTGCAGCCCCTTTTGGCAACTTTTCAGGCACTTGATCTATTCGTTAGTCCTGATGAGATCCCGATACCCTCTCCGGGATTGAAACGTCGTCGACACATACAACTTTAACTCTATACCATTATCTATATTCTACTGTGGAGTATGAGATGTAACCCCAACTGTGACTTTTGTTTATCTATATTCTCATATACTGGAAAGTCACTTTTTAAAGTCACTTGCCTGTGGTAAGGAAATCGGCTGATTTCCCTCTGCCTTGTCACGTTTGGCTCACTTTATTTTTTCGTGTTTACTATTTCTACGTTTTATTGACCTACTCATTAAATAGCTTATTTGTGTATCAAGACATTTGTTAAATCCGATTTTTATTATAAAATTGTGATATTTCTTTTAAACATTCTCCTCGTGTGGGACCCCTGTTCTACGAGGTAGATATATGGAGGCAGGTCCATACGCAGGACCATGCATTGGAGTTGGGTGGCACATGGGATGAGATCAGAGCATGGGATAAGGAGCGCAAGCCCGGTGAGAAGCCGAAGGCAGAGCTATTGGCTTTGCCGGGGCGTATTATCGCTTACATGCACTCCCTTATCCCACCGAAGCGAGTGGACTGGGATAAGTTGACTGCGTGTCGTCAGAAGAAGGATGAGAGTGTGTCGGATTTCTTTACCAGATTTGAGGGAGTGTTTTTAGATTTTAGTGGTCAGGATTTGTCGCAAGAGGGTGGTGTTCGTTTGTTCGTTCACAGATTTGTCACTAACTTGCTCCCTGAGGTTGCAACTCGGTTGCAGGCCTCGGAAAGTACCTGGACGACCTCCTCCTCATCGGTCATTTTAAGTATGGCACAGTACTATGAGCATAGAGAGAATGAGGACAAGGAAAGGGTAGAGAAAAAGTCAAAGGATTTGAAGACGAGGGTGTTGATGCAGCAAGTTGCGAGGGGAGGTGGAAGAGGACGAGGTCCGGGTTCGGGCCCACGGCCACCTCGATCTAACAGGGGTGGTGCTTCAAGTGTGCCCGTAGGACCCAATCAGTGTGTGTACTGTAAGAAGGAGGGACATTGGTGGATTGAGTGTCCGGAATTGTTGCAGAAAGTTGGGGCCTGAGAGGTCGGGGTTTTGGAGGACGCGGAGGAGGAGACAGAGGGGGAATGCAGTCAGAGGATACATCGTACAATAGGCAGAGCGGGAACTATTTTGACGACCCCCGAGGAAGACAATACTATCATGACAACTATGATATGGACGAAGTGACGGGGTTGTCTCACAGCTAGGACAGCAAGGGGCAGGGCAAGGGACCAGTTCCGGTGCCTGTAGATCAACGTGGACCCTACGTTACTGCAGATTTACAAGGTATGACCGAGAAATTTTTAGTTGATACAGGGGCTATGAATAGCTCTGTTTCCCGTTCACTGGTCCCGGGGTCAGCTCTGTCTGGCCAAAATAATGTTTCGGTGGGTTTCTCAGGCGTGCCGGTTGTTAGCCCCATTTCCAAGCCTCTTGCTTTGACTATTGGCCCCTTTACGGTTGACTCACCATTTTTACTGACGTCAAATTGTGGGGAGAACTTACTAGGACTGGATCTGTTAAAAAGGTTACATTCAACAATTTTTTGTTCTTCAGACAGTGTTTACATGACTGTTGGTCCACAAGTGGCCCATGCCAAACAATGCTTTGCAAAGGATGCCCCCCTTCCCACTGAGTTCCAAGATGTGCCAAGCACTTTGTGGGCTACAGGAGACACGGATGTGGGGTTGCTCCAGATCCCACCAGTCTCTATACAGATCAAGGACAATGCTAAATTGCCACGTATTCCCCAGTACAAGATATCCCAGGCAGGAGAAAGGGCCTTATTGCAAATAATACAGGATTTGATTAAGTCTGGTGTGGTTGAAGAGACAGTAGCGAATGTGTGTAATAGCCCTATTCTTCCTATTCTTAAAAAGGCACCCTTGGATTCTTCTGACGCCCATCCTGATGTTTATCGTTTTGTCATTGACCTTAGAGGAGAGGTCAATAAAATTGTGGTTCCTGAGTATCCTGTGGTCCCTGACATTACCACGATCCTATCCTGACAATGATTCCCCCGTCAGCCAAATTCTTTTCAGTGATAGATTTGAAGAATGCTTTCTTTAGCATTCCAATCCATCCAGATAGCAGATATCTGTTTGGATTTGCAATAGCCGGTAGGAGCTTTAGATTCTGTCGTGCTCCACAAGGCTATACAGAAAGTCCCAGTATTTATAGTCAAGCGTTGAAAACACAAATGGACTCTTTGGAACTTCCCCTTGGTAATGTGTTGCTGCAATACGTTGATGATCTCGTTGTGGCTTCGTACACTGAAAAAGGTTGTAAAGAAGCCACGATTAAACTACTGTTACATTTGGCACAACATGGACACAAGGTGTCACTATCGAAATTTGAATATTGTCGACAGGAGGTCACCTACTTAGGTCACCTGCTGTCGAAGGAGGGTCGCAGGCTAACACCTGAACGCATAGCTGCTATTACTAATATGCCTGTTCCTAAAACCCAATGTGAGGTACGCACGTTTATTGGGATAACATTGTATTGTCGGCACTGGATCCCCAACTACTCCTTACTAACAAAACCCCTTCTCTACCTGACCACCAAGGATGTGCATGAACCTTTGCCTTGGACACCTGCATGCCAGCAAGCTTTTGAGCAATTAAAGGTTGCGCTTTGTTCTGCTCCTGTGCTTGGTACTCCTGATTACCAGAAGCCTTTTGTGCTCTATGTATATGAGGCGGACGGTTGCGCGCTTTCTGTTCTAACACAGGGTTTCGGTGGTAAGCAGAGACCCTGCGCTTACTTCTCTGCTATCTTGGATAATGTCGCCAGAGCGCTCCCGAGTTGCCTGAGAGCTGCTGCGGCGGCGGCAGTTTCTATCAGGCAATCGGCAGGGCTCGTCCTTGATACTGATCTCACAGTGATGGTACCCCATGCTGTGGACACGCTTTTGAACAAGACGAAGACGCAGCACCTTACTATTGCTCGTCTCACTGGATATGAGTTGACCCTATTTGCTCCGCACATTACCATCAAACGATGCGCTACTTTGAACCCAGCCACGTTACTACCCCTCCCTTCAGAAGAAAAGGACAGCGATGTCCATGATTGTTTATTTCGGACTGAGGAAGAAACGAAGGGATGGGTAGACCTGACTGACGTTCCCTTATCTGACCCCCAAGGGGAACTATATGTCGATGGCTCTTGTTTCAAACTGCCGGATGGCACTACTACTGCAGCCTATGCAATCACCCTGTTTCACACTGTAGTTGAGCCATCTCGTATTCCATACCAATCGGCCCAAGCTGCAGAGTTGGTTGCCCTCCTTAGGGCCTGCGAGTTGAGTTAGGGACTGGCTGTTAATGTGTACACTGACAGCCAGTATGCTTTCGGGGTGGCCCATAATTTTGGGCGCCTCTGGGCAGAGAGAGGGTTCCTGACCTTGCATGGGCAGAGAATACAGCATGGTCCACTAATACTTAGATTGTTATCAGCATTGACACTTCCTGATAAGTTGGCTATAATAAAATGCAGTGCCCACAAAGCTATCACAGATGATGTTGGGAGGGGAAATGCGTTTGCAGATCAGAAAGCCAAGGAGACAGCTAGATCGAAGATGAGCAAGATGTTTGTGGCAGGTCCCGCTAGATGGGTTCCAGACAATGGAATGTTCGAGGACACATTGGAAAATGTTGGAGAAATACAGAGGGAGGCGACTGTAGATGAACTGGCAATATGGTAAGAGAGGACAGGACGTCTGGACGAGGGTGGGTGTTGGACTGACTTGTCGGGAAAACAGAGATGGTTGTTGCCCAACGCCTATGTTCTCCCTGTTGTTACTATGGCCCACGGCCCAGCACACATTAGTGCCAAAGGAATATGTAAGCTACTAGACCCAGTATGGCAGAATGATAATATCTCTACGGTAGCCACACATCTAGTAAAGCACTGTATTATCTGTCTGAAACATAATCCTGGGAAGGACACCCCTACACCTGCAGGTAACTTCGCACCGCCTTCTTTCCCTTTCGAGGTTCTCCAAATGGATTTCATCAAAATGAAACGAGTAAACAACATGAAATATGTACTAGTGGTAGTTTGTGCATTCAGTAAATGGATTGAGGCTTACCCCACTAAAGAGAATACGGCCATGGCGACGGCGAAGGCGCTCTTAAAAGAGTACTTCCCACGCTATGAATTGCCACGCGTGATTTGGAGTGACAATGGAAGTCACTTCAATGCAAAAGTCATTGATTTGGTGTGCAAGGGTTTGCAAATTAAGCAGAAGTTTCATGCAGCGAACCACCCCCAGTTAGCAGGCCTGGTTGAGAAGTACAATGGTACCCTCAAACTGAAGCTAGCGAAAATCCAAGAAAGTACAGGGTTGCGATGGTCAGATGCGTTATCTTTGGCGTTATTGTCTACGAAAGTGACAGCGCATTCTAGAACAGGGTTATCCCCCTATGAGGTGGTCTTTGGGAGCCCTGCCAATGTCTGGGGCGTCCCAAGACCCAAGCGATTCTCCGAGATAGAGTACCCCATGTTGATAGATTATTTGTATGAGTTGTCTAAAGATCTCCGTTCTGTTCACCAACAGATTCAAGCCACGCTGCAACCAGTACCAGAGGGGCCCGGGCACCAGCTGCAGCCCGGGTGCTGGGTTATGGTAAAAAAACTTTCAGCGACAGAACTGTTTGGAGCCGAGGTGGAAGGGACCTGCCCTGGTGCTGCTTGCCACCCGCAACGCCGTCAAGCTGAAAGGCCGGAAGAACTGGGTGCATGCCTCGCACGTGAAGAAGGTCCCTCTACCACTGCCGTATGACCAGTGGATTGTCGAAGGCATCGCTGATCACGAAGGGGAGCGAGTGCCCCGCTTCATTCCTTTCTCTGACGCCCGGTTGAGGTGGGCGCAGACGAACGAGGAAAGCGACGAAGCCCTACTCGAGGTGGTCCCCCCAGAGAAAAGGGCTGCCCCGGATGCTCCCGCTTCTGGTGTACAGATACCTGAGTCTCGATGCCAAACTGAGCCTGAATTTTTGCCCCTGTTTGTTGATGAAGAAGTGCCTGGGGTTGTCAGATACAATCTGCGGCCCCGACGGAAGGACAGTGCGCCAGTAGGACAGTCCAGGAGTTAGGGAAGGACTTGAGCTTAGGGCGTAGGTGCTATGTCCCAGGCACCTGCTTTAGATTAGAGTGAACTACACTGGTGCACTGCCCTGGACACTGGACAGGATCGTTGAGGGTATTTGCCCAGGAGGGAGGTTGCCCTATCCTGAAAGAAGAGGATTTGTTTTTCAGCAAGGGCCGCGATTGTTTTTCAGCAAGGGCTGTGATCGCGCAGCTCCTCCGTGGGAGTGCTTCATAGCACCATCGTTGATGAACCATAGGAGCCTAACAGTGAGGCTCTGAAGGACACTGGGTGAAGAGTACCCCTCTGGTCGGTTGTATTTTTGCGACTCCAATTCCTAAAGTACTTTCTATGTACCCGTTTGGTCGTGCAGTCATGAGGGAGGAGCAGCCTCTAGTGGCCTCTCCAATGCAGCAGAATGGTCCTGGGTGGTCTAGTTGGTCTACTGGGAGTAGGGAAGTGGTGGTGGTGTTTATTCTCCTGGTAACAATAACACTGTTTGGGGTAGTCTGGTACCTAGAGGAACAACACCCTGTGCATACTTTGATAGGGACTACCCCGGGTCCAGCTGAGCATTCGTTTATTACATTGTCCCCGCATAAAGAGAGACATAGGCAGACTTATGCCCAGAATGCCTTTGTCCAGATGCTTCATCAGGTACACAGCACTACTAATGCCACGAATTGTTGGGTGTGTGGGCTACTCCCCTCAGTTATGCATAAAAATGACTTACTAGTGTCGTTGCCCTTGTCATATTTGGGTAGCTGTGAAGCATGGTTTCAACTGCTCTCTATGGTATACATGCACTACTATGCTGATGCGATGAAGATGGTACAGGCTGATTATGAAGCGGTTCTAGAATATATAGTGATACATCAGGGATATACACCTGGGGATGGAAAGGAGGGTACCCTACACCCTGATGCTTGTATGAATGTGTTTACAACTAATGAAAATGTCACTTGGTTACGAAATGAAGTGCTAGACTTCCAAGGATTCAATGTCACTGAATATTTTAAGTGTTTCCAGGAGCGCAATATCACTGAAGATAAAGCTATGCCCGTCCCCATGATAAATGCAACAGCTAGTTTCTGTGTTCAAGGGTCAGAGAATGTTTCAGTAGGACAGAGTCATTGTAACTATACATATCGATTGAACACTACTAGTAGTCCACCCTTGCTGACACCTCCGAATGTATATTTCATCTGTGGGGAACAAGCTTATACATGGCTTCCCAGGGGATGGTCTGGCCGGTGTTATCTCTCCTTCCTCCTACCTCCCGTTTACATTGCACCGTCCAATTACCACAAAGATCATAAGTTACAGCGAAGGGATCTTCATGTGCACCGAGCTAAGAGGGTTGTCAATGCAGATGATATTGATCAAACAGATACCTCCCTACAGCAATTCACTGATATAATGAAGGGTATTGTGCCGTTCTGGGGCCCCATGTTCAATAGCCGCAACATTCGTCGCCTTGCCAGAGTAGTTGAGGGAGTCATTAATACTACTGCTGGTATACTGACTAATATTACAGTCGAGCTCCAAGCTACGAGGCTCGTTTCGCTTCAAAATCGGATGGTTCTAGACGTCATTCTAGCTGATAGGGGTGGAGCTTGCCGCGTCATCGGCAGCAGTTGCTGTGTTTATATACCAGATAGTGCCCTGACAGTATATTCTGCAATACAGAAATTACACAGACTTGCCTCAGACATACATCAGGATAGTGGATCATGGTCCCTCACAGGGTGGCTCTGGGGTCTGTTGGCATTGTGGGGTTGGAAGATATTCCTTGTCCTAATAGCCAATGCCAGGGTCATTTTTACACGTTGTTTATGCATTAATTGTATCCCAGCCTGTTGCACCTATTGTGTGAGTAAACTCACCCCTAACATTACATTGCCCAAACAAGATAATAAGATCTCTCCCATGATGATGCAAGAAATTCAGGCCATTATGCTCATAGATGAAGGCATCTTTGAGTATTAGATGAATTTTTTTGAAGCTCGCATTTTGCTCTGTTTTGCTTTGAAATATGAATGACTATGCAATTTCTCTCTTCCCACTTAGAATTGTAAAGGCCCTACCTGATAGCAATTAAAGCGTTTAGCCACATATGCTAAAAGGAGGGTCTGTTAGGTTTGAAATTCCCCTCCCCGCAATGCACTCGTTTTATGCTATATTAGGTTAGCAATATGTGACTAAATAGATGCCTTTTGTATTCACGTTATGCAATCGACTGAGTTATCCCTGCAGCATGTAAGCTTTTGTTAACCAGTGTGACTCCATTTTGTATTTCGTAATCCTTATTAGACTGCTTGGGCTGTGCTCGTACTAGGCCTCATTATTCAGTATTGCTTGCCTCAGCAGAACACTGTACTTCGTTATTATTTTCTCTTCTGTTCAAGGCTGCAACCCGACTCACTAATAAATAGTTATTTTGCCTTTGCATACCAACCTCAATGTGTAACTCTGCACATTAGGAGACGCTGAGACTCGGCGCAGTGGCCTTGGACCACTGATAGCATGTACCCATCTGGCAGGCGTTAGCTCATCCTTCTGTGTCTCCTTTGTTCATGTTCAGCCCAGGCCGGTAGTTTTCCACTAGTAGGCGTGGTTGGAGGCCCTTGCGAGGAATGATAATGCGCTGTAGACTGTTGGGGGGTCAGTCCCTCGGCAGACATCTTAGGGTGAAGGTCTGATTGGACTCCTCTGCAGAGTATTGCTGAATAAATGTAAGTTTGCATTCTCTACTGTCTGATCGACTCTTCATTTTTGGGAAGGCATAATAGGTGGTTGTAAGTAACCCGCGTGGCCCTAGAGGGCCCCGTCCTTCAATAGGCACGCGGGCAGCGGACACACTGTCCAATGGGTTCTGGCAGCTGTAACCATCTGAAATGTAATTGGTGTTTCTGAAGTTTTCCCACATATTTGCCCAGGCTATGGCTGCTGCTGGCAGGCACACACCTGCTGCTGTTGCTGTCTGTAAGGTGGTCTAGTTATTGGTGTCAGAAAGGTGGAGCGTAAGTATTTTTAAGGTGCAATAGATACCACACTTTGTCGTTATTGTGTAGTAACCATTTAATGCACAGATCCCTACGACGTGCATTGCATTGTATTGTAATTGCATTTATATAGTGAGTTAGGGGGCGCAATACTTGTCTTGCCCCGGGCCCTGCCAACCCACGCTACGCCGCTGCTGGTAGGTATTTTATGTTAAGTGTGCGTGGCCGGAGAAATATAGTAACTCGGCATTTAAAACATAACGTGGTGGTTGGGGTTGCTTTTACTAATAAGTATTTATTATTATTATCCAAAAGAACTCTATATAGAAACCTTGGAATAATGAATGTTTGTGGAAAAACAAAGGCAGGTAGCAAAATGAATTATGTGACAACAGCAGTTACCCACTGTGCTATTCACATAAAAAACAATTTGTTGATCTGCATGTTACACCTTGTGCTTTTCAAGAGGCACGTTATCCCTCTGCAATACTTTGAGTCATACTGGGACTTTATATATTTATTTGAGCATGTTATCTTTCTAGAAAATCGAGAAGATCATTGTAACTATCTGCAGCTTGCTGCTGTGCTCTGAGAAAGCTTGCTTTCTTCTGAGCCACACAATCCTTTTTCTGAGCCAGGGACATTTTTGCACGATTACACCTCTTCTTTTTAATTTCTTTTGCTGGCTTCTTTTCATGAACTAGATTCTCACATATAGCAACATGCTGAGCATGGGATTTTTTGTACATTACTTCCATCTGATGAGGTGCAACATTGTTCTTTATGTACCGTGAGAACAGTTTTTTCCTCAATAAAAACAGAATGCCCTGCCCTAGATCAAGGCACGAGGAGGCCCACCACATGCTGTAACAGCCCAGACTGGCCCATTGAATGACAATGGGTCCATCCCAGACTGTGAGAGGCCGGGGAGGGGCTGCTCTTGAGCACAGAGGAGCAAGCTCATCAGGAAAAGTAACAGCTTTGTGTCTTCCTGATGGTGTCCTTAGTGAATCCATGCAACACTTGCATGACGGACGACATATTGGATCAGAAGAGTGTCATCTCGAATGATCTGTACTTCAGCGTGTGCCAGAACTCCGACCTGCATGACAACCTTATTTTCAGGGCTGTGAGGAAAATCAGATTCTTGCTCTACAATGTTCTTGATTCGGAAAGGCACAGATTCTTCATAAATAGTTAAAAGAAGAAAATTATTTTCATGACAATTTAGCTGTTGCGGAAATGGATAATCGATTTTTCACTGAAACTGAACCATGTTAATACAGAATGCCTTGCTTTGCACACAATTGCATGCCCTCTTACAGGTTCCACCTTGCCTAATGCTACTTTCCACCATAGGGTCCTGGTCCACTTCAATTCCTCTAGCAATATAACTCAGCTCCACTTGTGAATCTCATTGCACAATTTGCCAAATTGATAAACACAGCCTTTGTGAATTACATGTCTTACAGAAATCAAAAGCACTGATACTAGCAAGGAGCTTTAGATCAAAAGTCTTATTCCAACATTTCAGATGGAGATGTCCTTCTAGTTGGAGTGAATAAGTCCACCTTATCTCCACAGGTGGTGTACACTTAGCAGAAAGATCATCTTCGGGCCAGAGAACGTGATCACATTACACGTCTCCTCTTTTCCCTACATGGGCTTCCATTGGAAGCAGGATTCTTCTTCGTGAATGCCTGCCTAAATTGCAAAACATCATTTGTTCCAAGCTATGTAACTTCCGAACAAAGTATCAATGAAGGAAGCTCCACCACCAACAAAAACAGATCCAGTCTGCCTCTGGTGATTACCTGAGCTGAAAAAGCAGAAAGCCCTGCCCTAGACCGAGGCACGAGGAGGCCCACCACCAGGGTCGGATTGGGATCACAATTCGGCCCGGACACCCATTAAAAAAGTGGCCCACATTCCCGGATTTCACCCATTTATAAAACAGCATTTGGGTAGTCTCATTGGGCTAATTTTTAGAGAAATGTTTGATAAATTACATATCTTAAAGCTCATAGAGCCAGAAACATTGGTGAAAGCTAGAAGCACTACATTTTGGCTGGGCAAGTGTGGTGAAATAAAGTGGCCCAAACACCACAACTCCTGATGTGGCTATGTTTGCCTCCTGGCCATTTTTTAACCAGCATTACTGGTATTTTAATGTCCTGGTCGTAGGAAAATGAAGAAAATCACCTAATGCTGGTATTTTCTCCTCTGATCAATATGTATTTTAAACAACAAACATACAGTGAACGGAGTTTAAAATGTGGTCTAAAGCTACTTTAATGATCCATGACAGATAGTTAAAAACTAAACAAAGGCAGAAAAGCCATGTCAAGAAGGAATAGGGATCATTTTTATTATTGTATAAAGAATCCTTTTTTATTATTCCAGCCTTTGCAGACTCTTAAAACATGAGCAAACAGAAGATTATTTTTTATTGTAGTTTTAGTGTGAACTCTGCCCAGGGGCAGCGATTATATGAGAACTAGTCACATTAAAAAAAGATCAAATTAATTTTTGTTTTAGGCCTTGGGCAGTTAAGTCATTTGCCCAGAATCACAGGATGTTGAGCTGAGGCTGGGACTCGAACCTATTTCCAAATTCAGCAGCTCTGACCCTAACATTACATCCTCTAAAGTTTTCTCTCTGAGAAAGATGCCTCATAACGAGGCCTATGCAAACACACACCCCCCTCTACCAAGGCCCGAAAGATTCTGGTGCTGAGGTGCCAGCAACAGGCCCCCAGCAGTGCCCCTTCACTTACTCTTCCCCTTCCCCAGCCAAGCATAGCCTCAGGCCGATGGCCTGGCAGGGGAGAGGTGAAGTAAAGCACAGAACTGCTGATGCTCCAGGGGAGCTGGGGTGATAATGGCCCAACAGCCGCATAACCTGCTCCTAGCCAGGTGCCTCAATTTAACATCACAGCAGGGAATTGAGACACTGCTTCTGAGAATCTTCCCTGGCCCCACAGGGGCCTATCTAAAGTCTGCAGTGGCCAGAATACTGACCGAGCGAAGTTGCTGCAAGGTATCTCCTCTGAGCCTGCCTGCCCATGATGCTGGCTCCACATTACAGTGGCCGGCAGGGAAGAGACAGTAAGGCTCTGTGGGTCGGTTGATAGAGATCACAAAAAACGGCCCACAGGTGACCCTGAGGCACCGGCCCATCGGCCAATGCCCGACTGCCCGCCTTCCCAATTCGATGCTGCCCACCACATGCTGTAACAGCTCAGACTGGCCCATTGCCATTCTGTATGCGACAATCAGCCGGCAGACAGAATGACAATGGTTCCATCACGGTCTGTGAGAGGCCGGGGAGGGGCTGCTCTTTAGCACAGAGGAGTGCGAGGCGGCCCCATCAGGAAGCTGAGGCTCTTCTTTGGGGAACAGTGCTGCTCCCCGCAATGCCCAAAATTATGGACGGTGGGTCACCCTATGTGAAACTTGTCATGTGTTTACTGTCCCTAGGCAAGAAGCTCACCCACCCCGAAAGTCCATGAATCTGCAGCAAAATGGGACTTTTATTTTATTCACAGGAGCCCCTTTGCCCCTCCACACCTAGGCGAGGGGGTCAGGGTAGGCTCCCCATACCTCCTATTGAACCTTTCACAGGAGCTAGCCAATCAAAGGGTTTCGGTTCCTCGGACACCACTTTTGGTTCATAGATCTGAAATGGATGAAGGGAGAATACCTCCCTCGTCCAATCATATTTTTTTTTTTTTTTTTTTAACTTTTTATTGAAAATAAAGCACAATATCCACATAGCAATACGATCGTAGGGTATATGATTAAAACAACATATTACGTCAATGTCAAATCCATCACATATTAGGGCAGTACAGGTTCTCAGCATTTGTTCGTCTCATTGCCATCTCCTCTGTGGGAGAAGTACAGATTTCACCCCGATAAGCGTTCCATCCTCCCCATTTTCTATCCCATTTCTTAGGGCAGCCCCTCCTCTTGTAAACTTCTTTCTCCATGATCATACATCTGTCCATTTCTGCTACCCAACTTATCGTGAATGGTGGTGTGTTGGATCCCCAGGACATGGCCACTGCCCTTTTACTAATAGGTACCCCAACGCCACCCACTGCTGTTCGATTTCCGTGAGGTCAGTAGGTTGCCACACATTGAGGATCCCTGTTTTTGGCGACAGCTGAATTTGTTTGCCCAGCGTATCTTTCATCTTAGTAGTGGTTCTTTCCCAAAAAGGGCGAATGAGAGGACAGTCCCAGAGGATGTGGTAAAAGGAGCCCTCCCGTCCGCATCCCCTCAGGCATAGTGCCTCGCTTCTGCTACCTATTTTCGCCAATAGGGTGCCCGACAGGTATGTCCTATGGAGTATTTTCAATTGTATGAGGCGGAACCGATGGTTCACAGCTATTTCCCTAGGGGACATCAAGGCGGCCTGCCATTCGTCATCGTCCAATTCCCTTAAGTCTGCCTGCCAGCGCGTTCTCAAAACCTGAAGGGTGTCTGGTAAATTATTGCAGAGTTTACGGTATGTGCTAGATACAGCTTTGGTCCTGAGTGGGTCTATGAGTAATCGGTCTTCTAAAGGGGATGCGTCGGGTAAGGTAGAGAGGTCAGGGACAGTGGTAAGAATGGCGTGTCGGATTTGTATGTATCGGAAGATCTCTCCTTGTGCGAGTGTATATTTGGTTTGCAAGTCAGTAAATGTGAGGAGTTCCCCTTATCCACCAGGTCCCCCAATGTAGTGATTCCGATAGTGTCCCACCTATCAAATCCTTTGTGAAAGCAGAGCGACCCCAGTCTCTGTGAAGACCACAACGGAGTAGCCTTGGTGAACTTGTCCGCCCACCCCAGACGTCTGTTAGCCTGGTGCCAGACCGCCACTGTTTGCGACATGGGTCCAAGGTAACGGCCCCTTCGGAGTTTGCTATAGAGGGCTCCCATATATCCTTCTCGGCCTGTTTGGTATTTTTCTAAGTGAAAGGCCGGGTTTGTTGGGGGCCATGAATCCATTGGTTAACTGGTACCAATTGAGAGGCCCAGTAGTAAAGACGGAGATCAGGAAGGGCAATTCCTCCGTCGTACCAGCTCTTGGTAAGTTTCTGGAGGGCGATCCGCGGGGCTTTCCCGTCCCAGAGTAGGGTGCGGAGTTCACTTTCTATGGCTGTAAAGTAATGATCTGTTACGGGAAAGGGGCTATTCTGAAGGACATACAAAAATCTGGGCAAAGAGAGCATTTTAAATAGAGCTGCCCTGCCAAGGAGAGATAGGGGCAGCGATCGCCAATGTCGCACATCATCCTGTAGCCGCTGCAAGGGGCCCAGGAGGTTGCGGTCATAAAACAGTTTAGGGTCTGAGGTGATGAAGATGCCCAGATATTTAAAGCCTGTCGATGTGCACTGGACTGAGTAACCCCCAGGCAGGCGAGGTGGAGGGCCGTGGAGCACATATAAGACTGATTTTGACCAGTTGATAGAGTAGCCTGCATATTTGCCAAAGTTCGTCCAATCATATTTGAACTGTTTTTAATGTGTGTTGGTGGATGTCCGTGAAATAGGGTTTGAAGACCTCTACAGATGAACGATCGAATAGCTCTATAATTTCTCTATAAGTTCTCTATAATTTAACTCTTTCAAGCGCAACAAAAGGATTTTAATGGTTAATTTCTTGAAAACTGCTAAATCGATTTACACCTAATTAAGTGAAAGCACTTCCTTGAGAATGTTCTACTTTCGTATTAAGTAATTTCATTCAGCAATTTTTTCTTTTTTGAAGAGCAAAGATTCTTTTTGGAATTAAAATGAAAAATGTCATTTTTCTTGATCCCATCTTTTTTTGGCACAGAAGTCATGGATCTACATGGAACTTGCCATGTTGAACCCAAAATGGGTGTACTTTTTACTTGAACGTTTTTGTGTTGATTTTGTTGAGTGGTGCCAAAGTTATTAAGAAAACAAAAAATGCCTTTCAAATGGATGATCCCAGGAGTGACCAGGCCCAATTAGCCTGTGTCCCAGAATAAGTATCCTTGAACAGGTGGAAAGTTGGTCCTGTGATTCCTTACCTGTTTGTTTTTTCTCGCATTTTTCCCTTGGTCTTCTCTTCTTTTTCATTCCACATCTCCTCAAAAACATTATTTCTCCTTAAGATACCAAAGTTCTTTTTTCTGTATTTTCACTTTTTCATACCTATTAAATCTTCTGATGTATACATTTAAGGTGTGTCCCTTTGTTATCAATGCAAGAAAGCACCTACAGGCCGAAATGTGTGTTAATCAACTTGCCAAACTTGTCAAAAATATGCTAGTGAGGCAAAAATGCTCTCAAAGTCCATGAGTTGTATTTGGAGGAATTAGTAGTGTGTATTCTCTGTGAGGTTCCTATATTCTTTGTCAGTTTCCTAAGTATACTTAGGGGGACTATTGTTTTTAATCACTAAATAAATGAGAAACGTCCAAGTGTTTTGCCACTTTTGGGCTCCCATTAAGTTCTTTCCACAAGGAGTAGTTTTTCATCCATTGCTGTTTATGTGCTACAAACTCCATCTTTAGGGCACCGCTATATACTGCATGTCAGTTTGGGGACAAACTATGTTTCAAGCCAAAAACAGCGTTCTATGTTTCAACCTTCTTATTGAGGGATGTAGATATTACCCCCTAGCCAAGGCAGAAATGACAGATGGTGGGTAGACTAGGCAACACCATCCTACAACTGCAGTGATGTCCTGCAGTCAGGTGAATAGACTAGGGAGGAAGAAGGCAGCCTTCAGAATGTAAGTGGCAGAGGTGGCAAGATAAGTAAATGAAAGCTAGGATTTTGAGACTACAGTTCAATTGCTGCTTAAATGCCCTGGTTTGGGAAACAGCAGGGATGTGGTATTCGTGCATTCCTTGCAATTCCTAATTCAGCACAATTACTGTTTCCAGGCTGAGTCAGGAATTGCACACACCTTGGAACGGAGGCGTTTGTGCTTAAGGTTCTTGAACAGACATCTGTGAATGTAGGTCTAGCTATTGTAAGATCTCTATGGCAGGAGGAAGGCCATCTGTGTGTCTGTGTAAGAGTGGTTAAAGCGGATTGGGGTTGATGGTTTTCCCATTAAACCCCCTCTGGGGGCTGTTAGATCTGTCAGCCTTAGAGTGGTCTTTCCCAAAGCTTTTTGCCTTCCATCTCCATTTTTGCTGATCTTGTTTTTTGCTGGCCTTAGGACTCTGGAGAGGGATGAGAACTAGCTTCTAGGAAACCCCCGGAGGATGTGGTCAGCTATATGCTGGCACTCTGCAACCAGATGCATCGCTGCTGGAAAAGGTGAAGACAAATCTTGAGGGCAGTCAAGAAGTTATGAAACTCTGGTATGACCAGAAGGCCACACTGGTAGAGATTCAACCTTGCCAAAAGGTGTGGGTTATGGAACCTGTGGAGCCCAGAGTTCTCCAGGATCACTGGACAGGCCAATATGAGGTGAAGGAGCAGAAGGGGGTGTCCACCTACCTGGTGGAGATCAACCCCTAGATACCCCTTAAGGTTGCTCCAAGTGGGTTGCCTCAAACCCCGCTTTGAGCGGTCTGAAGTCAACATGCTCCTGGTAACAGATGAAGGGATGGAAGAGGAGAACGATCCTCTTGTTGTATTCCGCTTTAGGTGTCCGTATATAGGTTTTCCTGAAACATGTCCTTATATAGGCACAATTTGCATTGCCCTTATATAGGCATAGAATCCCAGTCCTCATTTAGGCATTAGCCGTGCACTCCAAATACAGGCATGGTCACCGACATCCGTCCACCCTAACGTCACAACGAGTTCTTAGAAACCAGACCCTTAAGCTTTCGGGAGTTCCCCTAGCACAGGATTATTGATTTCTCCAAGAACTCATCTATTATGTATGAACCGTTATACCTTAAGGGTTCATTCCTGACGTCTTCCTCTGTCCGACTTCACGTCAATGCTAACAATCCAAGGCACCTACCAGGTATAAATATACCTTCCCTTGCCCAAGCAAGTTAGAGGAGACCTCGACTTCAGAGGAGCCCGTATCCCGGCCTGACGCATTGAGAAGACGCTGTCATTCCTGCTCGCAGAAGAATCCAGCTTCCAGTGTTCTGACTCCCTTCGCGGGGTGTTAGAGTTCCAGATCCAGCAAGAGATTCCCACCTCTCTCATTCTCAAGGTATGGAGCTGACTAGAACCTAGAGGGACTCTTGGCATACTAGACTTAACATACTCTTAGTATACCATACTAGAGAATACTCCACCTACTTCTTACCTTTCCCTACACCTAGACTAGGTTAGGTACATTGGGGTAGAACTAGCTTAGAGACGCATTGTATGAGTACTCGCATTTTTAGCTCATGTTATTTATGTACCTGAATATATGCTAAAAGATAATGCTAGCGCAGTATTATTTATTTTTACTGCTTACGCTGTACATTATTTATCTTGCATACTGTCTTGTGATCATAACAGCACATATCTCTTACACGAGAAACAAGACTGTTCAATAAAACCCTTTTATTGAAACGCCCGTCTTTCCTTTCTGTGTAACTCTGTAGAAACTAAGCATGCACGATTGACTGAGTGAAACTGTTATCTATTGTTTCCACGATTCTGAGACGTGTTCCGATTCTAAAGGGAAACAAAGTGGTCATGTTTATGCAGTTGCCAGAAACTACTCCCTTCTTGTTCTCAAGGAGTTTCTAGTGGCCTCTGAGCTAGCTGGCACAAGTAATTAAGTTTAATATACTCGATAGGGACATACCGACCTCAGTCCTATGTCAAGCCTATAGGTTATATTATTCCAATGCGCAGAGCCTATTAGGGAAATAGGAACTACACTACATGGCGTCCAAACGTTTGGTAAGGCAGTAATTTAACGCTAGATACTGAGTAACTCAGTCGTGCTTTTCTCTCAGAGACCCCTACTCACATACTCCATAAGACATCAGGAGTGGGTAGGGTTAAATATCCGCCAAAACTAAATAGGACAAAAAACCCTATATATTAGTTGTTTGGTTTGTTCAACGTTGAAGGATACAGTGTTCCAAAATATTGTGCACCTTATCTTTTGTTTCCTTGAAACTTGTTCTACATTTTTCAAAAAACAAATGTCCGAACACGGGAACAATAACACCGGGAACGGTGTAGCTGCGGCTGACCCAGTCGTAGCAGCTTTTAAGTTTACAGGTTTAAATGAAACCGAGGAGGGTGCTATAGACATCCATCCAAACTTAAGAAGAGCCATCACTCTAAAACGTATAAAACACGGCCTACCACCAAGAGGCGGTAGAGCAGTTTCGTGATAGAGGCACACAAATCTTTTCAGACAGAGGTATTCTATTCATGGATAATATTCCCTGAATCAAATTCAGTAACAAAACTGTTTCACTTCTACAAAGAAGATGAACCACCAGAGGAATATATTCCTTTCGAGGATATTGAAATTCCACTAACATACCAGGAGCATCAGCTCTGGTTTAATGGCGCCCTAAAACATCACAAAAACATTACCAGGCTCGGTCCACTAGGTAGACCAGGAGCAACATGGCCGATTCTAGCCGGCTACACACCTCATCCTGACATCGACATAATGTCAGACAAGGAATTACTTACTCAACTTACAGAGTTAATAAAAATTTACAGACAATTAGTCCAATATGTCATGCGGACTTTCACAGTCCAACCACCATTGACCATTCCAAATCAAACCCCTCAACAGGGGAATACACTAAAAATTACACCACAAACTTTATACGCAGTCATGGGAAAAATGCCCACAAAACGTGAGCAAATTCCATTCTTGATAGCTAAAAAAATTACTCAAATCGAAGCAGTATTTCCTAATACTAGCCCTTATGAGAAACACAGAATCCTAACAAGCTGTTTACCAATGGCGATCACACCACAACTGGAAGACTGCACCACTTGGGGCTCAGTCTTTGCTGCCATCTATACTAAAACACATGGTGTTCCGTCAATCGCAGTAATACCAGATGTCCTGAAACAAATTCAAAACGAATACGGGGCAGAGCCTGCTCTGAATTTAGGTATGAAATTACTGAAAAATTTCGACCAGGTCTCAACAATAATATTATCTAATATTAAAGGGGAGGCAGCAGCAGTGGCGATCCGCCAACGATTAAGGGAATTCGATGTTACAGAACATCAAACAGAACTACCCAGAATAATATAATAATCTTATGCAGAATTAGGCAGAGATAGTTTAGGTGGTAGACAATTGAAGCTAAAACTATCTGAAAGTCCTGAGAAGGACTCTATTAAACAAACTCCTACATTTTCTAAAAAGAAGTGGGAAACTAATAAACAAAATTCAAACGAGAAACGTTCTCAATCCCGAGGTAGGTCTCCTCAAAAGGAGCCCTCTGAAAGGAGGTATAACCTCAGGAATAGGGATAATTTAAGAAAACCTGACAGGTATCAAGATACTGATACACGTTTCTCTCGTACCTTCCAGATCTCGTCACAGACATCGGAAAGAAGAGGACGGTCAGAACATAGAGAAGAACGCGTGAAATCGAAAGACGACAAACACGTTCCGAAAAATAAATCAAAACCTCAATTCTCAAAAAAGAAGGTAGCAGGTCTGAAGATCAGACATGCCGAGGATACTGAGAACACAACTCAAGAACGGAGAATGGGCTCAGACAATGCTGGAGAGTGCGGCAGAAGTCACAATAGCTCGCCAGAACCTGAAGGAACTTCTGGAGACAGTGGACTTGAATGAGTACATCACAGTTGAGACTGTAGACACCAGGGTTAGTACTCCACAAAAGTTATATGAAATAACACTCCGAATGGAGGGAGACATACCAAGAAAGGTGAAAACACTCTTTTGGGAAAAACTTTCAAGGGATTATGATATACTTCTAGCAGAAAAAGACTGGCCACCACAATTTGTCAGGGAGTGCCCACATGGTGAGGACATTTTTCTGCCTGCCTTCTCCAACCATATTCCAATTCACCTAAAATATACTTATGCCAGGAAATGGGCAGTTGCCCAGGCCCCAGCATTATATAAAAATCATGTAGGATGGGACGAGGACTCACCTCACCATAAAATACATTTAAAAAATGAACCTACTGCACAAAGGCAGTACCCAATAAAGCAAGAAGCTAAAAAACAGGTCAGGGAGATCTTAGATCAACTTGAATACCAAGGGGTGATTGAAACATGTACCTCTTCAATGAACAATCCTTTTTTTCCTGTCTCCAAACCAGACAATACATATCGTCTAGTTTTGGATTACAGACACTTAAACACTTGTTCTAAAACATTTGCAGTGCAAAATGCACATAGTACAGCATTAATGAATAACATTGTGCGTAAAAAATATAAAACCACATTGGACATCTCAAATGGTTTCTTCTGTCAAAATATAGCACCTAAAAGTAGGTACTTAACAGCTTTCTCAATAATGGGGACCCAGCGTCAATTTTGTCGACTCCCACAAGGGTTCAAGAACAGCCCGGGGTTATTCTCAGCGAGGGTAACAGAGTTACTACAAATTTATGATAATGAGGCATTGTCATATGTCGATGACATCTATCTGACAGACGATGACCTGGATAGGCACTTGAACAGGGTGAGCACCATTATACTGGGCTTCGCCTCTGAAGGCTATAAGTTCAACTTTAAAAAATCCAGAATTGCCCATCTCAATGTCCTTTTCCTAGGATATGAGCTTTCAAGTGAAGGAAAGAGCTTGGCAGCCAACTTTTTAGAAAGATGTGCGCTGCTCCAACCTCCAAAAACGCTGACAAATTTACAATCCATCCTGGGTTTCCTAAATTTTGGAAGCACTTACATTCTAAATTATGCAGAAAGGGTTAAACCTCTCTACGCACTAATCAAACCTGATTTTCAATCAAAAATTGGACACATGAACACACAGAAATCTTGCGTTCACTCCAAGCTAACATGTTAGCAACAAATCACTTACAAACACGCGTAAGTCAACGCAACTTGGTGATCCGAACAATTTCGGGTCAATGCGGATTCACCTACCTAACATTTAATGAGGGTGAAAAAGTACCAATAGCATATAAATCACATTTGTATACACAAGCAGAAATGCGCTTCACTTCAACAGAAAAAATACTGACAGCAGTTCAAACCGCTGTAGCAAAAGAAAGAGCTCTAGCCCAAGGGAAACGCATTATTGTCGTAACCCCAGTACCGGCCTTAGAGGCGGTAACTAAAGCGAGCATTCCAAATGCTATAGCATTACATCCTAGATGGATACAATGGGTTAATTCTCTTGCTGCAACAGATGTTGAATATGTTTTTGATCCTGATTTAAAAACACAAGCGTTCCTGCAATATTAACATGAATGTCCTCTGCCCACTGAAATTCTGCCTCTCGATCAGTACGAATTCATAATTTACACTGACGGATCCGCACAACCCGCTACAGGGAGTAAGCAAGCTTACAGTGCAGCGTGCGCAATCGTTAAAGGTCACATGCGCGATGGTAACTTCAGACCAATGGTCACTAAGACTCAATCTCTAGGAGATTGTACAGCTCAGCGAGCTGAACTACAAGCATTCAAACTGGCACTTGAAAGTACAGATCGCGAATTCCCCACACTAATAGTGTGCGATTCTTTCTACTGTGTGCAGTCGTATAATGAATATATACAAAATTGGCTTGAAAATGGGTTCAAAGATGCAAAAGGTGGCACAATAAAGCATAAAACGCTTTGGGAACAAGTAGTTCCGTTAAAAAGCGAACTACCAAAGGCTCACGTGATACACACGCTGAGTCATCAACGTGATGGCGTTCACGTTGCAGGGAATTCATTGGCTGATGAAGCCGCAAAGGGGGCTGTTCAGACGGCTTCCGTAGCTGCGATCACTCGTTCAAAAATGAGAATAGACAGTGAGATAATGTTGGCTGTCAATGCTACGAGCAAAGGCAGTGGTGCAGCGTTACCAAAAAAGTTTTCACTCAAGTACTCTTATGTAATTGATGCGAACAACGTTCCTTTTGCTCGAATCCCTGGAGTGGGGGATAGGGTAATTCCAAACAAGGAACGTAGATTAGGACTAATCCTAGCAGCACATGAAGGAATAGCCTCTGCCCATGCAGGTATTTCTGCAACAGTATCTTTACTGAAACAAAGATATTGGTGGCCTGGCATTAGAAAACAGACCAAAAACTATGTTTTGGAATGTGAAATTTGCCAACAGATGAAAGTCTCCACAGTGAAACGTCCTGCGCAGACACCCCTGTTAATTTCAGACAAACCATTAGTTTGTGTTTACCTGGACCACTGCGGTCCCTTGCAAAGGGACGGTAACTATAAATATATAATGGTCACAGTGGATTCTTGCTCTAGGTTCCTATGGATATGGCCTCAGTGCTTGGCTAACGCTCGAACTGTTATAAAAGATTTGCGAGTCTTTATCGGCACATATGCAATAGGCACGCTACATTCTGACCAGGGCCCTGCGTTTAGCTCTCGGGCTTACAAAGAAGCAATGGCCAGTCTGGGCGTTCCATTGCGGTACTCCTCTCCGTTTCATCCTGAGGGAAATTCTGTTGTGGAAAGGAAAAACCGGGACATAAAGCAGTCTATAACAGCTAGGGTATTAGGTTTGGGTGATGGGTGGGTCAAACATCTTTATGGGGTCCAACGCTCATTAATTAATTTGCCAAGAAGTTCTCTAGGGGGAGTCACTCCATATGAGGTCCTATTTGGGACAAGAATGTGGGTTCCTGATCTCGAATGTAAAGGCAAAGTGGTGGAAAATAAACCCTTTGATATCAAAGATCGTTTGGCTGTTTTACAGGATCTAAATGAACTAAGATCGAAACAAAGCAACGTATTCCTGAAGCCAACCACCACTGGGGAAAAACCGGCGGTCCCAGCAAGGCCTGTCTGGATTCCAAAAGTGGGGGATCTAGTCAGAGAGAAGATTGCGGACAAGAAGGAATTTGGACCTTCTTACAGACAACCAGTACCTGTCCTAGCCGTACATGGAACAAGAACAGTACTTCTGCCGCCCTTGCTGGAAAAAAGGAGAAAAGATTTGTGTCAAATGACCTCATCAAACCACAGTATGTGGCCAATACTAAATAGTAGGCCTCGTGGACTCGACCTAGTAGCAGACGCACTCCTCTCGCTACTATCCAAGAGGTTCAGACGGAAAGACTGATAACCATCGAGAATTCAGCAGTAACAGATGAAGGACTAAGCAACAATGCTATGGAACTCATCCCTCTTGAGACTCAAGTAACAGTTCGTCCAAATACACCTGTCTACACCAATGTAACAAGTGATCAACTGGTTCCAGCGATTTCAACAAATCCTGATGCTATTCCAACAATTGACAGAACTGCTTCTGGCTATTTCATTAACTTTGATACGTTTTCTGAGGATCTGAGTGAGCCTGAAACATCGCCAGCATCAAAAGCTTTTAAACAACAAGCACAAGACTTTTTTCATTTTCTGAGAAAGACTTATCTGGTTTCACCATGGATTGAACTGTGGATTATTTCTGGAATATTTTTCTTTCTGCTTTGGCTAGCTTTGGTTATGACTATCAGCGTGCTTATAAATGGCAGATACATCCATTTGGACATTGAAAGTAAAGATGTGAACTTACTTTTAAAACCACACAAATCATCCCATCGTGAAACAAGAGACTTGTCAGCAGTGAACATCACAGCCGTTCCTATACAGGATGGTATAGTGTGGGACAAAACAGATTTCGATATCTTTGGCCCTACGGAACATTTGAACATTCCACATTTATTTAAGATTTCACTAAGTGATTTTGTTTCATCCAGTACCTATTCTGATGATTGGGACTTTGAAACTGTAAATGATATGATGTTTGACCTAGAAAAGTCTGCTGCATTTTCTAATAATGAATATTTAGAGGGTTCATCAGACTATGAACAGCTGTATTGCTATAACCACTATGGTCATCATTTTTTGCATAAATCTGCAACACCTAGAAATGTGTTTATGTTTAACCAATGGGAGCATTGTCCTACACCACCAAAAGGTAGTTCGAAAACGTTTGCTAAAAGTTTCCATATTTTTCAGGATACAATACATCTGATCCAGAAACATTTTACTATAAAAATGTAAACAAAACAGGACTGAAAATTATGTTAACTAATACAAAACAGATTTACTCTGCAGCATTTATTGCCCAACTGTCTAGACATGGTTTCGTCTTGTGGAAAGACCCAATAGACACGAAATCTGTCTGGGGTACTAAAGATTGGCAAGTGCAGGGGATAGAAGCTTTGTTTAGAGCCTGTATCATCCCTCAGCAAATAATGTTTTTGAACGACACTGTGCAACAAATGTCTTGCCTTGGTTTAGCCAAGATGAAAGACATGAAAACACCTTCTGTACCAACACCTGCCAGTAATAACAATACACAGGCAGCGGTTACAGTTGACACAATACTTCAAAACAACAGAACAAATCCTGATTGGAGAAAATGGTTGATCTGGCCCACAGACACAAACATCTGTCAAGAAAGATTCCTGAATAAAACACAGGGGTTTACTATCCATAGGCCAGACCCACGATACGTCCAAAGACAGCATCCGGGGGTAGTAACAACATACAGTGTAGGAAAATTATGCCTCGATTGGCTGCAAAAATCTACACTTAAGGATGTGAAACAACACTTATCTTTACTTAAAGAAGACGCAGACCTTAGGGAATTCTTGCTTGGACCAAGAAAACCGCGTCAAAAATGTTTCATATATGCCGGCATCTATGCTGCTTATAATGAAGCATGGAAGGTGACACAGGCAGAGGCCGCAGAACGAATACGTGAACTTGATCGTATTAACTTAGAGAAAACTCTCACTGTGGTCGACAATGGGTTAACAACTTTGTCATCTAGAATGTATTCATTGGACAACATTGTATCCTCTGCTATTGACATACTGTAACAAGATTTAGCCATGTTACAGCAAGGCCAATCTCAGTTACGTTCTATTATGTTATTAAGCTGGACGCTGCAATCTTTGCGTGTGGGCTATGTGATTTGGCGTTTTATCAACACGTCAGCTCTGTTTGCAGAATACAATCTAACTGATAAACAGATCGAACTGGCACAAAGAGGAGCAAAGTATACAGTGCTGAGCATTGAAAAACTGGAAAAGTTACCATTCACAGTGGCAGAAAAACCAGCTACAGAATGGCTTATTCATGGCAAAATCACTCTGCCTGTCACTACTTTTCAGTTTCAGTATTGCCTCAAACAAATGCAAGCAGGCAAATATGAAAAGTTGGGTAAAGAATGCATTAAGACATCCTGGAATTTACCCTACACATACAGATGTTGGAGTGGGGATTGATCCAGCGCGGCTAATATACATTTCTCCTCAAGACACGAATTCAGGTAAATCATTCATAATCTATTATCCCAATATGACGGTGGGGCCCATAAGACCGCATATCATCCATTCATCCATTCACTGGATTACACCCCAAGGAGAAATGTGTTGCTGGAGGAACAGGATACCTTGTTAAATTAGACAGAATAAAGCCTCAGACATCATATACATTAGACTTTGATCCTGTCGGTTCCAAACATCAAGGTATTCCGCTCTTTGGTCGATGGACCAACTAGTAGAATAAGTTGATGGTGATTAAGACCAGCTCAATCACTGTAAAACCTGTTAAACTTTAAACTTATTAATGAACTAAAGAACCACAGACTCATTGTTAATTAGAATAAAATTTTATCTAAATTTTCATTTGCACGGGTGAGATTCTTAATGTATTAATCACTTTAATACATTAATAACATTTATATGAAAAGTTCTAATAAAGAATTTTAAATTTATGCATTACCCATTTAGATGCAGATAGGAATGGTTCACCAAAAAGAAGATAAACCGTAGATCACAGAATAGACTCCCAAACTGACTGACTGTCCCGCTAATGGCCTCCTCGACCGGACCTCCCGTACAGATTTCCCGCAACGGTCTCGTTCCTTCCCCAGTCAAGTTCGAAGTCCAAAAATGATAAAGTCCTTTAGTTATGTTGTGGTGGAAAAATGGAAAATAGGAAAAAATGGTATGGCAAGAATTACCAATGGCGGCAGTAGCATCAATAGCAGTGGCCACAGCAGCAGCAAAAAAGGCAACCCAAAGAAGTAACCTATAGAAGCAGCCCCTCCCACATAAGAGCAGTCCCTTTTATACCCTACTTCTAGCTTACTACACAAAAAGTTGCAATGCTTAGGGGCAGGAATCACGCTAATTGGTCCTTTTGAGGGGTGGTGATAATCACCTCATCGCCTTCCTTGTTCAAACTGGTTTCGGGGATAGTTAAGAGTACAACGGTTTCTCATGACCTTTGGGTAAAAGCAGTCCAATTTGTTCATTCATTTTGTTGCAATCCCGATGGTCACAATTTGGTTAGTCCTTTGTTGCTCATGTACTTTTCTCATTTATTCCCACGAATACACGCTGAGTCTTTCTTGGCACCCTCCTTATGGCAGGTCAACGCGACCTTGACATCTCTCACTCCGTGCACGGGCCGTACCCACGTGGTTCAGCTCCTTTATTTCTTCTGCTCAGAGGCCATCTTTAACTTAACACGTGACCTCATCTTGTCTCGGCAGCCATTTTCGCAGCATGGCCTAACAGGCCCGAATGAACTATCATAAGAACAAACACAATCAAAATTAAAACAAAGAAAATAAGCCTTTCTGTTTACCACCCGTCATTCTAAAGACCCATATTAGATGTTACCTAGCAGAAGCGACATTTAAAGCCATTTTACTTACCATCCGCATTCTTTGCCACAATACAATTCTACCATATAGCATAAATCATGCGGTTTTACTCTAATTAGTACGCAAATCACAATATTAGTATCAATCAACTTTACAATTGTAAATAAATTAGATTTTGCACAAATTGCGGTTACCCTTTATGTAGTGTTTACTAAAGGTGCATTTGTCGATTAATTCATGCTCCATCAAACAATTAGTATAGTTAATTCATTAAAACTCATTAATTTTTCAAAAGAGGGGGGTACAAATTATTTTTATTTATCCTGCTCCATCAGGATCGTGAAGTGTTTCTGAGCGGTACACACTTTGAAAGTGCACTAAGCGGTTCACTAATTTGTCAGGACATTTCTTTACACGCGGCTTGTAATGGTTCTGTGGCAAATTTGTCCTGCCACCAGCAGGGTACACCAGCTACTGTGATTAATCCAACGTTTGGCCAACTTTCTAACGGGAGTTACCTCATGTTGAATGATCAGAGTTGCTGTGGCATGTTGCCAGGCATCCCATATCTAGTAACGGTGGACTCCAGGGTCACTTGCTGTATGCAAGTATTGTTTGCCCCAATAGACACAGTCAGGGAGTCGCCTCTATGGCCTTCGTTGAATGTCACTTTTATACGATTTGATACTTTAAGCAGAATGAAAGCCATGCTTATACAACAAACAGTGCCTCTGACCTCGGCCAAAGAAATCTATGATTTACAAGTTGCAAGGACTTCGGCTGAGATACAGGCTTTAATTCGTACAAACTGCCCTATACATTTCTTAGAAATGATGGGACGTATCTTTAACATGTCTGATACGAGCGGAATTGTACATGTATTTAAGACCATCTGTTCCGGACTATTAGCACCTTTCCAGGCAGTCCTCAGAATCATCCCAAACTTCGCACATTCGGTGTTTGGTGGTGTGCCGTTAATTCTAGCACTTGTTGCAGGAATTCCATTCCTATTAATACTACTACGCTATGGCAAGCCTATTCGCCAACATCATTCCGAGCGATGTGGAGAAAGCTCTCCTTGAACGGAAATGCCGTGAGCGAATAGTACTGCTTTTGGGCATGCCTCGTCTACGGAAACTTAATACAACGTGGTTCCTGTCATTCAGACCAATCTGGCAAGATTGCATCTTACCTGTTCTACGCTGCCTGTTTTGCGGTGAAGAATGCGTGCTAGACACCTGTCTAACACTTCCATCAGTCATGCCAACGGATATCGATACTCTGCTGGACCCGATAACGGCCCATGCTCTGTGTTGTCCCCAGAGGCTACCAATCCTGATGACGGAATTCATTGAGATCTCACAGACGCTTCCTGCAGCTGCTGAGGTATGAGATGGATCAACGGGCACACAGGTAACAATGGACGCGAACATTGCATCTTCTGCTGAAGGCGATGTTCCTCATCTCTGTGCAATTAACCTTCTGAGCGAGGTGTTCCAAATGTCACCAACTTCGGTAGACGATATTTTGGCTACGGAAATAGATGATCTCATGTTTACGCCAGACCCATACACTGCCTTTGATTCGGCTCACAGTGTACCAGGGAAGCAATGAAATTTGGCCTTCATATTTTCAAAACTTGGAACTTTTCCCAGAATTGAACTTTTTTCTTTTCAATTATTGAAAATACATGGCAAAAAACGATCTGCTTACAGTAGAACTAGTCTTATAAAACGGACTTCTTTGAATACTTCCAGGGACACATTGTCACCTTTCTTGTCTAACATTTCATTTATACCATGATATGCAATGGTTTTGATTTTTTGAGAACTTATCAACCATTTCATCATATGTATCTATTTCTGTTTATTCATTCATGTTGCATTTATTTCGGTAATATGCTTAGAATGAAAACGATGCTTTAAATGTACAGTACCTATTGCATTCAACAGTTTATTTTAAACTTCTTTTAATATGCTTTTAGAAATGTTTTTAGCAACATGTGGTACTCAATTTAATGTTCAGCATTTAGTATTATCGTTCATTCGAAAGTGGAGTGGGTGTTGTATTCCGCTTTAGGTCTCCGTATATAGGTTTTCCTGAAACATGTCCTTATATAGGCACAATTCGCATTGCCCTTATATAGGCATAGAATCCCAGTCCTTATTTAGGCATTAGCCGTGCACTTCAAATACAGGCATGGTCACCAACATCTGTCCACCCTAACGTCACAACGAGTTCTTAGAAACCAGACCCTTAAGCTTTCGGGAGTTCCCCTAGCACAGGATTATTGATTTCTCCAAGAACTCATCTATTATGTCTGAACCGTTATACCTTAAGGGTTCATTCCTGACGTCTTCCTCTGTCCGACTTCATGTCAATGCTAACAATCCAAGGCACCTACCAGGTATAAATATACCTTCCCTTGCCCAAGCAAGTTAGAGGAGACCTCGACTTCAGAGGAGCCCGTATCCCGGCTGATGCACTGAGAAGACGCTGTCATTCCTGCTCGCAGAAGAATCCAGCTTCCAGTGTTCTGACTCCCTTCGCGGGGTGTTAGAGTTCCAGATCCGGCAAGAGATTCCCACCTCTCTCATTCTCAAGGTATGGAGCTGACTAGAACCTAGAGGGACTCTTGGCATACTAAACTTAACATACTCTTAGTATAGCATACTAGAGAATACTCCACCTACTTCTTACCTTTCCCTACACCTAGACTAGGTTAGGTACATTGGGGTAGAACTAGCTTAGAGACGCATCGTATGAGTACTCGCATTTTTAGCTCATGTTATTTATGTACGTGAATATATGCTAAAAGATAATGCTAGCGCAGTATTATTTATTTCTACTGCTTACGCTGTACATTATTTATCTTGCATACTGTCTTGTGATCATAACAGCACATATCTCTTACACGAGAAACAAGATTGTTCAATAAAACCCTTTTATTGAAATGCCCGTCTTTCCTTTCTGTGTAACTCTGTAGAAACTAAGCATGCACGATTGACTGAGTGAAACTGTTATCTATTGTTTCCACGATTCTGAGACGTGTTCCGATTCTAAAGGGAAACAAAGTGGTCATGTTTATGCGGTTGCCAGAAACTACTCCTTCTTGTTCTCAAGGAGTTTCTAGTGGCCTCTGAGCTAGCTGGCACAAGTAATTAAGTTTAATATACTCGATAGGGACATACCGACCTCAGTCCTATGTCAAGCCTATAGGTTATATTATTCCAATGCGCAGAGCCTATTAGGGAAATAGGAACTACACTACACTCTCCCCGACCTCCTGTCTGCTGAAGAACACAATGGGCCAGTAGAAGGTGTCAACCTCTCCCCTACTCTGACCCCGGAACAGCAGAGTGACTGTCGCCAGTTGATGGGAGAGTTTTCCTAACTGTTCTCCCTTAGCCCTGGGCTTACACATTTGTTTACCCATGAGATAGACACTGGACACAATCCACCTGTAAAAATAACATTTACAGGCTGTCAGATAAGTTGAGGGCCAGTATCAAGGAAGAGGTCTCCAAGGTGCTGGTGTTAGGGGTGATTGAGCCCTCCAAAAGACCCTGGTCTAGCCCTGTGGTGCTGGTACCCAAGGCTGCCCCACCGGGCACCTCCCCAGAACTTAGGTTCTGTGTGGACTACAGGGGACTCAATTCCATTGCGAAGAATGGTGCACACCCCATACCCTGAGCTCATCGACATGCTGGGCACTGCCAAGTTCCTCAGTAGCTTTGATCTCAACTCAGGGTACTGGCAGAGTGCTCTGACTGAGGGGGCAAAATAGAGGTCTGTATTCTTGACCGCAGAAGGCCCCTTCAAATCAATTTAAGGTGATACCCTTTGGCTTGAAGAATGCCTGTGTCACCTTTTAGAGATTGGTTAACAGGGTCCGTGCTGGAATAGAGGCATTCTATGCCACCTACCGAGACGACATAGGTGTCTTCAGCTCTAGATGGAAGGAATACCTGTACCACCTCCAGGCGGTGCTTTGGGCCCTGCAGCAGTCAGGCCTGAATGTCAAGGCCAGTAACTGCCAGATAGGGCAGGGTTTCAAGGTGTATATATGGGCTACATGGTGGGCGAGGGCAAGGTACAGCCCCTCCAGGCCATGATTGAGGCTATCCTCGCCTTGCAAGCCCTAAAACACAGACTGAGGTGAGGGCCTTCCTGGCCTCACAGGATACTATAGCAGGTTTATTAAGGGATTGGCACCATTGCTGCCCTTTTAACAAAGCTGACTTCAAAGAAGCATTCCAAAAAGGTGATCTGTATAGAGGCCTGACAAAAAGTCTTTGACACCCTCAAGGAGCCCATGTGTACAGCGCCTGTACTCAAGGCTCCTGACTTCTCTAAGGATAAGGAGTTTATTGTGCATACAGACACATCAGAGCATGGCATAGGGGCTGTCTCAGCACAGTTAAATGAGGAGGGCTTAGACCAACCAGGTAGCCTTCATCAGCAGGAGGTTACTTCCCTGGGTACAGAGGTAGAGTGCAAATGAAAGGGAGGCCTTGCTGTGGTCTGGGCACTAAAGAAGCTGAGGCCACATCTGTTTGGGACTCACTTTTGGGTTCAGAAAGACCACAGGCCCCTCAGATGGCTCATGCAAATGAGGGGTGAAAATCCCAAGCTGTTGAGGTGGTCAGTCTCCCTACAGGGAATGGATTTTATGGTTCAAATTTCTTTATTGGGATTTTGCAAGAAATCATAGAAACAAAACATTGAACAACGGCATTACAACGCCCCAAACATAGTCAACAAAACAGTTGCAATGGAAAACCCTTTACTACCCCCCTCCCACACCCCCAAAACCAGGAGGGTCACATCATAGGCATCGAAGGTGGAAGGCACTATTCAATCTACATGAAATAGTCGGGACGCTTCTAACAGTCTATGAAGGGTCACCAACGTCTGTCAGACGCAGAAGGTGCAGGTATTTGGGACAGGTCAATGCACGGAACTCTGCCGAGAGGAAGTCTATGTGTGGGTGTTAAAAGTCTCTGTAAGAGCCGCCCAGAGCTGGCAGGACCAGGGTACGCTACTCCATCCCCAACACATGCCATAACCTATAGAGCCACCCAAGGTGTGTCGGATTTTCATCTTTACCCCAGTGACTGAGGATATTCTGGAGAGACGCTCCCAGCGCCAAACCTATCTGTTGTCCCGTACGCAATTTGAGTGGAAATGTAAGTGCATTATAGAGGCCTAAGACAATGTATGCAAGGAAGTGAGGTAATTGAGTGTTGAGGTGGATATCAGTATCGTTCAGGATTCTGTCCCAATATTGTTGGAGTTTGGGGCATTCCCACAGCAGGTGTATGAGTGTTCTCAGGGACCCCCAGTGTCTCCAGCAGTCAGTACTGCATGATGGGTTGCTCCTATGCAGTTGCACCGACGTGAGACACCAATACATAACTATTTTTGTAGCCTTCTCTGTGCTGGCCATGTTATGTGCTGTGTGGCGTGAACTGTAGAATATCTCCTCCCATTCCTTTGTCGTTAGCTGCCGTCCCAGTTCCCGCTCCCAGCGTTTCTGCCCAGAGTACTTAGTCGCCAGTGTAGCCTGCTGCATAAGGCTGCATAGGTCAGTAATGAGATTCTTGTCTGTTTTTTGGGTGAAATGCAGTAAGAGGCTGCTGGGGTCCCAGGTGCCCAGTGGAATGCATTACCCAATGTCTAACCTGCAAGTATCGCAGCGACTCCATCTCCGGGAGGCCGTAATCCTGTGTCACGGACCTGCAATGGACATCGGCACATCTGAAACTGTACAGTAAGTTGCGCCACCAGTCATGCACCCCCAAGAGGGCATTACTTACAATAGAATCTCACCACAGCAGCTCTCGGCAAAGGTAACAAATCACTACATACAGGACTATAACTGCTAGCGCGTATTACCCTCAGCATCTCATGCCCAGCTTTCTGCAGTATTTAGGGGTTGCCACCAAGGATAGTTGGCGGGTGAAGTAACCCGAAAATTTACCTAGTTCAGGTCTGGACAGTTAATTATTGTGGGGCATGTGTGTAAGGTGCCTTTCAGCACTTTCGGATTGGAAAAGGTCTCCCTTCCTTCAGGTGATTATTCAGTGATTAAACTGAAGGCAACAGCATGCGGTCCTTCTATTCCAAGATTCCAGGCTACTTGCTGATCTGGTTGCATGAAAAGGTAATACAGATACTGAAGTGAGTGTGGTGGGATGCACAGGGGAGTGTTTGCATTAGGTGTGATGATATGTGGGTAATTCTGTTTATGTTTTTATCATAGTTTGCACCATATCCTCCACACCCACCTGGTATTTTGTCAAGTGCAACGCCAACCCAGCAACCACATATGAGGTTGTCCAGTGAGCCAACGGACCAGATCTTGTTTCTTTATTATTTTGTACCACTCCCTTCATTGTGACAGGCGCCAGCAGAAATGCTGTCCGCATCGCAGTGAGGGATGTGGTAGGACAAGCACAAACATCGCTCCAGCTGGGTTCAGGATATCTCAGATTAGTGCATCTGACAGCCTGTAAGAGGAAGAGGATTCTTGGGGGAGCCGTCATCTTCAGCTTTGCAAACCGGCTGAGCCAGGAAAGCCAGTATAGCATCCATTGTGCTAGGTCTCTTCTAATATGTCGATGGAGGAGTTGGCAATTAATGTTCACTGTCTCCTGAACAGCCAGGGCTAATTGGATACCTAAGTACGGTATCGAGCTGGATTGCCAATGAATTGGGCAGTGTCACGCCAAGAGAGCCTCCATCTCTCTTGGGACCGAGATGTTCAGAGCCTGCAAATTCTGAATGTTTACCTGAAATCCCTTTGCCCCGCTGAAGGCCTCCATCTCAACTACGAAAGCCGGGAGGGCCTCCCTTTGGTGGTCTAATGCCACTATGACATCATCAGCGTAGAGGTTAATCGTATGTTCCTCCCCACCAAAGGCAACCTCAGTGATGCAGGGATTGTCACACAACCTTTAAGCACAGGGCTCCATGTACAGGGCAAAGAGCAGAGGTGAAACCGGACACCCCTGCCTTGTCCCCCTGTGAATAGGAAATTGGGACGATCCCTGATCATTCACTCGTACCATCACCCATGGTTGGCCACAGTTGCAGAGTACCCATGTGAGGAACTGGGGCCCAAAACCGAAGTGATGAAGCATCGGCGCTAGATACTGCCAGTGCACCCGGTTGAACGCCTTTTTGGGGTCTATGGCCAAAAGCATGACTGTATCGGGCTTGTCATTTAATTAAAAGCCAGGTCAGAATCAGAGCCAATTTCATACAGAAGGTTTTATAAAACAGTGCCGGAAATCCCTCTGGCCTTGGCAATTTAAGGAGCTTATGTCTTGTGATGGAGGAGATCACCTCCTCAATACAGCTCTTGAGGTACGGCGAATCGTCTTGGACCACTGTCAGCTGCAAAGTGTGCGTTTCTCTCAAGTAAAGATGTGGGCCCTCGGCAGAAAGGGTTTGCCATGAATAGAGTTCTGCATAAAAATCGCAGAATGTAGATGTAAGGCACTATCTCCATCAAGCTCTGTGCCGTCATGCGACCTAAGGGACTCTATTCCAGTAACTTGCCGCTGCCCACTAAGGCGGTTGACAAGCAAACGCCCACATTTGCACCCCCTGATGTAAAAAGAATGCCAGAGTTGAAACAGCATCTACTCAGTATTGTCCAGGTTACGTAACGCCAGTTGGGTCCTTGCGGGTTCCAGCAGCACCCATACCCGTGGAGCACCAGTGCGCTTATGTATACGCTTGAGCTCCTGCACCTGTTGAGTCAGGAGTTCCCTCTTTTCGTGTCGTATTTTATTGTTCACCACAGCTATGGCTATGAATTCCCCCCCGGATGACTGCTTTTAGAGTCTCCCACAGGAGAAACCTTGGGCGTCATCCATATCTTTGATTTCAAGGTAACTAGTAAGCGCTTGGTTGATCTGCTCCACTACTTCTGGTACCTGCAGTATAGTTTCCCTTAGTCTCCACAGTTGAGGTGTTCGTGGCAAGGGTGGGAGTGCTAATGAGAGAGCGAGAGACCGCTGCGTGGCCTGAAAGGGATTGCGGCTCTGTCTCAACTGCCATAAGGAGGTTCTGCTTCTCTCTGGTCCCCAGGAAATGGTCAAGGCAGGCATAGGTCTTGTGTGCGTGAGAATAAAAGGTATAGTCCCTAGTCTGGGGTGACGTTCCCACCAAATGTCTCTCAGCCCCATCTGCCGTCGCCATTGTATTCTCTCCTGGGAAAGCACCTGTGAGCCTCCATATCGTATTCGGACCTATTGAGGTCGCTGTCAAACACCAAATTCAAGCCCCCACATCAGAACTTTCTTGTCTTGAGAGGCTATAATTTCTGCTACTGCCCGCCTAAGGAAGCACTCTTGGCCATTATTAGGGGCATGGAGGGAGCCACCACAAAGGTGTGGTCTCCCACACTAACCATGTACGTCAGTAACCTTCCCTTAAATTCCACCAGCTTGTCGTCCACTTTCGCTCGAAAGGAGCAAGAGACTAGAAGAGCACCCCCCCCTGTTTTATTTGTTGCTGAGAAGAAACACTGCGCCCAGTACCTGAGTCTATGGCAAATCCCCTGCAACCAGGTAGGTCTCCTGTAAAAGACATTGATCTGCTCCTGACTGTTCGAGAAATGAGATAACAGCTCGGTACTTGGCCGGGTTGTTAAGCCCCTTCAACTTAAGGGTGAGGACTTTAAAGCTATCATGTGGTGAGGGTAATGACAAACAGACGCCATGCGTTTACCCCAAACAAGAGTCTAGCTATGCAATCCCAGATACAACACTTTACATGGTGAACCGTGCACTGGAAAGTGTCTGTAGTGAAGTGCACAGGACTAAGGTGCAAGTGTCCCTCCCCACACAAAATAACAATAAACAGTAACCAAAATAAGAGAACAACTAAGTAGAGGTGGTCAGCATTTTCACCATCGCCCCATGGAGTATTTGGGTGTGAGGGACCATGACATCTCATACTCCTCTCTCTCCCATGTCCCGTCACCTGAACCCCACCCCACTGGCTCCCACCTCACCGGCATTGTCCAAAATACAAGAGTCCCAACCATCTTCAGGTACCCTACTGTCTGTCAGGATCCCCGGATAGTACGTAAAAATACTGCTCTTAGTTCCTTGGCCATCGTCTCGAGATCTGGTCGATGACCCTTGGCAGAGGTTGGCCCCCTTGCCAACGTAGGTGCTTCCGGGGTTTCTGTGCTCAAGGAGTGGACTTTTGCTCACTGTCAGAGGACTTGTTGATCTGTAGATGTTTGCTCCTCTGTCAGGGAATGGATCTGGTAGAGTCTCCCCTCCCGCAGAAGGCAATATGGAAGGGCTGTCCCCAGGAGTAGGTCACTCCTTTCGCCTGGAGGTCAGCAGTGACGGGCAAGAATGTGTGCCTCTTCAGTAAGGTGAGAGTGGGCAGATCCTGATAGAGCACCAGTGTGTGTCCTCGGAACTGCAAGGGGTGTAGGTCTCTAGCTTTACATAGGATCTGTTCCTTAAGCTGAAAATCATGGACGCAAACCAGAATGTCGGCAGGGCGGTTGCCCTCCTGTCATGGGGGACCCACTCTATGTACTCTGTCTAGCTGTATCTCTTTGTCAAGTAGGGTGTCCAGCATCTGAGTAAAGAGGGCCTGCACGTATTTCCCTATGTCGGCTTACTCACTGTTGTTTAGGGCCCCCGAACCCGTATATTATTGCACCTAAACCAGTTTTTCAGGTATTCCGCATGTGCTTGCAAGTCAATGTGCTGTTCCTGGAGCCGGATGACCTCTTGCTGCAGTTTCTCAATCTCCTCATCATGGCTAGAATTGTGTTCTTCCAGTGTGGAGACCCTATCTCTCAACTCTTCCAGCTCCCGACGGGTCTCTTTCAGGTCTTGGCATAGGTCATTTTTAAAAGTTTGAAGAGCCTTCCGAAGGGAAGCGAACAAGGCATCCAGGAAGGCGTGGTTAACCGGGCCCTCATTGTTGTCTCTGTCGGTATGGTGCTCCGTGCAGGCAGGAGGAGCTTTGTCTCCTGTCTGGCTCCCAGATGGTTTGGTCAGCATCTCTTTTAGGGAGCAGTCTTTCTTAGCCCAGGTGGTAACCATGGCTGTTCCAGGATTCACCTCTCCCATCTGGGTGGGAGACTGCAGATGCCACCCCCCTTTGTGCCCCAGAGGTGGGCATGGGGGACCCCTCGACCTGTTATCTATGAGCGTGTGGGCTGCATTTCCAAGGTCAACTGGGCTTGCCTCCACTCCACCCCGGTGCCAGCTGTTGCTGCTCATGACCTATGCGCCGTCAGAGCAGGCTCTCCGTTATGCTCTTGGTACCGCCACTATCTCTTCCATGTGTTCGCCTCCGTCTTAGCTGTCGCGGTCAGCCACGGCACAATGCGCTACTCCTGTGGAGCCCCGCAGTGTCTGCCATCCTGAAGGGCACAGGCTGGAGTGGGTTGCACTGCTGATGGCCTCTGCAGCACTGTGGGAAGCTCCATCTCATTCACTGTTCCCCCTGCACTCACCGGGCACCCTGCTCCAGAGTGCGGCGGAGGATTATGCACTTCACTGGGCTCCCGGCCTCATTGTGTTCACCACTGCTTCACACGGCTGGTCCAGAGAGGGAGCATCCCAGAAGGCCCAGTGTTCATTCATAGGCCATGCTCGATTCAAAGCCAGACTCCAAATTGCCAGCTGGTGCGTCACTCATCCATGCAAGGCCCCTCACTCTCACCTCGTCTGCTGGCGGGGTAGCAGTTGTACAGAGGTCTCCTCCAAGGCCCCTTTCCCGGGTCGCTGCACCCCAGGAGCCAGTCAACACATGTATGTAGTGGGTGGGGGGGCAAGCATGCAGGACCAAGCTCCTAGGTATATCTGGGGTTGTTCAAGGCTGGTCCAGGCTCCCTGCAGCTGAAATGAGTCCAAAGTGCCACACCAGTGCTGTACGCGGCACCCCCATTGGTCGCTGGTCATGCGCCTCACTCCTCTGACAGCCCTCACCCAGAACAGACGCACTTTACTCCAGGAGGCTACATCCACCCCCTCACTGCCGCGCTATCTCTGTGGCTTTGCAGAGCTTTCCGCAGTCCTCCTCTCAGTACTTCCCCGCGGCCGCTACCATCTTGACTGTCGCAGTCGTCCATGGCACCATGAGGCTCTGTGCACGGATCCCGGGGAACTCTCCGGGTTCAATGCCTCCTCGGGCATCCCGTGAGTCTCAGCAGGCACAAAGGCTATTTCGGGGCTTTGGGCAGGCTGGTGTGCAGGGAGTCAGCAAGGCCGCACAGCGGTGGGGACGGAGGGAAGAGAGAGTGCGTCCTATCCATCTGCCATCTTGGCCACACCCCAGGGAATGGATTTTATGCTGGAACATCCTCCTGGTTCAGACCACACCAGTGCTGATGGTCTATCCAGGTTCTTATACCTTAGTGATGAGAACACCCAAGAGGTTGGGTAGTTCTCCCCACATTCAGCTGGGGGACACAGGCTAGATCTGTCAGCCTTAGGGTGGTCTTCCCCCAAACATTTTGACATCCTCTTCCATTTTTCTTATCTCGTTTTTGCTGGCCTTCGGACACTGTTGACTAGTGCTAAAGTGCACTTGCTCACACCTCAAACCATGGTAACATTGGCTTATCCCCAATTAGCATATTTAATTTTCTTATATGTCTCTAGAAAAGTGGTACGACATGTACCCAGGACCAGTAAATTAAATACTACTATTGGGCCTGTACCACTGATTGTGCCACCCACTGAAGTAGCCTTTAAACATGTCTCAGGCCTACCATTGCAGCCTATGTGGGCAGTTTCAAATGCAATTTTGCCCTGCAAAATAAACCTTTTGCCAGGTCCAAACCTTCCTTTTTAATACATATAGGTCACCCGTAAGGTAGACCCTGGACAGCCCAGAAGCAAGGGTGCAGTGCATTTAAACAGTTGGACATGCACCTTTATGTTCTACTTGTCCTTGTAATGAAAAACTCTCAAATTTGTTTTTCATTACTGCAAGCCCTACTTCCCCCATAGGATAACATTGGTATTACCTTATTACATGTAATAAGCTGTAATTTCCAATTGGAAACAGGTTAACAGTTTATGTTTGGTTTCTTTGGAATTGTAATGGAAAATTCTCTCTCATGCTGAAGTCAGATTTTAAATTACAATTTTGACATCCCGCCGGGTGTTGGTTCCAAGTACTCCGTCAAGCTAATGGTGGTTCGTCCACCGTTTTTAGATGTTTCTCTGCTGGATTTGTGCCGAAAAGATTTAGATGTTCCCGTTGTGCTGGCGGTGTCCTAGTGGCAGTCTGCTGACGGAGTGAGTTCCTTGTGGAGTGGAGACTGGTAAGTACAACTTATTAATGTGTCAATACCGATATGTGTCATGTTTGCATGAAAAACATATGTAGGCAATGTGTTATGTCTCTTTGGTTGACGCTGTGGCTGTCCCCGCCCAGTGGAGTGGAGGTGCTCGGGCGGGTATTCCATGGCATTTGAGCTCCCGTCAGCATACTGCATCCTGAGCGCCGATGGCACAGACCAGGTGCGGGGCCTCTAGGGGAAGAAACTTGAAGAAGGGCCTGATCTCAAGCAAATGGCATGGAGAGACGTGGGTACAGAGAGCTGGGTAGGCGGTCCTACCATTTCCTCTAGTGGTCGCTCTTTTGGTCGGCGGCTGGGGATGGCCACATGCCCCTGAAATGGTGTCCTGCAGCCGAGCTGTGTCAGTGGCTGCCTTTAAAGACATGTAGGGGTTGCTGCATGGATGCAGACACTGCTGGCATCCCTTGCCTATCCTGCTAATCCAGGAAGGACACAAGAGTGAACGCTGCCTAGACCTTGGGGCAGCCCCGCCCCTGCTGGCTTCGACTACATCAGTGGTCAGGTGGGTCCCCCCCCATCATCTCGGAGAAGTTCACTGAAGCGAGACTGGGAGTGGAGGAGGAGGAGGAGGAATCCTCCGCCACCCTGAATTCCTGGATTGGTGGTGGTCCTGGCTGTGCTGCCCTCCCAGGGGCGAACTGCATTGTCTGATCAACTTTCCTCTCTCCACAACCGGGCATGGGCAAAGACAAAGTAGTGAAACCACCTCCATCTCAAACCTGCATGGAACAATATACCACGGGCGGGGCCAGCACTTGCGATGCTGCTCCGGCTAAGACCCCTCTCCCGGAGGGAGATTTTGTCACTATCCTTCAAGCCATACGCACCTTGCAGGACTCTGTAAAGACCAAAACAGGCGAGGTGCGCATTGACATGGCCCTCATACAGCAAGACCTCCGTAACGCTACAGCTTGAATTTCAGAGGCCGAATCCCGCCTGTCCACAGTGGAGGATGACGTTGTGACTCTGAAGGCGCAGGTCTCGCGGCTGCTGGGCTCCCGTCTGCATACCCGAGTGAGCAGAACCCACACAAGCTGCAACCTTCGTGGAGGCCTGGATCAAGTCCTGGATACCATCGGACTGCCTCTGGGCATCGTTCATCGTGGAACGGGCCCACCGAGCCCTTGCACCTAAGCCGCCGCTGGAAGCCCCACACAGGCCAATCCTTGCCCGGATCCTCCACTTAACGGACAGAGATGTCATCCTGCAAGAGGCTCGCTCTCATCCTAACTTGTCCTACCAAGGAAGTAAGGTGATAATGTTCCTTGACTATACCAGGGAGGTGCAAGCACAGTGTCGATATTACACTGCAGTCAAACAAAAACTATGGGCCCTCAACCTCCAATACAGTCCGCTGTTCCCAGCCCGCCTTAGGGTGGTCTTCAAAAACAAAAGCCACTTCTTCGACACTCCAGAGGCGGCATGGACCTGGGTGACAAGGGGCGCCCAGTCCATCTACAAAACACCACTTCCTCTTCCCCCTTCCAGGTACGATCTACAGCAGGCAAGGATATCAAGCCACAGAGAAGAAGCACCTGTTCCTGCAGATACTATACAGAGTTTAAAGATATTTTGACACCGCGTCTTCAGGCTCTCTACGAGGAAGCTTTGGAGAAAGGTGCCTTTCCAGCAGACATTGACATGGCCACGTTTGTGGTCATCCCTAAGGTGCACTCCCCATCCCCTTCCTGTTTGGACTACCATCCAATTTCACTCATTAACACTGAAGTTAAAATCTATGCCACCATTCTAGCCCTACTTCTTAAGCCTGTACTTGCCACTCTGATACATCTCGATCAATGTGGCTTTATGCCTTTCACAGCACGAGGCACTGCTTGCGGCGCCTGCACGTAGCGATGGCCCATCGCCACCTCCTCTCACTCTACTTGGCCTTGCTACTGATAGACTTCGAAAAAGCCTTTGATACGGTGGACTTGCAATATTTAGAAGGTGTGCTTCTTAGAGCAGGATTCGGCCTACACTTCCGGGGACTTATACGCGAGCTTTACTCCAACCCGTCGGCTCGAGTTCTGATAAATGGTGTTCTTTCTGATGTCTTCCCTATCCATCGGGGAACGAGGCAGTGATGCCCCCTACCTCCCCTCCTCTTCGCCCTTGCACTAGAGCCACTTGCCCGACTTATCTGATGTGATGCGCAAATACCAGTGTGGCAGTGGAAGGGTTCCCATGAACATCGCATCGCTTTATATACAGACGATGTTCTTCTCTTCATTGCGGATCCTGTGCGTTCGGGTCCCTGTTGTCTACGCATCCTGCAGCTATTCTGGGAGGCGTCTGGCCTACGCCTGAACCCAGCCAAATCAACTTTAATACCCCTGCACGTCTCTCGGGAATGAGTGGCATGGCAATCTGACATAACTGTAAGGCAGCTCAGTTTTCGATACCTTGGAATCTGGGTGGCGCTCCACCCAGAACTTACCTGGTCCCTCAATCTCACCCCACTATTAAAGAAAACCAAAGAAGACCTTCGTAAATGGCAGTCCCTTTCCCTGAATCCTCTAGGAAAGATCGCCCTACTCAAAATTATGGTGCTCTCCCGGTTTTTGTATGTACTGCAAAATCTGCCTCTCCACCTCCCGTGCCGGTGGTTCCTATGCCCTAGACAAAATGGCCACAGCATTTCTCTGGGGTAATTCAAAATCACGCATGGCCCTTGCTCATTGCCAGCGGGCCCCCTATGATGGCAGGATCAGGATGACCAACTTTTTTCTTTATTACGTGGCAACTCGCCTCCAAGTGATTAATGATTGGTTCTAAGGGGGAATGTCGATCCCGACATATCGACTGGAGCTTGAGAGCCTGGGGTTCTCCCAGATCCAAGCAATGCTCTATGGCGCTCCGATTCCTCATGCTCTCCCGGCAGTGACTCGAGCGGTCCTTCTTGCATGGCGCTCTGCACTTCGATATACTCAATGGGATGTGAAGCTCACATTACAGATGCCTTGTGACATGGCACTTGGATGAGGGAGGTGGCTGCATTAGAGGGATTCAGAAAGTGGGATTTAATTGGCATTACGCAACTTGGGGATGTTTGGTCGGGGGGAACCTGCATACCTTTTAAGATCTACAAGACATGTACTCCCTTCACTCCACTCCACTCAGTTCTATAAATACCTACAGCTCCGACACGCTATCACCCTCCATGTCCCAGCCAGCACCATACTTCCTGAATTTAGTCCACTTGAGGCCAAACTCCTTATGCTTAACCTGGGGAAGGGAAACAGCGTTTACAACGCTGTCATCACATCGCAGTGCTTTTACAACACGGTCGTTACAACGACCGCGTTGTCAGTACGCGATACCGTTACATCGCAAATCATTAGAACAACTTGCTGTAGGGGGCGCTAAGGTATTGGATATGAAATCCAACACCTTCCCTGCTGTTGCGCAAACTGGAGTAGGAACAGTAAATAATACTATTCCTAAGTCCAGTTCGCCCCCTACAGCAAGTCGTTCTAATGACTTGCGATGTAAAGGTATCACGTACTAACAACGGGGTCGTTGTAACGACCGTGTTGTAAAAGCATGTGATGTAATAGCATGCGTTGTAACATGCTATATTCCCTGGGGAAAGGTGGAGTGTCCCAGATCTACTGTTCTCTCATGAACAACTCCCCAACCACCTTAGATCATCTAAGGAACCGTTGGGAACAATGGTTGGGCCCCCTGGAAGAGGAAGACTGGCGGGATGCCCTTATGGCCCCCGAGTGATCACCATCTCAGCCAAACTGTGGTTGATCCAAATTTACTATCTCCACTGCGCTTATCTCACTCCAGTCAGACTGCACCTTGCTGGTTTTCTCACAACTCCACGATGCCAGCGCTGTGCAGAAGAGCCCGCTGACTTTTACCACATGAGCTGGTCTTGCACTCCTCTCACCAAATACTGGACGAAGGTAGTGAGCAAGCTGGATGTCATTCTGGGATGGGTGGTCCTGCTTACTCCCCTGTGCCTCATCTTGGGGGTTATGGAGGGTTTGGGAGGCTCTTGAGCTGACAAAGCGTTTCTGGGCATGGCCACCATGGTGACCAAATGTGATATAGCAGCCACATGGAAGGACCCTTTCCCCCCTACTATCTCCTGCTGCAATGGAGAAAATAGCTGCCATTGAAAAATCGCTGGAAAAATTCCTTGAAATCCCGGAAGGGAAGAAATTAGCGGACGAGCTGGAGAAAAGGTTAGAGAAACAAGAGAAAGAGATACAGATTAAAAAGATGAAAAAATTCAATAGCGACAGAATTGACTATGCCACTGGAAGGGTATACACTTTCGCCCGCCGGTACAATGCCAATTTTAAAAAAGCAAACCATGGAACAAATTTAAGAACATGAACAAATGAGGCTCTCAAGTGCAGAAAGTTCAGAGGTCAGCTCGGGGGACGAAGGTGCCCAGGGAGGCAGGCCAAGGATGGATTTTTCGGGGGAAATGCGACTGCTGCGAATGACGACATGGGAAAGAGGGAGAGGGTGATGCCCCCTCCTGTGGCAGAAGAACAAAAACAACCATACGCAGCAGGAAGAGGCAAAGGGAAAGGAAAGAAGGGAAAGAGATAAATGAAAATAACCCCATCAATACAAAGGAAGATAATCTGGTGATCAATTTATCCAGCAAGATTTTGAATGACAAACATATCAACTTACTCAATAAAGGACTGACATTCTGCCCTGAATCAGGTTTGGATCTAGCTTCGGCTAGAGTAGACCTTTATAAATTCTGCTGGAAACTAAAATTAAAGAAGTTTTTTGCCACGAGGCCTACTTCCAAACCGAGATCTGAATCAACACAACCCTTGTCCAACCTAACCTGAGAAGACATCGAACCTTTGAGAGTCCTACACAGTCAGACCAATGAAGGAGACCATCATGACACTGAATATGATGGACCATTAGCAATAATGGGGTAACCCTGTGTCCCTCAGAACCTGGGTATGTATGATATATAAAGAAGTGGTTCTGTCGGGAGAGTAACAATTCCTTTGTTCAATGTATGTAATATATCCTGAACATTCAATTTCTAATAGCAAACATTATAAACTTAATGTAAGAAAATGGTTCTACAACACTTTTCAAGAACCAAATTGGGATACAAGGAACACACCACAAAAACAAGGAATTTTGTCAAAAATGACGATTGTATTGTATGAGTATTATGTACACATATTAATGAATATGGCTTTCAATAAAACAATACAATACACGGCAATAAAGTGAATGAAGTGCAGAAAGGTGACTTGTGGTGATAAGTGAAAAAATGCTATACCTGTATTATACAAATAGGTAACATATAAGACAAATAACAATTATGTTGTACTGTCCAATCCTAAAAGCATGAATACACGACCCAAGTGTAACTTTATATTTGGTTCAGGGAAGCTGCATGGACTAGTGTGACTGCAACGTCGACGTTTCGACCCTGGGCCGAAGCGCAGCTTATTATGCGTCAGGGGCGGGTCTTCATCAGGACTGGGAGGTGGGCAAACAAGTGTTGACAGCCTGTGGAATGATGAGAAACAAGGATTCAGGTGTGTCCCGCCTATCTAGTGAGCTAAGCAAGGTAATGCAAGGGTGATTGAGTGCTTACCGCAAGGAATAAATGCCAGGGATCCTATGAAGTAAGTAGATAAGGATCCGAATATGTGAAGAGCTGGGGGACCTACACCAGGAGGTTGTGGTCTAGGAAAAAATCAAAATAATTGTAGACATATTCGTAACTGTCGCAAGAACGTAACACGCGCGGGCCCTGTCTGACTAAGAAAGAAAAAAAATTAATTAAAAATTAATAGCAAAGTGACTAAGGGGTGTGAGTCCTGTTAATATCCAGGAGAAGTAGCGCGCATTCAAAAGGGGGATATTAATTAATCCAGGAAATGAGACGCGCATTCTTAAACACGTATCCTGAAGGTACTGTGTGTTTGAAGTGAATAAATCTAAGGCGTATGGATAATGCTTCAGCAAGGGACCTAATGCCAGGGAGTTAATTAATCCAGAAAATGAGGTGCGCTTTGACAAAAATAACTGATGCAGGAGCACGTAACATTAAAGTGCTGCGCGTCAGAAGGGAGTGCCTAAATTAAAAGCGCTTGTTTAATTTGACTAAACAGTAAAGCGGAACTAGCGCGCATTGTTTGTTTTAAGAGGATTTGCAAAATGCGAAACTGATGCCTATTGGAGATTTAAGCGCATGCAAAGTAAGGAGGCTTCGAGCTATTATTAAAGCATGAAATAGCGCAGTGAAGCGAGTGTTGAACACTGCACAGAGGATATTAATAGAAATACCTGAGAGAACGATGTTATCTCATGAGTACTCCACCAGCCGGTTGGAGACGAGATATGCAATGATTTTACCAACGCCGCCCTCAGGCGATCGTTACGCTGTAAAAAGAAACAAGCATTGGCATAGCCAATAGGTCTCGCCTTTGGGACCTTATAAGTGTTTAGCCATGCAACAGTTGATGTTGTTGCACCAAGGATATTGTGCTGGATAACTAAACACTTATAAGGTCCCAAAGGCGAGACCTATTGGCTATGCCAATGCTTGTTTTTGTTGTGAGCGTTAGCGTTTGGAAAACATTGTGTATTTCTGGGCAAATCACTTAATCTCTCTTTTGTAGCACGTTAACATTTGTGTCATCACCAAGGCTAAATTTTTACTGCTATTTTATCAGGCTCGATATATAACCATGGGCGTATTTATATAAATTTTTTAAAAGAAATACACTGCGCTTTATATTTTATTATGGTTGCATTTCAACTTAAGTTTGTAAAAAAAACACACCGGGCTTTTTGCATCTGTTTGTTTTTAGTGGTCTCATATGTGCATTTTCTTTTTATTCTATAACACTGTTAATTGTACATTTTGTGTCTTTACACTATAAAACACCGTGCATATATTATCATGGCTGCCCGCAATTCTACTTATGTTGGTCCCTACCTAGCCTTAGTCCTCTCACCACACCAGTAAACAAAACAAACCTGTTTTCACGCTGCAACACCATTAATACAGCATGCCCCCCTTTTATACAGCCCCCCTCACAATATCATGTCATAGTAATGCTGCCAAGGTCAATAGGCGCAGGTGCGCGCTCGTCACCATTACACCTACCACGTCCCGCCTTGGCACCCATACTCCAGGCATGCTGCCATGCTGCTCATTCATCACCATCGCATCCTGGCTCATTTCACATCGACTTTAAATTTTTTTTACTATTATTCGAAAATGTTGAGAGTGTGTGGGCATGCCAATAGGTGATAATCTGCTGCATGGCTAAACACTTATAAGGTCCCAAAGGCGAGACCTATTGGCTATGCCAATGCTTGTTATGTTATTCCTGTGAAGAATAAAGAATACTTTGGATACAGTATGGACGGAATGGACTAACTTACTATGGAAACTTCTTGCGGTGCACTTCACATTTGTCGTCGAAATTGCTTTGGTCCTTGGATCACTCTCTGGAAACAGTGGGAGTAGTGGCTGTGCACGCCAAGTTGCTTCAAACTATTGTACTCTGGACTAATTTGGGAAACTGAGAGGGAGGTGCGGTTGCTATATAGGCTCGCTGTTTCATTGTTGTTTGTTCACATAAGATTCAATAAGAAATTCAGGGAGGCAGAAGTTTTCAGATTGTGAGCACACAATTCTGGCACTCACTATACACAAACCTGAGGAAGTAACCTGAACCTGACAGGTACCAAAATACCTCTGAAGATTAGCCTCTTGCTAGAGGCCTTCTCCTCCTTTCCAGGTGCCCCGGGACTAGCCCTTTTCCCTATTTTGATTGACAGGGACCCAAAATAGTTTCCAACCGCTCTTAGCTATGGCTTTTAGGAGTCTTGTACCTTCTCTCTCTCGTGTTTTCTACAGCTACTAAACTTGTCAAGAAGAAATGGGCTAATAACGCACTAAGACTGTAAAGTAGCGCCTGGTCACAAGCCAGCGCTCTAAAAAGACAATAAAATATGTCAATATAATTTTTTGCAAAACAAATAGCAAATAGGAAAAAGTAATGGGATTCCCACTTTTTCTTTACAGTTTACAGCCCATAGTCCCAACAGAATACAAGGTTGCTCTCTAAGTATTAATGGTTTATAGGAGTAAGCAGGTCTCTCTTAACCGTTTCTGTGTCATTAGTAATTTCCCGTCCCATCCTACCTTTATAAACCATGGTTGATTATGTCAAAAGCAGTAGCCAGGGGAAAAAACAGGATTCATGGAGAAGCATGGCCTTTTCTGAGACTTGGAGGAGCCGAAGAGTTTCCCAAGGCTGAGACAACCATCCTTTCCTGTAATCCCAGAAGTGAATACCACCACCTCTAATGTCTACCAAGCACCTTCAGAGAAGCTCCTTCCAACCTGTAGTCCCAGCAGTGCACATGTAACGGAAGAGAATGCTAGCTGCTGCTCCCTCCAATGTTTTCCAGGACTGTTTTGGAGGATGTCAATCCCGCTAATAGAAAAGCAAAATGTAACAGTGTAAACCTGCATGCTTAGGCAGTGCACAAAGGTATTTAACAATGTGCAGCATAGTGCACTGTCCTCATGTTGTGGTGATATTTCAGCAAGAGAAAACAATGATGGAGTAGAGATGGGTCTGCGTGGTGAGGTATTGGGTGACCTAGTGAGAAAATGGGAAGAGGGTAGTAATGCCTACTATTGGTGCACATTTGTGTGGCCTACAAATCATCTCTACCATGTGCCTACTTAGGGAAGACTTCTCATGTGGTGTTAAAAATGGCTGGGGCTTTCCCCCTATATAGATTTCACCGACTTGCACTATCATAAAATCTCTAAAATCCTTCCCGCTCAATACTCACTTTAAATAGTAGTTGCGCTCTATAATGCTCCCTGACGCTGCGTAGTACTTTTCAGGCACTTACTTTGTACAAGTGGCTACGAAGAGAGGCACTCATATTTAGGTAGAGGGACTTATTTTATTTCATCATTAGCAGGGCACAAATCCTAAAAAATATTAGTGGGGGGGACTAATAAGCAAATGCAAATACATCAGGAGTGCAGTGGGTGACGTCAGTTGGGAGCCCCCTCACCATCAGAGACAGTGGAGGGCAAACTCCTAAGAAAATATTTGGAAACCTGTTTATTTTTTTTTTTCAATTAAGCACTGTAATAAAGTCAATAATTTGGAACACATTGAAAATTATGTCATGGTGCACGAGGTTTATAATCTGAACAGGCCTTCTGAAATAATGTGCACTTAAAAAAAATGCTGTCACAAATAAACTGGAGAAGTGCGTTTTTAAGTCGATTCTAATTTTCGTAAATCACACATATATAAAAGCATAAATGAGCATAGAAATGGCTGAAAGTGACAACATTTTTACAAAAACTTGTGGGACATTGTAATTACATTTTGAGCGGGTTTTACAGAATTCGATGAGCCGGGTGTTTGTTTTTTCACAGAGTTATTCAGCACTTTCTGTTTCCCCTGCATTAGCACCTCCTGCATACAGGGAAGGGTTAATGCAGTGAACTGAAGAGATTCAAAGGAACCTCCCTGCTGGGTCATTAGCACAGATAGAGAGATAAAGCTGACGGTGGGATGTAGAGGCCCTGGGGTATCATTACAAGGGTGTGCCAAAGCTGTTGGAATAGAAAATGTAAGCAGACAGGTGGGGAGGCGCAATGTGACAAAACAAACACCACTCAGCATCCCTAGGCTACGGGGACCCGAGTCCACCCTTTTCAAAACAGCTGGGGGGGGGGGGGAGGATTGCAGGTGATTCCACCTCTGACTTGTGTCCTAATCTTCAGTCTGTGACGCAGAGCAAGAAAGAGTATGGCACCAGAATTGGAGAGTTAAGGAGGAAGACGAATACTTACATAGGAATGAATAAGGAGTAAAAAGAACCTGCGAGAAGGAGATAAAGAGAGAGGAAAGGTAGGGAGGCGGAAGAAAGACTAGGCAACTGTGCGTCATTCTGCCCGGCAGCATCCATTTTGTGAAGGACCCGCGATTGGCAATAATCGCCATACATCCCCTGAACAAAATTCGACTTTTTGGACGACTAAAATCAACAGTGGCTCGCCGCGCTAACTCTGACTACAAGTCGGCCCAAGAGTGAGAAGAAGGAATGAAAACACAGGAATAATGAAGCAATCAATAAATTTGCAGTGTGGCGGGAAACAGCTGTTACCACCAGTCCATTAACGAGTCTTTCTCCCCTTCCTGTTCGATTGCAGGCTCTGCGTACTACGACAACGTGCGCCCGCTGGCCTATCCCGACTCCGATGCCGTGCTCATCTGCTTTGACGTCAGCCGCCCGGAGACCCTCGACAGCGTGCTTAACAAGAGAGGAGCGGGGACGAGAGGAGCGGGGGCGAGGGCGAGCGAGCACGGCAGCCTGCTCAGCTGACCAGACGCTCGTGCGTCATGGCCTTTTGCCGGCATGTTTTTCCAATTATCGCGCACGCGTCTGGGCACGATAATTGGAAACACATGTCTGCCGCGCGTAACCATCCGAAAAAGGCCAGCCACGACGCACGAGCGTTTGGACTGCTTCTGAAACCCCCTTACTTAAAGTCTTCGCCTTACAGCGCTTGCGCGCTACTCGAGGCTCGACCTAAAAATGGGTCCTAAGTTCAAAACGAATCTCCAGAGGTTGCTAAATAAAGCGGAATTCGTCGAGCATTACTTACATGGGGAGAGACGTGACCTATTCCGTCTGCTTCCTCTCTGCAAGTGATGAACGCGCGCTGGAAGCTGTCAATATATGACAGATGACCTGACGTGCCACGTCAAGCCACGAGAATGTGCAGCAGCTAATTGCTGTGGCAGGTGATGTTGAAGGCTCACGGGCGAACACTAAAAGTTGGAGCAGATTTATCACATGCATGTGAATGCAGTGATAAAAGGGAATGGGAGTACAGGTCAAATCACTGTGTTAAACAGTTATCTGAGCAAGGAATGCATGGATTCTGGGCATGCAGATGGTAAATGTAAAGTGTTGATTTAAACGTTGTGAAAGCATGTGCAATTAAAAGTGAAACATTTTATACACACTGGAACATGGGTACAGTTTAGTGCCTGTATTACAATATTGTTAGAAATTGCTGAATACATGCAGTATAGCATAGATTACATTCTAGTTTGAAATGCAGATACATATATGTCTAGAACATTTAGGACAGTAAAGTAATCTGTTCATATTACATAACATTGCATTTCAGTGTTATACATGTAGCAACAAATTGAAAAACACCAGTGTGGTTATGGATCAGACATTAATGGTTCAAACTCATATATGAGGCACAACAGTAAACAAGCATTGGAAATGCAATAGGTCTCGCATTTGTTGAAGGTATTGGCATTGTAAATGGCAATGTTTTTTACTATTGCAATAGTTATTGTATTTGTTGGAGCTGGTTTGAGACCTGGCTCCGGCTCAATATCCTATGGGCAATTCATTTAATCCCAATAGTCATAAAACACAAAAAATAAATAACATGACCTTACGTTTTGTTACCTGGTGCTCATGTCAATTGCTCTAATGGCCTTACCTACATGTGTGCTACATAAGACTGCAAAAAAAAACATAAAACACATATCTGAAACCTGGAGGCCCACATTCTAATTGGGGTGTTACTTCTCCATAAGCTCCACACCCAATGTGTCTCCTCTCCTAATGCCTCACTCCCCTAATCTAACAAAATTGAAAGTTCTCAGGAAAAAGCATATCATTGTCAAAAGCCATTTAGAACTAACGTTCATGTAATATTATGCCTGGCCCTTTGTGAGGAAACAAGCACTAAGAAGCTACATAAAGTTCTGCACAAGTGCAAAAATAGAGCAAATTACCTTTGCTGCTTGTGTAAGCAGCGAATTACGAAAACAGAACTGTTTCAAACTAAAGTTTTGCACAAAGGTTACACATGAAGCACACCAATTTGTGCCGTCCAAAGCATCACGGTTTTAACCAAAATTATTCAGAGGCCAAGTTTTCTTTATAAAAATGTATTAAATACGTAACATATTTTCCAAGTCATATCCTCCTGGTGTATTTTTTGCAATGTTTATCAATTTGTTTCGTCTATAGCTGCACTGGTGCAAAACGCTTTAAGTAATTTCGGAAGCCAAAGGACTGGCGCAGAAAGCGGTTGTTCTCTTATTAGTACCAGTTAAAGTGTTTGTTTTGTAATACGTGCATTTACCTAAGATTTAAGAGGTCAGTAGTATAAGCGGATACCATTCATGTCCTTAAAAGTGACAGGTCCCCCCTCCGGTCCCCTGCCCCTCGCTGTGTCCCCAAAAGTGACGTGTGTCCTTAAAAGTGACAGGTCCCCCCTCCCCTCGCTGTGTCCTTAAAAGTGCCGTGTGTCCTTAAAAGTGACAGGTCCTCCCTCCCCTCGCTGTGTCCTTAAAAGTAACGCGTGTCCTTAAAAGTGACAGGCCTCAAGCCCTTGGGAATACAAGGGTGTGGCACCGTGTATGTGTCAGAGTGTGAGCATCATGAGATGTCCATCTTGTCCAAGGGGCGGTCCTAGGGGCGGTGCTGTTTCTGGAGACATCAGCGAGCCAGAGCCCTATGACGCCTCTAAGGCATTGTTGATGTGTAGAGGGTACGCCCTCTTTTAGGAGCTGTTTAGGATACATATAAGGCATCCTTAAGAGCGTTGTACAGCAAGCAGCCGCCTGAAGACGATAAGGTTCCCATAGCAAAATGAAGAGATACAGCTCTCTTGTGAAGAGACCTATGTGGGGTGGCTCCCAACAACCTATCAGTAGATATTACCGCAGCTTACCAACTCTGGTAATGGATGAGAATGCTCAGCAAGAAACACCTAAGGATATGGGCTGCGACATTACTGGTTTTGGTAATGGCCTGTGTCGGGGGGTGCAAAAACTCAGTCTCAAGGAGTGCGTATGCAGGTTGTCGCCGGTTAAGGACGCCCACAGAGAGTGAGGGCTCTGGTAGTGGCAGCTTGTTTGCCGGCCCCAGTTTCGTGGATATGGAGGACTCTGAAGAGGCTGTAGCACCTCCTAACACCCCCGTCTATGAAGCCCTGGCCCTTCAGGAGGATACGGATGCTGATGATGTTGTGCTGCAACCATCGGGTACAGTCGCCGAAGATGGTGGGGCAGCTCAGGACATTAGCGACTCTCAAGATTTCAGAGCCGCAGCAGAGGTCTTTGAAAATGCAGAGGTTAGTAAAAAAAAAAAAATGTTATGCTCGGCAGTTACAAAAATGAGGTATTTTATTTCTTCAGCTATTGGCATATCAATCTTTCTTTTTCTGACCCTAGCGCGTAACACCAGCAGGATGCACCTACTTCATAATGCACTATGGTAAAGAGCCTGTAGCACCTCCTAACACCCCTGTCTACGAAGACATGGACCTTCAGGAGGATGCGGCTGCTGCGGAAGTCGTGTTGCAACAGCCCGGTACAAGCGTCGAAGATGACGGGGCATCGCAGGACATTAGCGACTCTCAGGATTTCAGAGCTGCCGCAGAGGGTGGTGAAAATATGGAGGTTAGTATGAAAATGTTATGCCCCTGTATCTATATAACGATGTATTTTATTTCTTCAACTAAAGGTCTGTCAATCTTTCTTTTTTTGAACCCTAGATAGAAGCCCCAAAAAGAACGGCTGGAGCCTGGCGACCTGCAAAAGCGAGCAATGTAATCTTTAATTGTCTGTGGTGTTCAAAACAGGCTGAAAGCTCAACGTGCCAAAACAGCGAGGGCTGCGACAAATGTGCATGCGGTTCTAAGAGCGGCGCGTGTGAAAAAGATGAAGATGCAGGATTGTCCTTCTTTGAACGGCGTGAAATTAAGGGTTTCGCAGCGACTGTAGTACTAAACTGTGTCAAACGTGACTATTACAGGCTTTGTCACGGCCACCAAATGAACGATCCCCAGCAGGCGGCTCACGAATGTTTGTGCGAATCATACAGAGCAAGAACAATACGCTATATTTGTGGTTTGTTAGACCCGTACAAGTTGTATAAGCTGCTAAGGGTGGTGTACGGCCTGCACCCTGAAAAGAAAACTGTACACCCCGATATGTTGAGGATCTTGACATCTGCACTCAATGAGATCCAATACGCCTACGACCCGAGCGTAAAACTACCTGAAATGCAGGAGATGTGCCCGACTCTTGATAGAAAGCTGCTACAAAGACTCGTAGAAAGGCGTATGTGTAACGTGTATAAAAAAATAGTCTCAGGGGGCTTTGGCCCCCGAAGACTATTTACCTAAGTTCTTATGTAACGTTACAGGATAGCGTGTATTTAGAACAAACAAGCGGAATGTTACAACGCGAGGTGGCTATGTGTTAATACGTACTTATGACGTTTGCTATGAAAATGTAAAGTATCTTTTGCTTAGGTCTTGGTAGTATTGTTTATTTGTTTTTTAATAAAACGCCCTTACACAAAACAATCGTCTTTCATTTCATTAATTGTACCGGATGCGATCATGTCGGGGGCTATGTTAAGAAAACTTTATTATGATACAAGCGGGGTTGGCAGCTTTGGAAGTGTCGAAGCCCTATACAGACGGGCTGCAGATGAAAACGAGCCCGTAAGCAGAGACCTGGTCAAGACGTGGCTATCAGGAGAGGAGGCGTATTCGCTCCATAAACCGGCCAGAAGACGTTTTAAGAGACGTCCTACAATCGTTAATGCTCAAATAGATTATCAGTGGCAAGCTGACATAATCAGCCTTCAAGATATAGCAAAACATAACAACGGCTTTTGTTATATATTAACAGTCATAGACGTGCTGTCCAAGTACGCCTACGCAGAACCGTTAAGCGATAAAAGAGGGGCCAGCGTCACGGCCGCTTTTAAAGCCATCTTCGAGAAGGGCAGGGTTCCTCAAAAACTACAAACAGACGCCGGTAAAGAATTCTTAAACAAGACATTTCAGAAATTATTAAACAACCACGGTGTTCAACATTTTGTAACACACACGGAGGTGAAAGCAGCGGTTGTAGAACGGTTTAACAGAACTTTAAAGTCTAAGATGTGGCGGTATTTTACGGCCAACAACACCTACAGATACGTGGATGTTCTACAGGCTTTTTTAGATGTGTATAATGCCAGTTATCACCGGACCATCAAAACATCACCCGCAGAGGTGACTCCTAGTAATTCTTTAGCTGTTTGGCGAACGGTGTACGGGCATAATTTTGCTACAAAGGTGAAGAAACCTATTTTTAAAAAAGGCACGCATGTGAGGATTTCAAAATTGAAAGGGGTCTTTACGAAGGGCTACCGCCAGACTTTTAGCGACAAAATATTTATAGTGGATAATGTGGAGCTTAAAGAAGGGCTGTATATTTACAGTTTAAAGGACTACGATGGGGAAGCTGTATCGGGGGTGTTTTACAAGGAAGAGTTACAAATGGTACCTGATGATCCGAACAGGGTGTTTAGGGTTGAAAAGGTTCTGAAAAGGAAAGGTAGGGGGGCTAGCAGCCAGGCATATGTCAAATGGAGGGGATGGCCGGAGAAATTTAACAGTTGGGTGTTGGCCAGCTCCCTGAAGGGTGTGTGAGCTAAGGACCGTCTAAAATCCTCTAATAAGATGGAGACAGCCCCCTTTTATATCACCTTACCATCCAACGCTTCTAAGGGCATGTTCCCCGACAACCAGATTTCTAATTACACCGTGAAACTGGCTAAGCCTGTGGACCTGAAAGGGGATTGGGAGGTGGCCCTAACAGAAATCCAATACCCTAGAACATGGAATACATTCACACAGGCCGAGGCAAAGTTTTACATAAAGCGTGAGCAGGATCCAGTGAGCATGCACAAGAGCATTCCACACGGTTACTACCCAACCGTTTTAAGTGTTGTCGATGCTGTCAACAAAGCCATAGACAGCCTCGAAGCATATCCGAATACGCATCAGTCGTTAGATAACGTCAGAAGGAAGGTATTTCTTAAAGCACCAAGCCGTACCACGACGTTTAACTGCTCCGGTAAATTAAGAAGGGTTTTAGGCACCGTGCTGCATGCGAAAAGTCCGATGGAGCAGGATCACACATGCCCCGATATTAACGGTGGGTTCTATACGCTCTATGTGTATAGCGACATTGTAGAGGCCCAGAGGATCGGTGATAGTTATTCCCCGCTGTCAAGATGGGTCCATGTACAGGGTGAAAATAATACGATGGTTAATATTCAATTTAACAAACCCGACTACGTCGCAGTTTCTAAAAACCATTTTGACACTATTTCAATTATGATCTACGATGATCAGTCTGAGCCGGTGGCCTTTAAATACGGGAAAGTTATTGTTAAGCTTCATTTAAGACCGAGACACGACAGCGGCTATTAACCAGGCATCATGGTGGTCGTGAAAACATACGGGGACCCGTCTATGTACAGGGACTATTACAGAAACCAAGCCGGATATGGAGTTCCGCCGTACTTTCAAGGGTCGCCGGTTATGTAAGGGGCTGGTTTAGGGGGCTTCTTCAGGAGCCTGTTTAGAAGAGCTATGCCGTTCTTGAGAAGAGGCTATGAAATTGTAAAACCGCATGTTAAGACGGCTGCTACGAACATTGCCCATGATGTTGTTGGGTCTGTCACTTCGGCGGTTGTAGAGCGCATGAACAAACAGCCGAAAGAGGGAGCGGGGCTGTTGTACAAGCCGCGCGCGAGTGTTAAAAGGAAGCGACGGTCTTCGAGACGCAGGGGTCCACCGGTCCCCTATAAAAAAAGGAGGAGTTCTTCAAAACATCCTCAGAAAAGAAGAACTCCAAGACGGAAGAGAGCTGCGAAGAAGAGAAACGGCTCTAAAGTCAATATTTTTAAAGCATCGTAAACTAAACCATGGCCTTCGTACACTGTGCATCTGGCGAGTGCGCCAAATCCGAGTTAGACTTGTTTACTCTAAAACCAACGCAGACAAGCATCGAAAACAGCTTCTTCATGGAGGTATCGCCTTTAGCCGCCTTGACACCGCTGGCCCCTATAGAGTTTTTTGTGTCAGGGTCCACGGATATGTATTTGGATCTCAACAACACGCTGCTGCATCTTATGTGTAAAATCGTAAAAGCGGATGGGTCCGACATAGCAGCAGACGCTCAAGTGGCAACGATCGCTTACCCCCTAGCGGCCATGTTTAATCAGGTGGACATCACCCTGGGCGATCGACTCATCACACAGAACGATAACATGTACGCCTACAGAGCCTACCTCGAGAGTATTCTAAATTACAGTAGCGACGCCCTTGACACGCAGCTTTCAGCGGGTCTCTTCTACAAGGATACATACGGCCAGTTTGAAACCACGGCTCTGGACGGTGCCAATCATGGTTTTGTAAAAAGAGCAAGGTTTGCAGCAGGCAGTCGCAACTTTGACCTCCTGGGCCGCATACATTCAGATCTCTTCTTCCAAGATAAACTGCTCATCAATGGTATTGATCTTAAGATCAAGCTCACACGCAACAAGGACTCATTCTGTCTCATCAGCGGGGATGCGGACCAGTACAAGCTGGACATCCTGGCCGCGAGCCTGTTTGTAAAGAGAGTGAAAGTGTCCCCGAGCGTCAGATTAGCGCACGCCGACGCTTTGCAAATATCAAACGCCAAGTACGCTGTGGAAAGAGTAGCTCTGAAGGTGTTCAGCATCCCAGCAGGTACCCGTTTAACCCAGCAGCAGAATTTATTTCTAGGGCAACTACCCAAACTCATCATCATCGGTTTTGTGGACAATACCGCATTTAGCGGCACCTACGCCTTAAACCCCTTCAATTTTAGACACTACAACATCAACTACGCGGCGCTGGTCCACGAGGGCACTGTGATTCCTGCAAAACCCTACACCCCTAGTTTTATAACCTCCAACTACATCAGGGAATATCAGGGGTTGGTTTCAATAACCGGGAAGCATCTAAGGGACTGCGGTGTAGCTGTGTCAAGAGAAGGCTATGGGGCCGGGTACACGTTGTTCGCATTCGACCTGACCCCCGACATGGAAGACGGCGATCACTACAACCTTGTCAAAAACGGAAATCTAAAAGCTGAAATACGATTCAGTAATCCGCTACCGGCGAATGTGAACATGGTCGTATTCTCGGTATTCGACAGCATCATTCAGATCAACCACGCAAGACAGATTTTGTTTGACTATCTTTAAAACATTTTGTGAAATGGACACTGTGCAGATACGATCGTTCTTAAGCAGGCATAAAGACGCTAGGAAATACTTTTTAGGTGTTTTCCCTAGCGATGGGTTACCCCCTGAAATAGGGTTAGAAAGACCCCGCACCCTAGTCTTTAACACCGACCCGCATGACAAGAGCGGAACACACTGGGTGGCCTTGTTTATAGACAGTGACAAGGTTATATTGTTTGACAGTGCCGGTGAATTCCCCGAACACCGTATCTATACACCCCCTATATTCAAGTTTGTGAAAAAAGCCGCTGCGCGGTTGGAGTATAACAAGCTGAGGGTCCAGGATTCCATAGCCATCACATGTGGTGAACATTGTATTTATTTTATCAGTAAAATGTCTGAGGGTATGTCGTTTAGAAATTTCTTAAATCTATATTCGCGTGACCTTGTTAACAATGACAGTATAGTTGTGAAATATGTAAAAGAAAACACAGTGGTCTCGGTCAGACCTGTGAAACCCGAATATGTCGCTTGTCAAAATTGTAAGTCCGTGGGACATGTGTATGTTTAATGATGAACGCCTAAAATAAAGACATTATTTTAAAAAAAAAAATACGGTATTCAGACTTTGTATTTCTATGCTACCACATACAACATAATTAAAACATTTTAAAAGACAACAGAGGCAGGTTGTAAAGTTATTAAAAAAAAGTGTTTTATTACAAACATCTATGCAGGGGTGTATTACATCGACAACCAATGCTCAAGAAACATAAGAAGAAGAAGAAAAATCAAACGCTGCTATACGCGTAATAGACACATTTTATTAAAAAACAATAAAAAGTCTGAAGAAACATCAGGGTGTAAGCCAGGTACTTGGTTTGAACAATGTCTTTTTCGCGGTACAACCACCGGTTGCAGGGGTAGTCCAGGAGGGGGATAGCCGTGGAGCGTCAGAGCCTGTTGGCGATGGGTGTACGGGGGCCTTCAAATTTTCAAGCAGGCGTCGGTGCTCGTTATTACCCACGAGCGTGGAAGGGATGTTGAGTTCAGCAGCGGCTCGCAGAAACGCATCCCAACCACGCGGTGCGTTTTGAGGCGTTATGATTTTGGGGTGCGTGAGACCTTTGACTAGATCGTACATGTGTGACCCTGCAACCGGCTGTCCCTTGTAGAGAAATTCGCCTCGTTCATTCCAAGATGTTAGGTCTTTAGAAGTTGCAAGTTTACTCATCAGCATTTGCGCGGCCCCCTGTGTCTTTGACTTATATTTTTTAAGAGATCGGTAACAAAGGCATCTGAGGGTGATGCAAGGTCCTGTGATGGCTGCAGGGGTTGAGGGACATTTGGAGGGGCGGCTGGTTGTTCAGAGTCCGGGGCGTATAGAGTCAGCTTATTTTTCTCGGTATTCCATTGGTTGTAGTAACTTAAAAAGTTTTTAAGGGTGCTGGTGTAAAGGTTAGCCTTGTCGTAGGGGTTTAGATCGGTTCGGTTCAAAATGTCTTTAATTTCAGCATCCAGACGCAGAGTCTCATTTCGGCGTATATCCCAGGCGTTGTCCTTTGAAGAGCCCATCTGGTCCATTTGCTGCCTAGGAACCAAATACATCTTTGTGGCATGCTCCATTACTGTCCCGAGAGGAGGCTCGTAATTATGGGTATAGCTATGCCCAGCAAAGAGCCTATAAAACCTCCAGACTGTTTCACCAGTTTCTTCTTGGTAATGAGTGAGGCCCTTTTATTACTGAGCTTCTTGATAAGAGACCTCTTCTTCTTCAGAACCTGTAACTGACTCCTTGATATAGGGACGTTGCCTTTTAGGGTATTTAGGGCAATTTCAGAAATGGCAGACACTAAGTCGTCAGAAGCAGCGCACAGGATGGCCTTTCGGTGCTGGGGACTGGCTGTAACAAGCATTTTCAGGAGAGCTAAATTGCGGCGTAGGCGGGCCGACATGGTCAACACCTTGTATTATAAGGGGTAGGATTGTAAATGTCTCTAAAAGTCATCAGCGCTGCTTTTTATAAGCACGGGCCTTGGGCTTAGGGGTGTAAGCGACTGGTAGCTCTGGGGCAAATATATCAGCCCTCAGTCTATAGTCTTCTAGAGTTTCATTTTTTAAGTCAACCAGCAGGTAGCCGTGGGGTTTTGCTGTAGCGTCGTTAAAGGCCTCCATGAAGAAGTGTGTGTTTCCTGGGTACATCTGTTTAGCTATGACTGATATTTGTTGTTTGTCCCGGGGGTTTTTAAATAAAACAAGGTATGAAGCATTGAGAGCTATAGACCTGCTGTTCTTGCCCTTGTAAAACAAGTTCTGCACAATGTAGCAGATGCTTAGATTACGATGATGCGAATATTGAGTAAAAGCTCTCTCTAACTCCGGATGATCCCCACCTTCACGCATAAGGTCATCGACAATTATCATGTTTACAAGGGCCGGTGGTAGTAACTCATCATCGTTGAGATTATCTGGTATGCCTTCTATAAATCTGATATGGGGGAAACGACTGGCCAGGTCGGTATAAAGAGCTTGCCAGCATGAATAAAGCCATACAATGTTATTAGGGGTTTGGGATAAAACATCGGCAGCATTTTCTAAGAGCTTTTTTATAAAGTAGCTCTTACCACAGTTTGAGGGCCCTGCTAACACGCATGCGAATGGATGCTGTAATCTGGTGTCCATGGTGTGGGGTCTGTATCTCTAATGAGGCTAATAACCATACGGCAGTGTTTTATAGTCAGCAGTCAGGACCCTTTTATCAAAAACAACGCGTAATGTTTTATGTAAGGGTTGGGTTGTAATTTCCCACTTCTTTTTGGACCTGACTATACACGGCTGGTTCACAACTATGGTTTTAGCATTTTCACAATTGTCGGAGGCAGCGTATTCGTGCACCAGATTCTTCAGACTGTCAAAATTGATTTTTAGGGTGTTGCTGACATTTAAGGTTATGCCTTTGACCTTCATACACACTTTGTTCTTGTTTGTGCGGTAGGAGTAGGTTTTAGGTCCGGATGACGCGTATTCTATTATATGCTCATCCTTATCGAGTTCGCTGGTCAAATTACCCAGATAATCCCCAAGAGGAGGGTCTTCATCCCCTGGTTTACTCAGAAAAATCACTGAGTCGGTATCGTGATACAAGCAGCGGTCCTGGAGTTTGTCCATAACCTTGTAAAGTTCTAGACGGGCGTGGGCGGTGGTGAAGCACGCTATGAAGATGTTGATGTTGTTACACGTTGTGGGGTACGCTTTTGTGTATTTCCAACACACAGCTGCGGTCTCGTCATCGATAAACCCGCAGCTGGACACCTCGTAACATGGGGCAAACAGGTACTTAAACAGCTCATCAGGATCGGTTATTAAGGTCGTATTTGACAGGTTTGTACGCTGTGCGAATTTTCCCCATAAGGAGTTGAGGCAGAGCTTGGCTAACTGTCGGCGGGCAGGGTTGACCTCTATCAACTGGGGTCGTAAATGGATACCTTCGTGAGCGTAGTAGTCATCGATGTATTTCTGCTTTGCATCCTGACTAGTACACCATTCGGGATACCCTGAGGCCTCCTGCTTGTCTCTGAGAAACATATTAATGTATGGGGCAAAGAGGCGTGTCGTGGTCCTCTGAAAATGCCATACCTCATGTATCCTACCGAGCCTGTAACCTTTCTCTAAGGCCGCTTCTACCTCGATGCTGCACCAGGTCCCTGTGAGCATCCTTTGTTCATCGGTGTGTCTACAATCGTCAACCTCTTTAAGCACCGCACATGTGCGACAGAGGGGGAACAACAGTTTACCATCGACTCGGTATGGTAACACCGGAAAGTAAAGCTGTCGTGGAGGATAGATTTCACATTTGACTAGCCCAAAGTATTCGGATATGGGTTTAAAATCTCTATATATGATGGTGGGGTGTCCTAAGGGGTATACCTTCATTTTGTTCACAAATGGGTACAGACTGGTGAAATCATAGTAGTGTATTTTCTCACCCTCACCAACGGCCCTGTACAGTTGTATGGCATTTGTACGACCCCCGAATAAGGCATCGCGGGGTTCCAGGGGTTCTGGTAAATCACGACTCTGAAGGAAAGAGCAGAGCGCTGTGTCGGTTGTTAACATCTCTAACCACTCATGCTCCCAAAGAACCCTCATAGCAAAGCCACATTTTTCAACATACTGAGCCTTCAACAGCGTACGTCTGTGTAAGTGTTCAAATTTGACACCCATCAGTCTGTTAAACTCATGGGGTTTGTAACACTGAGGGCAGCCGTGGTAAAAGCAGCCATTGTATTCAAAGGCCGTCGGCACCCCCTTAATTACAGCGTACCCATCCAGGTAGTAGGGACCCACACGGTATTCACCACCCTGTAAGGCGTGTTGAATATGTACGTCTTCCTTCTCAGAAACGTACATGAGCCACCGGATCGAGGGGTTGAATAGCGTTTCTGTTTGCCATTATAGAGGTCTACCGGCACTAGAGCAATACTTTTTGGTCTTAAAAACATGTGTTTGTAGATGGACATACACATGGAGGCCAATGTGATGTTTTGAAAAGGGTCTATGTATTCGACAGCCTTCGGCATTTCAGGCGTATTGGGTTTCAAGACCCTGACTTTCTTTGTCATTTGAGGCTTCTTGGGTTTCATGATCCTGACTTTCTTTGTCGTTTGAGGCTTCTTGGGTTTCAGGATACTGACTTTCTTAGTCATTTCCACCACAACATCTCTGAAGAGGTTGCACGCTTGTCGTAGGATCATTACATCAGCCTGACAATAAGCTTTCAACTCTGTTTGAAAATGAAACTCCTTTTCACGGTTTTCAGAGTACCATTCTAGAAAGCTCTCCTTCTCGGATGGCATCATATATTCAACCCCGTAGCTGTCAGGAGGTGGCATGGGGCCCACATAATTCTGGTTCGCCCAGGTGTTAAAAAAGTGTGGAAAATAACCTTTACAACCGGGGAATCCAAAGGCTTTTGGTAGCTTGCTCAATTTCATAGGTAGGAAATTCAGGGTGTCTATAAACCTTATTTGTAACCGAGCGGCTGTTAACAACATCAGCTTGGACCCCTGAGTGATGAGTTCTACTTGGACCTTTTCACGAATCATATTTTGTAAAATAAAGAATGAGTCGTATGCTTTTGAGTTGTGGGCCAGCATGGTATACCCTTTGAATTTGGTTTGAATGAAAGTGTTAAGGAAATCACCAACGCACGTTCTGCCTTCAAACTCCCAGCTGTCGTCGGAAGTTAGATGGTGTGCGTAAATATAGTTAGGTTGGTGTACTCCCGTCTCTTGTGTGCACTCTATATCAAACACTATGTATGCTTCAGTTTTGGTCTGGGGTCTGCCTTTAACCATGTAGCACCGATGGTTGGTACCCGCCTCAAAAGACGTCTGACACCTGGGGCATTTCATACCTCGGCATTTGTGATCTGTCGCCACATACCGACCACACTCAAAGCAATCCATTTTAGGGCTGCATTTAACAGCTTTCTTATGGTTGCTCAAACAGTCTTGAGAGCGACAAAACATCTTACAGGTGCGACACCACACCTTCAGGGCAGCGTCTACGACGCAACCGTCCCTCTGGCACATCTTACAATGCATTTCACACTGATGACGGTCCTTACTGTTGTATATGTGGTCACAATGTGTGCACACGTACTTGACACCCAGAAAACTTTTAAGGTTCAAGATACCGTAAAAGTGATTTTCGTGGTGAAGGACATATACGGTCTTGTTTCTCACACGGTCCCCTGTTGTAAAGTACTTCCAAGAGCCGCTGTGATAAAGAACTTTCACCGTCACAGAGAAATAGTTCTCAAAAAGACCTATGTCGCCAAAGCCGACCATGCGGTCTGGTGGTATTTCAAGAAACGCGTGGGCTTCAGCCGCTCTAGACAGGATGGTCGCGTCGGTGTTGTTGCGCCCCATCAACAACCCTACGATGCTGGCCGCCAGACAGATATTGGATGTGTCGTTGTTAAAGTCGAGCAGCCACCGCTGTTTCTTACCAATTATCTGACTGTATAGCACACTCTTTAAAGGTCTTGAAACACCCCCCTCACGACCCCGTACAATGAGGGCTATGACACGGAAAGTACCGTAGGCGACTAGTTCAGCCTTGCTCTGTAAAAGCCTCGAAAGGTTTTCTAAAAATTCCACGGCGTCAAACACATCTCGGGACCGCCGTTTGGTGAACAAAGGACTGTCAAAACCCTGCCCCTGGAAGCGTAGTTGGAAAAAATCATTAGGCCCCACATCGCGTAACAACCTTTCTATGAGCGTTTGCACCGCCTGATGTATAGCTAAAACACCGTGATCGGAGGACCTTATCTGGTGGAGGTTGGTAAACCTAAACTCCTCGTAGTGCTCGGTGGCATTAAATCTCTCTACATCACGCCTGTAGCTTCTAATGCTCTCTAAATAGACGACCTCTGAATCCTCATCTTGAGGGATTTGACTTGTTGGGGAGCTTACTGCCGTATCATTTTGGGGGTTCTGGTTTAGTAGGGTCTCTGGGGGTCTTTTAAGCACACGTGTAGCACATATTCGGGCTTTCTTTAATTTACTTATTAAAAGCCGGCGCTGCTTGGCGCTATTAGCCCACTTTTGTTTTTTAAGGGACCAGGCTTTTCTAGGTAACCGTCCCCCTCCTATCTGAACAGTATGGGATGTGTCTATGTGCGCTGTACTCATGGAGGCCTCTGCTACATGCCCACCCCTCGACCCCTCTATGTGTTCCGGGTGGCGAAGTGTTGGCGCTCTACCACCAACATCATTCAATTGACCGCCCCTAGGACAGTTTTCTCCTACACTTACGTATTGGGGGGTGGATGGCATCGTGGTATGACTCTGCTTGCATGGTTCTATGTACTTTTTACGCTGGAGTATGCGTAAGAAGCGCAGGGACTTTGTCAGTACTGTTTGGACCTTACTGCTATATTTTGATGTGTGTGCTTTTTTATTAGAACCGCTGGCATGGGGTTTCTTTAGGGTATGGCGCTGTCCTAGTCACGCCTGTATACGCCCTATGTCTGATTCCCGCTTCCTGGCACGTATTGAGGATCAGCCTTTTACACATGTCAACTCTTTGCAGTATCCGCTGCTGTGCCTCCACCATGGACCTGTCGCCGCTACCCCCCAACCCCATTTTTAAGGCTGCGGTTTTCGCCTGGCGTTTTAGCTTTCTGACAGCCATTTGTATATCCTTTACATGCGCATCTAGTACCGGATTTGGGTCTACAGCGTCGTATTGTGGAGGGTTAGGTATGAATACGGTGTTTGGCTGTATAACAGCCTTTAACACCACAGGGGCCTCTAATGGTCCTTCATCCCCAACACCATTCTGTAACTGAGGGCCTGGGGGGATCATAGAAATAGGATCCCAGTGCGAACACCCCGGGGCATTTGGGAAAGTCGCCTCACTAAATGTCACCCCCGTACTATGAATTGACCAGTCGTCCCACCCTGTACTGTCAGTGTTGTATGTTGTCGGGGGTGTTGCGGAGCTTACACTGGACGCGGGGCTGGTTGGGTCGTAAGCTCCCTGAGGGATGATAGGGGACATAAGGTCCGGGGAGTTTAAATGACTGTCGAAATAATCGAGGGTGGTAACGGCTAAGGTATTGTCAGGGCCGGGGGTTGGTGTATGTGTAACAGGGGTCTGCAAAACCCCCCTGTATGTGCTAGAAGGCCCCTCGGGCGCTGCTTCTGAGGGTTTATCAAGTTTGTCTACCATACTTGCCAGTGTATTGAGACAGCTTTTGCTGATGTTATACGCGCCTCCTAGGGGCTGCCCTTTTCCAGACCCGGGACCCCTAAACCCTTCAGTAACGCCTATAGAAGGTTTTGAGGTCTGTTCTACGGGGCATTCCTCTACAGACGTCGCTAATTTATTTGAAACTATAGAGGTCGTCATAGGATGGGAAGGGGCCTGTGGTGTAGCAGGTTTGTTTAAGGATCCTTCCAATGTTTCTACTTGTAACGCCTGTACCCCTTGCTTATTCTTAAGATAATTTCTTGAAAGCTTGTTGACTTTAGGGGTTTGAGTTTGTAACAGAGCTTCCACACCAGGCGTCACAGCCGGGAGGCCCAAAGAGAGCGCTGGGGTAGATGGATCGTTCCCCTGCTTAGCAACATTTTTTAATGCTAGATCTAAAGGTGTAGCTAGGGTCTCAGGGACCACCTGTTTCATGCTGAGGTCTAAAGGGGCTGCTTGGGGTTCCAGGACCAAAGACGGTTTCTTGAGGTTTAAAGGGCATGTCTGTGGTTCTGCGGCCATTTGCTTCTTCTTAAGTGTGGGCTTGTTTGAGCTTAGAGTTCCTTTTGAGGCTTTGAGAGGGTTCAGATACACATCGGATACGTCGGTTCGCTGTTGTATGTGGGTGTAGTATGTGTAGATCTTATTCTGGCGTACACGCCTACTCACTCCTTTTGCCGCAGACCCGGTGTTCAGAACGGTCTTTGTTATATCCCTCAGCGGTTTTGTAGACCTCTTAGACTTATGCGTATCTTCGCCGTGGCTCTTTTGAACGGTTCCTAGAATGTAACATAAAAAATATATATTAGAAACAATAAGGAACATAAGATGCTTACAATACCAGCCGTAGTACATCTGGTACTAGATGACTGTGCACCCCTTTGTTTGAGAGAATACAACCCAGAGAGTTCTTTTTTCACACCCTTTTTGTATAAAACACACCTTTTAGATGTCTTTTCACAGATCGTTTCTTTGCCCCAGGCCCTTCTTTAGATGTTGAAGATTTCCTTTTCACAGGTCTTTCTTTTGGTCGCTGCGCCGGCTCTTGCACAAACACTGCTTCCGTGTGTGACGTCGTGGACCCTGTGAAGAAAAAATAATCAGATTTGCAGTATACAGCTGGCCTTAGTAACCCCCGCTACGGTGCGTTCCTATAGTTCACAACTACGACTTTTGGGGTCTAGACACCCCATGGCTTAGACCTTTTAAAGAAGCAGCGCCTTTCTGATTTACCTGTAAGAACGGGGCTATCCTGTACACATGGCGATGCGTCTTGACCACCCTTGGGACATTCTATATCATCAAGAATCCATTGTAGTTCGGGATCCAGACCTATAAAACAACCCATACACGAGAACACCATTAGAAACACCTAACTTCTAAGATATATGTGAACAAAACTACGCGGAACTATACACCTCAAAACACATGTACCTGTCTGTAGGGCTAGCATTTCAGAGTCTGTTAGGATTAATTCCGGCATGTCCTGCGTCTGGATAAATAAAAACGAATGTTTTAAAACTACACTTCATAAACATGATATTACAAGTTCATACATTCACCTTAGAAAGCTCCAATACACAACGCAGAGAGACAGACACCCTTACACAGCGTCTACATAAAACAGTACCTCGGAATATAGGCCCCTGATTATGGGTGTACAAACTGTAGACATGACCCCAGCTAAACATCCTGGTTAAAGTTTGGGATAACATAAAAATCTAAAATTGAAAACAAAACTCAGCCATTTATTTATTTTACCCTGGAAGCAGCTGCACCAATAATATAGGCAGCTGGTACCTTTAGAATAAATAAGCCCTTAAAACTAGGGGCTGCCATTTGCGTTTAAAAAAATAAAACACACACAGCACACACACACACACACACACACATATACACACATACACACATGTTTATTTATTTTTTGCATGAAATGTTTCTACCAGTGTATCCAAATAGATGATACAGCAAGTACCAGCATCAGTACTACGGGCTCTGGCATGGGGTTGGTAGATGCATAAGGTAGGACTATTGGCTTTGTCACTGGTTGTTAGTTGCATAAGATAAATAAGCAGCAACTATAACGTGTATATAATATTGAAAAAGCTTCCATTTAAAGCCCTGGTGCCACACCGACAATACTGTTGCTTAAAGCCACTGGGGCATGCTCGCAATGACGGGTCTCGCTCAATACTGCTAACGCTGGTTTTTTGGGCTTTCACACCGTCTTAGAGCCCCGGCATAACCACCCTGCATATTGCATCATTGGGGAATCCCTACCAGGAGCTTCCCCTCCGCGTTTGACAAGGAAGACCCTCCCATCCGTGATGTCATCAATGGGAGGAGTCCCCGTGATGATGTCACGGCTGGGAGGGCCTCTCTTCGGCAAACGCGGAGGGGAAGCTCCTGGCAGCCATGATACTGCCGCCATCGTAACCCTCGTGGTGGACCCGGAAACGACGCCACCAACTGGCCCCAGAGCAGCGCCGGTTGGTAAGTGGGCTCTGGGGCCATATTTATTATTTATTTTTACAACGGGGCCTCAAGCCCCGCACTACCCCAAGGCGCCATCCCTGAGCCCCCACCGCCAACTAACACAGCCAGCCCGGAGCTCCGCGTGGAGCACAGCGGGCTCCGGGACCTTTAATTTTTTTTAAAGCGAGGCCTAGCGCACACCGGCGCCATCCTTGCCCCCACCCCAGCCCGCACAAGAGCCCCGGAGCAGCGCCCTTTGCAAGCGGGCTCCGGGACCTTTCTTTTTTTTAAAAACGATGCCTAGCGCACACCGGCGCCATCCTTGCTCCCACCCAGACCGCACGAGAGCCCCGGAGCAGAGCCCTTTGCAAGCGGGCTCCGGGACCTTTATTTTTTTTAAAAGTGCTGCCTCAGCGCACACTCGGCGCCATCCTTGCCCCCACCCCAGCCCGCACACGAGCCCCGGAGCAGCGCCCTTTGCAAGCGGGCTCCGGGACCTTTATTTTTATAAAAGCGCCTGCCCCTGGCGCCATGCCCTAGCCACCACCCCAGCCCCACGAGAGCGCCTGGAGCGGGCTCCGGGGCCTTTCTTTTTTTAAAAGCGGCTGCCCTAGCGCACACCGGCGCCATCCCTAGCCACCCACCACAGCCTCACGAGAGCCCCCGGAGCAGCGCCCTTGTGCACAGTGGGCTCCTGGACCTTTATTTAAAAAAAAAAAGGGCCTCAAGCCTCTGCGCACCTTGGCGCCAACGGAACCCCGACCACAGCCAGCACACGACCCCCGGAGCAGCGCCCTTTGCAAGCGGGCACCGGGGCCTTTAATTTTAAAAAGCGGGTCCGAGCGCCCCACAATGAGCCCAAATACGGCGGATCCTCACCCCAGCCTCACAGGCACCCGGAGCGCCGCATGGAGCACCGCGGGCTCCAGGGTCTTTAATTTTTTTTAAACGGGGTATCAAGCCCCTGCACACATGGGCGCCCCCGGAACCCTCGCCCCAGCCTCACAAGAGCCCCGGAGCAGCGCCCATGGCAAGCGGGCTTCGGGGCCTTTAATTTTAAAAAATAGGGGCCTCGCACACCACGCACACGGGTGCCACCTGAGAACCATAACACAGGGAGCACCGCACGGACCGCCGAGGGCGACCTCCCCACGGCGCAGCTGTGAAATCACACGTTTGACCCATGCCTCTGCAGAGCCTCAACCCCAGGGTGGTGAGTACAAAGTGGTATTATTTATTTATTTTATTTGTAAAACGTATACTATATCTGAATGTCATTTAAACTACAGTTCATGTAAAATGTTTCTATACCAGGTTAAAGTGTTAAGGCTGTTTCACTGTGCATGCTCCAAGCCCTTAGTGGTATTCACTCTTAAATACATGTATAAAACGTTCTACACTGTATTTAAAATGGTAGAATTGTTCACATTAAACACCCTACCAACCCTCCTTAAACCTTAATTAAAACAGCGTAAGCACCTTCATGCCTTGCGTTAAACACCCTTTAAAAATGCAACGCTGTTCATTTATATACAGGCATCAACATATTAAATAAGCCCATACACTCTTAAGCCTGTAACACAGCCCCTTATTTACGTACCTCCATTAATGTGTAGCAGGCCACGTCGATCTGGGAGAAGCTGTTCTGGGCCATTGATGGGTTTAAACTTTGGGGCTGATGGGCCGGTGCAGCAAAGGTCGCTCCTAATGGGTTTTTGAATGGCTGATTGTGTCGGGGCTCTAAAGTATGCTTTTTATACCTGGCAGGGCATGATAATTGGAAGGAGGACCCTTTACGGAGGGGAGTGTTTAGAATCTTGTAGTACGTGTCATTATTGGTAATAGAGCATTGTAGTGAGGGTCAATATTGGGACCGTTTTCTGACCATAGCACTGCTTTGTTAGATGGCTCTTTGACCTTTGATATCTGATAATTAAACCTAGGGCCTGTTGGGGGATGCGCTCCTGGGAAGGATGGACGGATGTTTCATAAAGAACCCCTGTACTATACAAAATAAGATGCGTGGGAAGCTTGGGACTGGCTGATTAGTTTTGCCTGTTCTCAACGGTGCTCTGGCAGGGTAACTGGCCTTTTGTTCTTGTGTTTTCACGTTGTGACTTGTGAGGCTAATGGGTAGTTTTCTGCCCCCAGCTACGACGGGGATGCATTTCAAACTGCAGCATCTGCTTCTAAAGAAAGACCCTTTTAAAAAAAACTCTGCACCGTAAACCCTTGTGTTAGACAGCCCCAGATGTCCCGGGGCTGGTGGGGGCTTAGGGATGCCTGCTCAGCCGGCAACTGCCGGCACCGCGGCCCTCGGTTTTAAACAGACACACACACATGTCACTTTTGGGGACACACGTCACTTTTAAGGCCACGGCGAAGGGAGAGGGGACCTGTCACTTTTAAGGACACACGTCACTTTTAAGGACACAGCAAGGGGAGGGGGGACCTGTCACTTTTAAGGACACGCGTCACTTTTAAGGACACAGCGAGGGGAGGGGGGACCTGTCACTTTTAAGGACACACTTCACTTTTGGGGACACAGCGAGGGGCGGGGGACCAGAGGGGGGACCTGTCACGTTTAAGGACATGAATGGGGATGAATGGTATCCGCTTATACTACTGAGGTCACTCCGTAATTATTGACATTTCCTGGTAAATGTCAAGACTTGGCTGGAAAATGTCATGAAAAGTTAGAAAGACACTGATATTTCTCAAGCATGTCATCAGAGTATGAAGAACAGTGGCTGTTTTCTGAAACCAATATGTCTTTGGCAGCAACTTCGACTCTGGACATTCTTGCTCACTATAGACTTAGCAAGATCTGCTATTTTGTGGGGCCACTTCCTCACCCCTTACTTACGTCATGATGTTTACCATGGCCCACTACATGATGTAAGGAATATGACTTGAACGATGAAGCTTATAACCAAGCAACAAACCAATGAAGTTTCACATACTTCTGCCCTTGAAGTCTGGCTTCTAGAAACACGGGGCCGTGTGACAACTCGCAACAGGCTCCTGCACGATAAATAATACTATCTAAGCTAGGTATCCACTTCACCTCCAGACTCCCACACATTGGACTTGGAACAAACATCGAGCACCCTGCTGTGCCAGCACTTTAAACATATTTATAGCTAACAGTTCATCAGTGTTAAGTTTAGCCTCACATTCCTCTACTGTGATGTGCATCTTTCTAGACGAGGAGTGCACAGAAAGCATCAAGTGTAGCACACTTCCATCCACATAAGGTCCATGCCAACAAAGGTGAGACAAAGCAGTGCCAGAAATACCCCCTGATGCTGAACTCTACCTGTCCGTCAGGCTGCACTAGCGCCTGGTGCCAGCATCACCACGCAGACCAGAGAGAAGCTGCAGGGTGAAACGCTGAACACCCACCTCATTGCACTGTCACACTAATTATCCAGTGCTCAACATGCATTGACCTGCCGAAGGGGGTTCAATAAACACGGTGCCTTTGGGATAGTTTGGAAAGGTCTCTGTAAACAAAACCGCACCCCACGAGAAATGCTCATAGTGAAATTAACCCCCCCCCCAGGGGTTAACTGCACCTCCCTGCGGGGGTTATGATGCCAAAATTTCTAAGTAAACACAAGCCGTCCTGCAGTAATTAATCTGTGCAAGCTTCACTTTCTGATTCAAAATGCAATCTCTCTCGGCTTCTCTGCAGAGCGGGAGACGGCGTCTCATCTAACCCACGCAGCACAACTTCAGCCCTCACTCCCGGGCTGTGGGGAGAAGACTGGAGCAGCGCTGCACAGCTTCTAGGCGCAGGTGAAACCTATACACAGGCATTCAGCACTGACCCCACGGTGCACACAGATGGGTGGAGCGCAGGTTGCTGTTTACGTTCAATTACAAACAAAGGCAACGCCTACAAGCTGACAAAGTACCCTCACTGCATGTTATGTCAATGCTGTCTTTTCGCGCATGCGTGCTAACATTAATATTAGTTTATTGATTACTGCAAATGTTAAACAACCACGAACCCCTTTGAATATTGTTAGCAGAACACAAGATAAATAATGCCATGTCATTTTGAATACATTCTTTTATTCCTCCCCTCAGTCGCTCTCCGTTTAGTGTTTGCAATCTAACAGTGTGGGCATATTGATTGCAGGAGTTAAGCGGCAAAGAGAAAACAAGTAACGTGACACCAGAATAAAAGTTAAATAAAGCATTTCAAAAGGCGCAGCTGCCATAATTACAGATAAAGCGCTGCTTGACACAACAAGCAAAACAGTAGTGGTGGGGGTCCTTCGAGCAGTGTGGGAGCCAAGAGAGCTGAAGGAGCCAATGCTGTCTCTGCTCCTTGTCCCGGGATCTTAAACCAGCAATAGCAAAGCAATTGCCTCTGTTTAACTGTCACTCACATCCCGTGGCATGTAGCACATGCCAGCAGCTGAACGAGCTCCGTGAAGCTTACATCACAAACAGAAGCTGTTAGACATCTCATTTTACCTACCTCTGAAGGATAAAAGTCCAAGAGGGCTGTGCTAAGATTTAGACTGAGACCTCTGCACCAGCTCAGGAGGTTACATTAACTTCCTGAGCTATCTTGAATCAATTGAAAGATCCCCAGGCCCTGAGGTTTTAGTTAAAACAAACTATTTTATACCTTAGCGGGGCGCTCTTTTAAAAACAAAAACACGCACTTTAATATGCTCTGTTTTAACAAAGAGGTTGTCGTCTGTTGCCGTGCTCGTCTAGGAAAATAAATAAAAGAAATAAGAGGGTATAACTCTGCTGCATTAAGGGTCGTTTTGAGTGGAGCTGTTCTCGCTTTGGGAAGACTTGACAGGGTCGCAGATCCGTATTCTAGTTTTTAGGATTTCAATTTCTTGAGTAATCGATGACTTCAAAAACACAATAGTGAAAGACATTTTAATGTTGTGAGCATGCGGTGTGCTCATAAGGTGTACGGCTTACGGTAGACCCACCCGCACCACTAGGCCTGGGTTGTAGAATTCAGAGTGAGCCTCTTGTTTATCTTTGTGCTGAAGGCGAACGGTGAGCAAGTTGCTATGAACGGCGCAATTCGGCAGCCAAACTGGTAGAGGGGTAATGAAACTCCCACCGCTGGGTGTGTCGCCCTCCAGTAACATTACCCATTTCACACAAGATCAGCAGGTTGCCAAACTGGAAAGAAAAAGTGCGCGGCCTACACGAACAGTCGGTGCCCTGAAGCCACAGGGTCAGCCAGTCGGGGGGAGCTGGAGCACCGGGGCCCGGGGCTCCCGCAGCCCCGCCTGTCACTACACGAGGACAGGCTCAGCAACGCCACTTTAATGTGAACCAAGAGACAGCCTTTATCCTTTGAACAAGGATCAGTTGTCAAGAGGTAAACAAATGTTTCATTACACTATTAGTGAACAGCAGGCAGGTATATTCAAACAGAGCTGTCACCTTGCATTAGCCACGCCCTGGTATCCTGCCATTTTACAGTGCTGGGCTCCGATGACCTGGTGTGTTTAACTGAATATGCGAAGGAAATCTGTGAGGGGTAATGCAGGAAGCTGATTTAACTTTCAAGAGTTTGAATTTTCAGATAAACAACCGGCAGGTTTGAATACCAATTGCCTTCATTTTTCAATGGAAAAACACACCAGAATGAGGGTCTACACGGTTTACCTGACTTAAGCCACATCACAGAATAGAACTGGTGCCCTCCAAAAGCTCCGATAAGCAGGAAACAAATAAGTTAGGGAGGGGGAAGAGCTTCGAACATGCACCCTCCCTCGCAACTGAAATAAAACAAGCTAGGGTGTGGCATAATAAACAAAGCTATCGTATTTGGTCCTGGGGATCCGGGTTCGAGTCTCGGCGTAGGCTCCATAAAACTATGCTGATATTATTAAATACTTTAATAAGTATAATTTATTTTCAGCCTCGTGGGACTCTTGTGCTAATTGTTTATTTTAGTGCTTTGTTGGCTGTAAGACAGGTACAGGATCAGCTGAACAAATGTTGCTGCATCAAAACAAGTAGAGGAGGGGGTGCACGGAATAGAACAGGCGCCCTCCAAAGGCTCGGATGAGCAGGAAACAAAGGCGGGTGGGGCTGCATCGAACATGCCCTCCTCCCTTGCAACAAGACTAAAATAAGTTAGGGCTGTGACTCAATACACAGAGCTGGCGACTTTGGTCCAGGAGATCCAGGTTCGAGCCTGAGCATAATCTTTACAAAAAAATATTTGCAGTGCCCTAGGTCTATGCGAGACCTATGACATTGCAACCAAGCGGCAGTGATTGTCCCGTCTGATATGAAAGTGAAAGCGCGCACACGCTGAATCTAAGCAGACCATGTCGTGCCGCAGCAGGAAGAGAAACTCAATCAAGAAACAAGAATGAAACCAGAACCAGCGCGGCGCTCATGAAAGGGAGCCGCGCTGATAAAAATGCCTCATACAGCAGCACAACCCCCCTCTGTGACCGAGGGGAGTGAAAGCAGAGATGGTGGGGTGGAGGAGCGTAGGAGTCACACAGCAAAAACTAGCCAGCTGCTCAGGAGTCTCCAATTACAAAGGCAGGCTACAGCGTGAAAAACAGATGTCACACTGCACTTCAATTAAAAGAAGTGCAAGCAGAGCGAACTAACACTGTAGTCACGCACCGCTGTATCGGGACTACAAGGAAGTTAGCAAATGACCAACAGCCAACAGAAAGGGAGATAATAACAACACTACCACAAGTAAGCCAATAGGAAGCGGAAAAACAGATTACATGAAGTTTAAGCCAACATACAGATTACTTTAGGTCTCGCTGAGACAGCGCATGCAGCGCATGCGCTGCCAAGGCGAGACCTAAAAATGAATTTCCGACCGAGTATTAAATACATCACTACAGATTCTAGCGTGGGGAGATAGGCACATACACTTGGATTAGACCAACTAACATTCAGTTATCTTAAAATGTTTGAGATTGATTAATAAGACGATTGGGCCATTAACCTCTGTACTGAAGTGTGTATTCAGGGGGTACTAGGGTTGTTATAAATGTTGTGATAGGTCTAGGTGTTACATATTCTAGGTGTCATCCTGTTACAGATTAACCATTTGGCGGTAGGTTTCCTCTTGTTCGTTGAGTCCTTGATTAACAGAGTCAAGTGTATGGATCCACCTACACTCTTTGTAATTCAGGGCTGAGGGTATGTTGCCACCTCTTGGGTGTTGGGTGATTTTTTCCAAGACCCACCATTCCAGGTTCTATTTTGAGTGTCCAGCTGTAGAATAATGGTCCACCAAGGGTGCTCCCTGCACCTTGCATCTGATCCTGCTGCAGTGCTGCAGGATCCTGGTTTTAACTTTTTGTATAGTTTGCCCGACATACACTTTCAAGCATGGACATCTGATGGCATAAATTATGTTTTGACTGTTACAGTTGGTAAACTGTGTGAGGTGGTAGACACGTCCATGATGGGTAAATGTGGTCCCCAAGTTTACATGCTTTGCAGTGACTGCATCTATGGTGGCCCACCACCGGAGGTAGATTGAGTTGTTGTCTGATGTCAGGTATTTTAGGTGTTTCCAGAAATGAACTAACTACATAGTCTTTGATGTTCTTGGCACGTTTAAAGGCAAACATTGGTTCTTGTTGTATGTTGATTTCGGTTCCAACAAGGTTCCAGTATTTCTTAATAACTTTTTTGATACATGACTCCTTGTGTTGAATGTTGTGACACATATCAGTTTTTCCATCTTCTGATTCTTAGGTTGTACTTCCAGGAGTGTTTCCCGAGGGCGATACCATGCTCTCTTTCTGGCTCTGTGAAGTAACCCTTTTGGGTACCCTCTGTCTCTTAGTTTTGAAATCAGAATGTCCGTTTCTTTGAAGTAGTCACATCGTCTAGAGCAGTTGCGTTGTAACCTTAAAAATTGGCCATAAGGCAAATTGTCTCTCAAGTTTCTGGGATGGTGTGAGTCATACTTCAGGAGGGTATTGCGGTCCGATGGTTTCTCATAGAGGTTCGTTATAATTCTTTCATCCTCAATTTCCAATGTTAGGTCCAGAAAGCATATAGTTTCATTACTGTAGGACATTGTGAATTGTATATCAGATGAGCGTTCATTCAACCATGTTCTAAATTGAGTCAAGAGATCCTCAGTGCCTGTCCATATCATTAACACGTCAACTATGTATCGCTTCCATAATGCAATGTTGTCTAGGAAGGGATTCAGATGACTGTAGATGTTGAGGTCTTCATAATGGTCCATGTACAGATTCGCTAGACTTGGGGCGAACCCAGCCCCCATAGCGACACCCTTGCATTGGTAGTAGAATGTGTCCTGGAACATAAAGTAATTCTTCGTCATTGCAATGCGTAGTAGTTGCAGAAGAAAGTCCGTTGGAATCCAGCATGGTTGTGGGCGTTTTTCAAGTACCCTACCCATTACTTCGATTGCTTCTTCCTGTGGTATGCTGGTGTAAAGTGAAGAAACATCCAGTGTGACCATGTACTGAGTTGTTCTATCAAATGGTTGGTTCTCCACCAGCTGGATGGTATGCATGGTATCCCTGAGGAATGAGCGTGTCTCTTTCACACTGGGCTTTAGGAAACTGTCTATGAATTGGTTGAGTGGCTCTAAAATCGAGCCACATCCAGAGACGATGGGTCTTCCAGGCGGGTGCTGTAGGTCTTTGTGAATCTTGGGGATGGTGTATATCGTCGGTATCCTAGGGTTGGCTTTATTCAGGAAGTTATATTCCGGTTCTGTAAGAAAGCCCTCCGTCAGTCCCTTGTCCGTGAGATCTTTGATGAGTTTTGAAATCTCCTGCATAGGGTCTTTATTAATTCTTTGGTAGCTCTCCACACAGTTCAATTGTCGGTTGATTTCTGTGATATAGTCTTGGGTATTCTTTATTACCACAGCTCCTCCTTTATCCGCGGTTTTTATCACAATGGACTGGTTGTTGCTAAGGGATTGTAATGCATGTCTCTCTTCCTTAGTGATGTTATGTTTGATGTATTTGGTGTTATTGAGAAGATCCATTACTTCTGTCATTAGTATTTTTTCGTAGGCCAAGATTTTCCAGTATGAAAACCGAGGACTGGTGGGCACTTACAGATTTACGTAGAGACACCAACATTATAATTAAACAGTCAGACAAGGGTGGGAACATTGTTGTGATGAACCGTACCAAATATCATCAGGAAATTAGGAGACAATTGGTGGACTCTATCAACTATGAAAGGTTAAAAAACAACCCCACCAACCAAATTATGTCTACCTTTCACACCAAATTACAACTATGGTATGATGAAGGCCTGCTTGATGAGGATGAACTGCAATATCTCAAGGTCACCCATCCAATTGTCCCGACTCTATACGCATTGCCCAAAGTGCACAAGAGCCTAGAGAACCCTCCAGGCCGTCCCATCGTCAGTTCATGTGGTTCTCTCTTAGAGAATACTTCCAGATTTGTAGATATCTTTTTGTTCCCATATGTAGCCGATCTACCTTCCTACATACGGGATGCCATGGATTTCCTGAAGCGCATCAATGATACCCCTTGGAAACCTGGGTACATCATGGCCACAGTGGATGTGGTCTCTCTCTCTATACTTCGATAGTCCATGACGACGGACTTATGGCATGTGAGCACTTTATGAGATTTCGGTCCCTAAGTTTACTCAGCCACACGAAAATGCTCCTGGAGATGATGTCCTTTTGCCTAACTAACAATGTTTTTATCTTTGATGGTAGGATTCTATAGGCAAAAGCAAGGAACTGCTATGGGTACTTCATTCGCCCCGACATATGCGAACTTAACAATGGGCTTTTGGGAGACAGAATGCCTGTGGTCAGAGAACAATAGCATGAATTTGGAAAGGGTGATCTTATGGGTCCGTTATATTGATGACCTCTTCCTTATATGGGAAGGAGAGGAGAATGATTTGAAAGAGTTCTTAGCATCATTAAACAACAACTCCCTAAACCTACAATTTACCCATACGTACAGGAAGAGCTCAATTGAGTATCTAGACATACTGGATTTACATTGAAGATGAAAAAATATGCACCACCTTATTCCGCAAGACCACGGCATGTAATAGCATCCTATCAGCCAACAGTGCACACCCAAAAGCTCTGAAATGGAGCATCCGGTACGTAGTATTCCTAAGAGCCCATAGGAATTGCTCTGAGGAGAATGAATATGAGAGAAAGATTGACGGGATGCACAACAGATTTAGAAGACGAGGATATCAAATAGCTGTTCTGGAAGATGCATGCAAAACAGCCACTAAACATAAGAGGGAAAACCTGCTGTTGCCCAAAAAAATGTTGACACCTATTGAACCAAACAAAGAAATAATCAGATTTATCACAGATTTTAATAGTTCAAATAAAGCTGTGAAACAAGTGATTACCAATCATTGGAATATTTTAAGGAAAGATCATGAACTTAAACATCATATCTCGGAACATGTCAACATCACATATAGAAAGGTACCTTCCTTGGGAAATTTGTTAACCCAGAGTTATTTTACCAACAAAAACTCACAAAAAAGCAATTGGTTAATGTGCAATGGTTTTTTCAAATGCACTAAGTGCAAAGCATGCCGCTATGGCCGCAACAGGACAGACGTAACAACTATACAAGGCATAAAAAAACATTAAGGAAAGGATAACCTGCGAGATCACCCATGTAGTCTACCTTCTAGAATGTGAATGCGGCAAACAATATGTGGGCAGTACTGTGAATAAACTAAAGTTGTGCATTCTCCAACATATAAGGGCCATCGTTAACAAAGACTTTACATATGTGATGGCTAAACACACTTGGAAGGATCATGATGGCAACTTGGAAAATAACCTTTTCTTTTCTGGCATCGAACATATCCCGATCAAAATAAGGGGAGGAGACAGAGAAGCAGCCCTGAGGCGAGCAGAATCGAAATGGATAATTACACTGGGAACGGAAATTCCATGGGGCTTAAATGCAGATGCCAAACTGTATACTTTCTTTTAACATTTCCAATGATTGGTTCTTAATATCCGTGATATCACCCTCAAGAGTTATTTATGGTGTTTTATGGTGTTCTTATGGTGTTTTACATTATAGTGTTACCGTGTACCAACAGACACTTTTTCCCTTTTTTCCCCTTTTCCCTAGTCTCCAGAACTGCACCTGGCGAGGTTTGGGATTCTATATTGTATTGTGGTGCTTTAACTCATATTGTAATGGATAATGAATATCATCAAGAGCTATGGAGTAGGCTGTTTTAACTGTTTTAGATTATGTTTTTGATCTTAATGATGATGTCTCAAAGAGGATAAAATTGAATTTTAAAAACCTTGTTATCTTTTAATGACAAGCACGAGACACTTCCCCAGGTACTTGATAACAATGCTATATGGCACTTTAACATTATTAGTGCGATAGAAGAGTGGATGTAGGAGTGGCAGCATCACCTTCCAATTTCTGTACTTTACAGAAAAAACATGTTGCACTTTATGTGTGAGAGTGCAATAATGGAACCTTTTGTGATCGAGCATTAGTGCAATAGAGGAGGTGACATAGAAGCAGTACTTAGCACTTTTTCAATCTTGGTATTCTATAGGAACAGCATTTTTCATGAATTTTTCTATATATTCTTTTATATGTGATGTTCGTGAATGGAATTTCGGAATCATTATGCATCCTAGTACTAGTGCAATAGAGAAGGTGGTATAGGAGCAGCAAATGGCACTTTCTAACTTCTATATTTGATAGAAAAAGCACTTTGCACCTTATATCTTACACTGGAATTGTCTGGAACCGAATACTAGGTTGCTTGCTTCCTTGTGTAGCACCTCTTATCCCTGGTACTTTACAGGGACAGCACATTGCACTTTATATTTCATCTTATCTGTGTATTTTACTGTTTATTCATGTTGCGAACAGCACTTCGCACTTTATATATTCATGCGTATTTTAACATTAATACACAGGTCTGTTGAATTGAGTTATAGTGATGCGGTTAGCACCTTTACATTCTTCTTCCCTGGAAATATGATATTAGATCATTATAGATTATACAGCCACTCTAAAAACAATTGCCCATTATGACTGTGTATCTTGCTTGGTACAAAATCTGTCTGTTTGAAAGCCTGAAACTTGTGAGTTATGTTCCTTAATTGTGTACTTCACAATGATTTTCTTGACCTTTGTTTGTTTCTGTAACAAACTGCAGTAATTATTTACTTTATTCTGTAAGAATTAGAAATGTGTGTTTTCCCCTTTACATACTATATGAAGGTTTTAATTGGTGGTGGGAAAGGGTACAGCTGTCCCTTTAAAATGGCACTCTGTGCACTGAACTCTATGACCCAGTAGAAGGCTACGGCTGAAACGCGGAGGTCTGATCTGTGGGTTAAAATGCACCTTGCACTTTGCTGGTTATTTGCTTTATAATTTATGGAAGCAGTTGAAGCCAAATAAATCACTTCTGTAAAGGATTCCTGTGTGCTGTCCTTGTGTTGGTCTTGGTGATGGAGTGCTGAAAGCAAGGCTGTTCGCAGAAGCTTTCTTTAATATATATATATATGGCAGAGAGAGTATCTTTTTATAGCACTCGACGTAACATCTCTGTACACAAGTATAAGACATGAAGACGGTGTGAAGGCTTTGAAACACTATTTGTATAAAAGACCGGGACAATTTGTTGAGCACAGTAAAATGTTGGTGGAGATGGTTGATTTTTGTCTCAACAACAATGTTTTTATGTTTAACAATATGCTTTACCAGCAAACAAGAGGTGTGGCCATGGGAGCCAGCTTCTCCCCCAGTTACGCGTGTTTACACATGGGCTGGTGGGAGGAGCTAGTTCTCGCAACCACACATAGCCAATATATGCGGAGCAACATCAAGCTATGGCTCCGCTATATCGATGATTTATTTATTGTTTGGAAGGGCACAAAACAGGGAGCTACTGATTTTGTGGCAGCGATTAACAACAATGAAATAAATCTGCACTTCACAGTCACTATCAGTGATACTTCAGTGAACTTCTTAGACACCCAAGTGTACATACAGAACAATAGAATTGAGACAAAGCTCTACCGCAAGGCAACGGCTGGCAATTCAACCTTGCATGCCAGTAGCTCTCACTCCAGGCACCTGGTAAACAGCATCCCCTGAGGGGAGATTCTGAGGCTGAGAAGAATCAGCAGCAACAAGGAGGACCTCAAGATGGCCCAAAAAGTGAGTAAAGCCAGATTTTTAGAACGAGGCTACTCAAATAAAACAATAGAGAGGGCTATTTCAAAATCTATGACTCTTGAGAGGACGGAGTTAATCAGGAAAAAATGCAGTGATCGCATAAGTTACCCTGATCACCTTGACAACAAACAGAAGCAAGAGGTCAAGGAGTTCAGGATAGTTATGGGTTCAGTAAACAAGAGAGGGACCTGCGGTCAATAATTAAACGGAATTGGCCTTTAGTCTTGAGTGACCCAGTAATGGGCCCCCTACTTCCACAAAAAGTGTCAATTACACATAGTAGGGGACCGATGAGAGACAATTTGGTTAAAACTAGTCCTGAAGTGATAGAGGGGTCCAACTGGCTGACCACACACAAAGGCTTCTACAAGTGCAAAACATGCAAGGCTTGCCAACAGGGTTTGAACAAAACTACCTATCAGACACCGTTTAGCCCAAGAGAATATAAAATCACCAAACTCCTGACTTGCAAGACCGACCATGTAGTCTATGTGCTACTATGCCCATGTGGTTTCCAATACATCGGAAGTACCAAACTTCAAGCACACAAAAGGGTACTCCAACACATGCGAGCAATAGTTAATGAGGATAACACATACCCGGTGACACGTCATTTCAGAGAGCACCACAAGTCCAACAGTCAAGAGCTCAGGTATTATCTCATAGATGCAGTACCCCCCAGCCGGAGGGGGGGGAACAGAGAGATGAAATTACGAAAGCTAGAGACACAATATATCATTGAGATGGACTCTAAACACCCGGGGGGACTCAATACGACAGAGGATTTATATGCATGCCTTTAATATGTGATGTTCAATATTTAATGTTTAATATTTATTATTTGATACCAAGATTTTAAATATTTAAAATGTTTAATATTTTAAATACCCCTAAGACACTATTAATGTACTCAGCCCATTTGGGGAGAGATTAACTTTAAAGCTATAAGGTTGTAGATAATTTTACATGATAGGGAGGCGACATCAGGTATTTAAACCCAGTTATTGGCATGAACAGAAAGAGTATTAGTTGCACAATTAAGATTGTGTATTTATATGAAATAAACAAATAACGATGAAACACACACAAATGAACAAGTAATCTAACAGGGACTAAGATGCAACAGGATAGCTATATTGTCGGTACCATAGCGACAATAGCTAAAAAATTCATTACTCAGATTGGCACGTATGCACCCAAGCACTTTATCAATTTAGCAAGCACTGAGCACACTAGCACTTTTAAACGGTCATTAAACAGTCATTGTGTATTTAACATGGGATAGCATAACAATACTGAAGGACATAGACAATCGATAGACAAGTTATTAGACATTGGAGTAGATGTGTACCACATAAAGAGACACACATAAAATACTGCAAGGGAGTCTTGTTTATGTAAAGATTTCCCTCTATGACATTGTAAATCATTTTAAGTTGATATAATTTTTTTTATGATTCTTCTGAGACCATATATTTTACATTTAAATATTTATTGGAAAATATTTATTATGTATTATGGATGTGCAATAATTATTCACCATGTCGTTTTGCATATATACCAAATATGTTACGATTGTATTGTCAAAGCAGGAAACCTGTGTGTCTTTCTTTCATGTTTGTATACTGTTTAGCACTTTGCACGTATCACATAGCACCTGTCACTTTAAAAGTAAAAATTTGAAACCGTTGCGTCATGTCATGTGATCAAGGCTCAATCTGAGCCGAAACGCGTAATGGCGGCATCGCAATAAACTAAGAAAATTGCACTCATCTGGTGGTCCGTGTCCGTATGTGGGAGAAATCCAGGGAGACAGCGGAATTCGAATTATATATATATATATATATATATATATATATATATATATATATATATATATATATATATATATATATATATATATATATATATATATATATATATATATATATATATATATATTATCTACTGGCGGTAATCCGCGACATTCTATTTGAAATAACGTTGGCGCCGGTTGACGAATCTTCGCGAAAGTTTCCAACTTGTTGGGGCGCTCCGGTCCGCTCCTATCCTGAAAGTCTCGGGGTGATACGTCAAGCGGGGGCCGAGAAAAAGGGGGTCCCAAAACGTGTTTTCCCCATTCATTTTTCCATAGGAACCTTTAGTCGCAGCTACAGCCCGAACTGCTGAACGGAATTACACCAAATTTGGCAAAGAGGTAGCCCTTGGTTCAGTGTCGTGCCTTTTGCTTAAATGGTGTAAATCCGTTCAGTAGTTCCTGAGAAAATCAAAAGTAAAGTCACATATATAGCTGGGCGGAGCCTAACCACACATGTCATCGTGAGATCTGATTGGCTGTCAGCACTTCATCCTGGAATTTCTGGCAGCCATCTTGGGACCAATATAAATGATAGTACCTCATTGAAATGCATTGTAGTGAATAGAAGATTTTGAGGGTCACCAAAAGGAGAACTATAAAGGGTGATAACAGGCTTTAGTTACATTAGAATTTATTTGTTGATGGTACCATACTAATTTTAGGAATTGTGGTGTATTCTAAGGTGATTTTACCATGTGAAAAACCTTCTGCTGGGATATCATGAATCATGTTTGAGAGAACACTATTTTCTCATGCTTGTCCCATGGAGGTTTGGAAGGTGCTCCAGAAGCTAAAATGAGAGCATATTTTCTGTAAATTCACATTATCTTTCTCACTCATGTGAGAATGAAGTCTGACATTCTCAGTAAAACATGTACATCCAACAAGGGCAGAGACTGTCAGTTGATTCCTTTGTGTTCTACTGCAGCTTCCCAGAGTGTTCTAAAGAACAACTAGAGTGCTAACAGCCTTACTTATGACAAAAGTATGGCACACCTGAAGCCATCTTGATTGGAATAAACTGGTAACACTTAAACAATTTAATTTAAAAAGGAACAAAATGATGGGGTTCATTTTGTCATAGAAATTATGGTTAGTGCTGTAGAAAGAAAAATTAGGACATGTTTCAAGTGTGATCTCAAATATCTTCCTGTTATATTTCAACAGGAGCAGCCTGCCAGTTGATGCCTTTGTGTTCTACTGCAGCTTCCCAGAGTGTTCTAAAGAACAACTAGAGTGCTAACAGCCTTACTTATGACAAAAGTATGGCACACCTGAAGCCATCTTGATTGGAATAAACTGGTAACACTTAAAACATTTAATTTAAAAAGGAACAAAATGATGGGGTTCATTTTGTCATAGAAATTATGGTTAGTGATGTAGAAAGAAAAATTAGGACATATTTCAATTGTGATCTCAAATATCTTCCTGTTATATTTCAACAGGAGCAGCCTGTCAGTTGATGCCTTTGTGTTCTACTGCAGCTTCCCAGAGTGTTCTAAAGAACAACTAGAGTGCTAACAGCCTTACTTATGACAAAAGTATGGCACACCTGAAGCCATCTTGATTGGAATAAACTGGTAACACTTAAACAATTTAATTTAAAAAGGAACAAAATGATGGGGTTCATTTTGTCATAGAAATTATGGTTAGTGCTGTAGAAAGAAAAATTAGGACATGTTTCAAGTGTGATCTCAAATATCTTCCTGTTATATTTCAACAGGAGCAGCCTGCCAGTTGATGCCTTTGTGTTCTACTGCAGCTTCCCAGAGTGTTCTAAAGAACAACTAGAGTGCTAACAGCCTTACTTATGACAAAAGTATGGCACACCTGAAGCCATCTTGATTGGAATAAACTGGTAACACTTAAAACATTTAATTTAAAAAGGAACAAAATGATGGGGTTCATTTTGTCATAGAAATTATGGTTAGTGCTGTAGAAAGAAAAATTAGGACATATTTCAAGTGTGATCTCAAATATCTTCCTGTTATATTTCAACAGGAGCAGCCTGCCAGTTGATGCCTTTGTGTTCTACTGCAGCTTCCCAGAGTGTTCTAAAGAACAACTAGAGCGCTAACAGCCTTACTTATGACAAAAGTATGGCACACCTGAAGCCATCTTGGTTGGAATAAACCGGTAACACTTAAAACATTTAATTTAAAAAGGAACAAAATGAGGGGTTCTTTTTAAATAGAAATTATGGTTAGTGCTGCAGAAAGAAAAATGAGGGCATGTTTTAAGTGAGATCTCAAATCCTCTTCTATTTCATTAGAAAATTCTGACATGCAGACTGAAACAATCACTTTCAATACCAGCAGCAGACTACCAGTTAACTCCCTGGTGAGCAGTAGCTTTACTCCAGTGATCTAATGAGCAACTAGAGTGCTAACATTCTGAATTTATGGCAGATGTGAGACACATCTGAATGCCTTCTTGATGGAATCAAAGTAAAAAACTGAAAGCATTTCCTACTGAGGAGACTGCAGTAAATGAAGAAATTAGGAAACTTCATAACAAAGAAGTCTTCCAAGATGGCCACCAGTGAAAAAAGAGCCCAAATGTAGCACAAATATTACCCAGATGTAGCCCACATATAGCCCAATGACAAAAGTGTGCAAAACACTTTTTAGTTTTAGTTTTTTTGCAGTTTTATGTAGTGCAGACTGGTCAGGTATTGGAGCATTGCATCTTAAAACATGACCCCCTACACTACAAAAACACCACTGCACTACCTTAAACCCTAAAACACTATCCCCAGCACGACCCCCTACACTACACAAGCACCACTGCACTATCCTAAACCCCTAAACACTACCCCCAGCACGACCCCGTACACTACCCAAACACCACTGCACTAACCTAAATCCTAAAACACTACCACCAGCACGACCCCCTACACTACCCAAACACCACTGCACTACCCTAAAACATGACCCCCTACACTACACAAGCACCACTGCACTACCCTAAACCCTAAAACACTACCCCCAGCACGACCCCCTACACTACACAAACACCACTGCACTACCCTAAACCCTAAAACACTACCCCCAGCACGACCCCCTACACTACCCAAACACCACTGCACTAACCTAAATCCTAAAACACTACCCCCAGCATGACCCCCTACACTACCCAAACACCACTGCACTACCCTAAAACATGATCCCCTACACTACACAAACACCACTGCACTACCCTAAACCCTAAAACACTACTCCCAGCACGACCCCCTACACTACCCAAGCACCACTGCACTACCCTAAACCCTAAAACACTACCCCCAGCACGACCCCCTACACTGCCGGAACACCACTGCACTGCCCTAAACCCTGAAACACCAGCCCCTGCATGACCCCCCACACTGCCCGAACACCACTGCACTGCCCTAAACCCTGAAACACCACCCCCAGCACGACCCCCTACACTGCCCGAACACCACTGCACTGCCCTAAACCCTGAAACACCACCCCCTTCACGACCCCCTACACTGCCCGAACACCACTACACTGCCCTAAACCCTGAAACACCACCCCCAGCATGACCCCCTACACTGCCCGAACACCACTGCCCTGCCCTAAACCCTGAAACACTAACCCCAGCAAGACCCCCTACACTGCCCGAACACCACTGCACTGCCCTAAACCCTGAAACATCACCCCCAGCAAGACCCCTACACTGCCCGAAAACCACTGACCTAAACCCTGAAACACCACCCCCAGCACGACCCCCTACACTGCCCGAACACCACTGCACTGCCCTAAACCCTGAAACACTACCCTCAGCATGACCCCCTACACTGCCCGAACACCACTGCTCTGCCCAAAACCCTGAAACACCAGCCCCAGCACCACCCCCTACACTGCCCGAACACCACTGCACTGCCCTAAACCTTGAAACACCAGCCCCTGCACGACCCCTACACTGCCCGAGCACCACTGCACTGCCCTAAACCCTGAAACACCAGCCCCAGCACGACCCCCTACACTGCCTGAAAACCACTGCACTGCCCTAAACCCTGAAACACCAGCCCCAGCACGACCGCCTACACTGCCCGAACACCACTGCACTGCCCTAAACCCTGAAACACCAGCCCCAGCACGACCCCCTACACTGCCCGAACACCACTGCACTGCCCTAAACTGTGAAACACCAGCCTCAGCACGACCCCCTAGACTGCCTGAACACCACTGCACTGCCCTGAACCCTGAAACACCAGCCCTAGCACAACACCCTACACTGCCCGAACACCACTGCACTGCCTTAAACCCTGAAACACCACCCCGTGCATGACCACCTACACTGCCCGAACACCACTGCACTGCCCTAAACCCTGAAACACCACCCACAGCGCAACCCCCTACACTGCCCGAATACCACTGCACTGCCCTAAACCCTGAAACACCACCCCTGCACAACCCCCTACACTGCTCGAACACTACTGCACTGCCCTAAACCCAGAAACACCATCCCCAGCACGACCCCCTATACTGCACGAGCACCACTGCACTGCCCTAAAGCCTGAAACACTACCCCCAGCAAGACCCCTACACTGCCCGAACACCACTGCACTGCCCTAAACCCTGAAACATCACCCCCAGCAAGACCCCCTACACTGCCCGAACACCACTGCCCTAAACCCTGAAACACCACCCCCAGCAAGACCCCCTACACTGCCCGAACACAACTGCACTGCCCTAAACCCTGAAACACCAGCCCCAGCACGACCCCCTACACTGCCCGAACACCACTGCACTGCCCTAAACCCTGAAACACCACCCCCTGCACGACCCACTACACTGCCCGAACACCACTGTACTGCCCTAAACCCTGAAACCCCACCCCCAGCATGACCCCCTACACTGCCAGAACACCACTGCACTGCCCTAAACCCTGAAATACCACCCCCTGCACGACCCCCTACACTGCCCGAACACTACTGCACTGCCCTAAACCCTGAAACACCACCCCCAGCACGACCCCCTACACTGCACGAACACAACTGCACCGCCCTAAACCCTGAAACACTACCCCCAGCAAGACCCCCTACACTGCCCGAATACCACTACACTGCCCTAAACCCTGAAACACCACCCCCAGCATGACCCCCTACACTGCCCGAACACCACTGCCCTGCCCTAAACCCTGAAACACTACCCCCAGCAAGACCCCCTACACTGCCCGAACACCACTGCACTGCCCTAAACCCTGAAACATCACCCCCAGCAAGACCCCTACACTGCCCGAAAACCACTGACCTAAACCCTGAAACACCACCCCCAGCATGACCCCCTACACTGCCCGAACACCACTGCACTGCCCTAAACCCTGAAACACTACCCTCAGCATGACCCCCTACACTGCCCGAACACCACTGCTCTGCCCAAAACCCTGAAACACCAGCCCCAGCACGACCCCCTACACTGCCCGAACACCACTGCACTGCCCTAAACCTTGAAACACCAGCCCCTGCACGACCCCTTACACTGCCCGAACACCACTGCACTACCCTAAACCCTGAAACATCACCCCCAGCACGACCCCCTACACTGCCCGAGCACCACTGCACTGCCCTAAACCCTGAAACACCAGCCCCAGCACGACCCCCTACACTGCCTGAAAACCACTGCACTGCCCTAAACCCTGAAACAGCAGCCCCAGCACGACCGCCTACACTGCCCGAACACCACTGCACTGCCCTAAACCCTGAAACACCAGCCCCAGCACGACCCCCTATACTGCCCGAACACCACTGCACTGCCCTAAACTGTGAAACACCAGCTTCAGCACGACCCCCTACACTGCCTGAACACCACTGCACTGCCCTGAACCCTGAAACACCAGCCCTAGCACAACACCCTACACTGCCCGAACACCACTGCACTGCCCTAAACCCTGAAACACCACCCCGTGCATGACCACCTACACTGCCCGAACACCACTGCACTGCCCTAAACCCTGAAACACCACCCACAGCGCAACCCCTTACACTGCCCGAACACCACTGCACTGCCCTAAACCCTGAAACACCACCCCCTGCACAACCCCTACACTGCTCGAACACTACTGCACTGCCCTAAACCCAGAAACACCATCCCCAGCACGACCCCATATACTGCACGAACACCACTGCACTGCCCTAAACCCTGAAACACTACCCCCAGCAAGACCCCCTACACTGCCCGAACACCACTGCACTGCCCTAAACCCTGAAACATCACCCCCAGCAAGACCCCCTACACTGCCCGAACACCACTGCCCTAAACCCTGAAACACCACCCCCAGCAAGACCCCCTACACTGCCCGAACACAACTGCACTGCCCTAAACCCTGAAACACCACCCCCTGCACGACCCACTACACTGCCCGAACACCACTGTACTGCCCTAAACCCTGAAACCCCACCCCCAGCATGACCCCCTACACTGCCAGAACACCACTGCACTCCCTAAACCCTGAAACATCACCCCCAGCAAGACCCCCTACACTGCCCGAACACCACTGCCCTAAACCCTGAAACACCACCCCCAGCACGACCCCCTACACTGCCCGAACACCACTGCACTGCCCTAAACCCTGAAACACCACCCCCTGCACGACCCACTACACTGCCCGAACACCACTGTACTGCCCTAAACCCTGAAACCCCACCCCCAGCATGACCCCCTACACTGCCAGAACACCACTGCACTGCCCTAAACCCTGAAACACCACCCCCTGCACGACCCCCTACACTGCCCGAACACTACTGCACTGCCCTAAACCCTGAAACACCACCCCCAGCACGACCCCCTACACTGCACCGAACACCACTGCACCGCCCTAAACCCTGAAACACTACCCCCAGCAAGACCCCCTACACTGCCCGAACACCACTGCACTGCCCTAAACCCTGAAACATCACCCCCAGCAAGACCCCCTACACTGCCCGAACACCACTGCCCTAAACCCTGAAACACCACCCCCAGCAAGACCCCTACACTGCCCGAACACCACTGCACTGCCCTAAACCCTGAAACACCAGCCCCAGCATGACCCCCTACACTGCCTGAACACCACTGCACTGCCCTAAACCCTGAAACACCACCCCAGCACGACCCCCTACACTGCCCGAACATCACTGCACTGCCCTAAACCCTGAAACACCAGCACAACCCCGTACACTGCCCACACACCACTGCACTGCCCTAAACCCTGAAACACCAGCCCCAGCACAACCCCGTACACTGCCCAAACACCACTGCACTGCCCTCAACCCTGAAACACCAGCCCCAGCACGACCGCCTACACTGCCCGAAAACTACTGCACTGCCCTAAACCCTGAAACACCACCCCCAGCAAGACTACCTACACTGGCCGAACACCACTGCACTGCCCTAAACCCTGAAACACCACCCCTGCACGACCCCCTACACTGCCCAAACACTACTGCACTGCCCTAAACCCTGAAACACCACCCCTCAGCACGACACCCTACACTGCCCGAACACCACTGCACTGCCCTAAACCCTGAAACACCACCCCAGCATGACCCCCTACACTGCCCGAACACCACTGCACTAAACCCTGAATCACCACCCCCTGCACGACCCCCTACACTGCCGGAACACCACTGCACTGCCCTAAACCCTGAAACACCACCCCAGCATGACCCCCTACACTGCCCTAACACCACTGCACTGCCCTAAACCCTGAAACATCACCCCCAGCACAACCCCCTACACTGCCTGAGCACCATTGCTCTGCCCTAAACCCTGAAACACTAGCCCCAGCACGACCCCCTACACTGCCCGAACACCACTGCACTGCCCTAAACCCTGAAACACCACCCCCAGCACGACCCCCTACACTGCCCGAACACCACTGCACTGCCCTAAACCCTGAAACACCAGCCCCAGCAAGACCCCCTACACTGCCCGAACACCACTGCATTGCCCTAGACTCTGAAACACCAGCCCCAGCAAGACCCCCTACATTGCCCGAACACCACTGCACTGCCCTAAACCCTGAAACACCAGCCCCAGCATGACCCCCTACACTGCCCGAACACCACTGCACTGCCCTAAACCCTGAAACACCAGCCCCAGCACGACCCCCTACACTGCCCGAACATCACTGCACTGCCCTAAACCCTGAAACACCAGCCCCAGCACGACCCCCTACACTGCCCGAACACCACTGCACTGCCCTAAACCCTGAAACACCACCCCAGCACCACCCCCTACAATGCCCGAACACCACTGAACTACCCTAAACCCTGAAACACCACCCCCTGCACGACCCCCTACACTGCCCGAACACCACTGCACTGCCCTAAACCCTGAAACACCACCCCTGCATGACCCCCTACACTGCCCGAACACCACTGCACTGCCCTAAACCCTGAAACACCACCCCTGCACCACCCCGTACACTGCCCAAACACCACTGCACTGCCCTCAACCCTGAAACACCAGCCCCAGCACGACCGCCTACACTGCCCGAAAACTACTGCACTGCCCTAAACCCTGAAACACCACCCCCAGCAAGACTACCTACACTGGCCGAACACCACTGCACTGCCCTAAACCCTGAAACACCACCCCTGCACGACCCCCTACACTGCCCAAACACTACTGCACTGCCCTAAACCCTGAAACACCACCCCTCAGCACGACACCCTACACTGCCCAAACACCACTGCACTGCCCTAAACCCTGAAACACCACCCCAGCACGACCCCCTACACTGCCCGAACACCACTGCACTATAACCCTGAATCACCACCCCCTGCACGACCCCCTACACTGCCGGAACACCACTGCACTGCCCTAAACCCTGAAACACCACCCCAGCATGACCCCCTACACTGCCCTAACACCACTGCACTGCCCTAAACCCTGAAACATCACCCCCAGCACAACCCCTACACTGCCCGAACACCACTGCACTGCCCTAAACCCTGAAACACCACCCCCAGCACGACCCCCTACACTGCCCGAACACCACTGCACTGCCCTAAACCCTGAAACACCAGCCCCAGCAAGACCCCTACACTGCCCGAACACCACTGCATTGCCCTAGACTCTGAAACACCAGCCCCAGCAAGACCCCCTACACTGCCCGAACACCACTGCACTGCCCTAAACCCTGAAACACCAGCCCCAGCATGACCCCCTACACTGCCCGAACACCACTGCACTGCCCTAAACCCTGAAACACCAGCCCCAGCACGACCCCCTACACTGCCCGAACATCACTGCACTGCCCTAAACCCTGAAACACCAGCCCCAGCACGACCCCCTACACTGCCCGAACACCACTGCACTGCCCTAAACCCTGAAACACCAGCCCCAGCACCACCCCTACAATGCCCGAACACCACTGAACTGCCCTAAACCCTGAAACACCACCCCCTGCACCGCCCCCTACACTGCCCGAACACCACTGCACTGCCCTAAACCCTGAAACACCACCCCCTGCATGACCCCCTACACTGCCCGAACACCACTGCACTGCCCTAAACCCTGAAACACCACCCCTGCACCACCCCTACACTGCCTGAACACCACTGCACTGCCCTAAACCCTGAAACACCACCCCTGCACCGCCCCCTACACTGCCCGAACACCACTGCACTGCCCTAAACCCTGAAACACCACCCCCAGCATGACCCCTTTACTGCTCGAACACCACTGCACTGCCCCAAACCCTGAAACACCACCCCCAGCATGACCCCCTACACTGCCCGAACACCACTGCCCTAAACCCTGAAACACCACCCCTGCACGACCCCCTACACTGCCCGAACACCACTGCACTGCCCTAAACCCTGAAACACCACCCCCTGCACGACCCCCTACACTGCCCGAACACCACTGCACTGCCCTAAACCCTGAAACACCACCCCCAGCACGACCCCCTACACTGCCCGAACACCACTGCACTGCCCTAAACCCTAAAACACCACCCCCAGCACGACCCCCTACACTGCCCGAACACCACTGCACTGCCCTAAACCCTAGAACACTACCCCCAGCATGACCCCCTACACTACCCGAACACCACTGCACTACCCTAAACCCTAAAATACTCCCCCAGCACGACCCCCTACACTACCCGAACACGACTGCACTGCCCTAAACCCTAAAACACTCCCCCAGCACGACCCCCTACACTACCCAAACACCACTGCACTGCCCTAAACCCTAAAACACTCCCCCAGCACGACCCCCTACACTACCCAAACACCACTGCACTACCCTAAACCCTAAAACCCTAAAACACTAACCCCAGCACAACCCCCTACACTACCCAAACACCACTGTACTACCCTAAACCCTAAAACACTCCCCCAGGACGACTCCCTACACTACCCAAACACCACTGCACTACCCTAAACCCTAAATCTACCCCCAGCATGACCCCCTACACTACACAAACACCACTGCACTACCCTAAACCCTAAATATACCCCCAGCATGACCCCCTACACTACACAAACACCACTGCACTTCCCTAAACCCTAAAACACTACCCCCAGCACGACCCTCTTCACTACCTAAACACAACTGCACAATTTGTTACAGGCGTTGCAACGCAGGCCTGTGGTGCTTACTGGAAGTACCTGGTGGGCTGGTTGGGCCCCAGGGACTCTCAGGATTCAAGGTGACCTAATCCCCCAACTTAAAACGCGCCACGGGGCGCGTTTGCACAGTGGTGGAGGGAGGGGCGGGGCCTCAGATGACATGTGCGCCAACACGCCCTGTGGTGCGTTTTAAGTTGGGGAGTTAATTCCCTTTGAATCCTGGGGGCCAACTAGCCCACCAGGTACCTTCAGTAAGCACAACAGAGTTGCGTTGCAGAGAGGTGAAAAAGGTGCGTGGCCTCGGAACGCCTCTCTGCAACTCAGCTCTGTGGTCCTAACTGTAGGTACCTGGGGGCTAGTTGGGCCCCAGGGACCCTCAGGATTCAAGGGGACTTAATCCCGCAACTTAAAACGCGCCATGGGGCGCGTTTGCACACATGTCACCTCAGGCCCCCTCCCTTCACCTCTGGTTAGTCAGAGTCAGTTACCACCAGTACCCGTCTGAAAAAGTTGTGGGCACAGGATGATTTTGCAACAAGGCCTCTTTCTGCTCCTCTGTTGGTTCTTTCTGCACATCTTTTGCTTCTTTCTGTGCGTTTTTTCTTCTTTCTTCACATGTCCTACCTCTGTTGGCATAGTTAGAAACTAGCATTTAAAAAACCTTTGAAATTCACTAAAAAAATCATAGGTTTCAAGCACGTTATAGTTAGAAATTAGCATTTAAAAAACCTTTGAAATTCACAGAAAAAACCATAGATTTCAGGCACGTTATAGTTAGAAATTAGCATTTAAAAAACCTTTGAAATTCACTGAAAAAACCATAGGTTTCAGGCACGTTATAGTTAGAAATTAGCATTTAAAAACCTTTGAAATTCACTGAAAAAACCATAGGTTTCAGACACGTTATAGTTAGAAATTAGCATTTAAAAACCTTTGAAATTCACTGAAAAAACCATAGGTTTTAGGGACAGTTATAGTTAGTTGGACATTGCACTCGTACAAAACCCGTGAAATTCCCCTGTTATAGTTAGTTCAGCTAACTATAACTCGCGCCCGCAATGCACTGCTGATGACGTCACATATTACATCACTCATGACATGGTCAGTGACATCACTGATGACATCACTGATGACATCTCAAATGACATCACTGATGACATCATCCATGTGATAATTTCATGCATCTTCTCACACCCTAATATAACTTTTGATACACCCACTCTAAATTACAGACTGCCATTCTCAAAACCATAGACACTCCAACACCAAAAACTACATACCCACTCACTGATTCTTAGGTCTACACACACATCCACTCACTCACCTGTACAGTCACTCATACTTACAGTCACTCAGTACAGGACTATCATATGCACTCATACACCTATATAAACACTCACACACCGCCACTCATCCATAGAGGTACTCACACACCTAGTCAGTCATGCAAAAACTTAATCACACACCCATTTACTCACCTATACAGTTATACACACACCAGCTCACTTACTCATACAAATACTAGCACATTCTTACGCTCTTATACAATAACTGATACAAGCACACACGCATCCATACAGCCACTCTCACAATAACACACTCTCACTTATAGCCATTTAAATACTCTAACACACATATATACTGCCTTTTACATATGTAGTTACTTGCACATGTACCACTGAGATATACATTCACTCACTAACACACCCATACACACACTCACCCACCCAAGCAGTCCATCACAGATGCACTCTTGAAATCATGCACCCAGTGAATCACCCACTCACACATCTATGTATAGAGTCACACACACCCCACCCACACAAACACTCAGGCAGCCATACAGATACTCAGAGAACCAATCAATAACCCATATAGACACTCATGTAGCTATTCGCAAATCCATGCATCCACTTACACACCAACAAACAGACGGATACAGACATTCACACAGTTTAGTCACTAACCCATGCATTCAGTAAGATACGTTTAATCACTCACTTGTAGAGTCAGTCACTCACGTACTAAATCATCCATTCAGACACTTATACACCCACTCATTCTTCAATACGCCTTTCCCTATATATATTAAACATATTTAAACTTTACAGAAACACACAGTCACTGAATGATGTCATCAGTGATGTCATCAGTGATGTCATTTGAGATGTCATCAGTGATGTCATCAGTGATGTCACTGACCATGTCATGAGTGATGTAATATGTGACTTCATCAGCAGTGCATTGCGGGGGCGCGAGTTATAGTTAGCTGAACTAACTATAACAGGGGAATTTCACGGGTTTTGTACGAGTGCAATGTCCAACTAACTATAACTGTCCCTAAAACCTATGGTTTTTTCAGTGAATTATATATATATATATATATATATATTGTCCCAGTTTGGTTCATCCTTTCGCCAGACACAGTAACGCTCAGTATGGGTGCGAGCTCCCGCGGCTGAACCACGCCGCTAAATACATCTACCAAATCCTCTTTCCAGAAGAAAAACGGTCCGCACTCATGCAGGTTTTGCGATTTTTATTTTTCTATCTCCTCCATTAGATGTTCATTTTTGCAAAACAAGATACAGGTGAAACAAAAGATCTACGCGTTTCGGTATTACAAATACCTTGCTCACGATCAACAGGTTGCTTGTGATTCATGCACTTATATGTTTGAATTTCTGTGACATCATTTCCTGCTCATTGCAGCAAGCACCCCTGTTAATTATGGGAGATGTAGTTTTCTAATTTTAATGATTAAAAAAACGGTTTCAATAAAGTTTTACTTTTCTCTACTCAATTAATGAATTTATAATTCAATATTGGAGTCACTGATATACCCGATATATTTTAAAATACACGGCATTTACATCATTTGGTTTTTACATTTTGCCCTTTTGCCAGTCTATCCCTCTAGTGGGAAAAGTCTCAATAAATGATTTATTGTTTCCTTCATTTTCAGCCAGTTTCGCCTTATATTTCTTTTCCTTCTTTCTTAATTTTTTATTATTTTATCTTTAGTGTCCATTATTTCCCTTTTACTTTTTTCATTCTTCTTTATCCTTCAGAGAAGCTGTTACTCATGAGTCTATAAATGTATATATAGTTCTTCCGACTGATTCAGGCCATGAGGCGTCAAAGTGCGATGTTTCAGGATATGTCTTGATTCTTTCTGTCGCAAAATCTTTTCGCGATTTCCCCTCGGTCATTCTTTGGTACAGTTTCAATCCCATAGAATTTCAGCTGTTTCCAGTCACTTTGATGATGGGATTCCATATGTTTGGCCATTGCATTTGTTTTGTCCTTATTCGTGGTGGCTCTTACATGTTCCATTATGCGTTTTTTAATTCACAAATGGTGCTTCCAATATATTTTAAAGGACATGGGCACTCCATTACATACACTGTATATTGTGTTTTGCACGTGATCAGTTCTCTGATTTCCCATGTTTTGTTATTTGCCATTTTGATTTCCTTCATTGGTTTCGCAATTTGACACATTTTGCAAGAGTGACATTTTACAAAACCTTTTGTTTTTATCCAAGACGATTCCTTTCTTTTCCCTTGTAATGACTGTGGATTAAATGATCTTTCAAGTTTTTTGCTCGGCGATATGCAATAGTAGGATGCTTTCCAACTATTTCTTTTACCGTTGTATCCAACTGCAGAATTTTCCAATTTTTTGCAGGATTTTTGAAATTTCCTTACTTTCTTGGGAATAATCGATTATCAATCTGATTGGTTCTTTTTTTCCTGTTTTTACTTTTGTTTTTGGAATAAGGCACTCTTCCCTGGTTTTTGATTCGTTCTTTCCCAACATCCTTTAATTACTCCTGGATTGTATTTCCTTCTTTTGAATCTTGCAGTTGTATCCATACTGTGTTTTTGCCATTCACTTTCTTCACTGCAGATTCTTCGAAGCCTTAAAAACTCTCCATAAGGGATGCTGGAAATTAAAGATTGTTGGTGGAAGCTTGTTGCCTCTAAAGTGGCATTGGTTGCTGTACTTTTTCGATGTAACGTTGTATGTATTTGATTTGTCTTTATGTAGATTTCGGTATCTAAAAACACAATTCGCTCACTACTAATTTCATAAGTGAATTTCAAGTTTGTCTCATTGTTGTTGATTATTTCAAAATATTGCTGAAATTCAGACACTGTACCGTCCCAGATGATAAACAAATCATCTATAAATCTGATCCAGCTAATAATTTTAACTAATGCTGAATCATTTTCTGCTTTCCATGCCACCTCCTTCTCCCACCAACCCATTGCCAGGCAGGCGTAGCTGGGACTGAATGAAAAACCCATTGCAGTCCCACTGTTCTGTCGATATATTTCTTCTCCAAACACGAAGATGTTTTTCGTGAGACAGGTTGAAATCATCTCTAGAAGCATCTGATTATGATCACTGTAATTCATGCTCCTGTCTTGCAAAAAGAATTCACATGCTTTTAATCCCATGTTGTTTTCTATATTCGTGTATAACGAAATAACATCCATTGTTATTAGATGATATGTATCTTGCCATGGGGTGTTCTGTAGTATTCTTAAGAGATCACTTGTGTCCTTTATGTAAGAACTCAATTGGGTCACATATGGCATCAGAAAGTGATCAATATAATTTGCTATGGGTTCCAATAATGACCCCTTTGCAGAGAGAATTGGTCTTCCCGGTGGTTTTCTCTGATCTTTATGTAACTTGGGAAGAAAGTAAATTGTTGCTGTTACCGGATGGGTCACTGTTAAGTATTTTAGTTCTTCCTCATCTATTAGGTTCTTTATTTGCCATTGTCGCAGTTGGTCATCCAATTTTCTTTTGATATCCATTGTTGGATTACTCTTGATCTTTTCATAATATTTTGTCTCTCTCAATTGTCGATGTGCCTCCGTTACATACGCTTGTCTTTCCCAGATCACTATATTTCCGCCCTTATCCGCCACTTTTATTTCTATTTCCATATCTGATGTTAGGTTTTTCAAAGCTTCCCGCTCTTCTTTGGATAAGTTATCTCTGTATTTAGGGCTTTTCAATTTATAGAGATCTTGGGTTACTGCTTCTTGAAATAAATCAATTTTGTTACCCGGCAACAATTGAGGGTAAAATTTAGATTTCGGAGTCTTTCCACTTATGCCTGCTCCTCTTTGTGGAACTGCCATTTGGAGGGAAGTATCTTCTCCCTCCGCCACATCCAAGTTCAATAGGGTCAGGAAAGCATCTGAGTCCCTCACCGCTAAATCTGATGCAGATGTTTCTGTTATATGTACATCTTTTTTCCTTAATTGATTTTCCATGAAAAACTTCGCTAGTTTGATCTTCCGTATATATAGATATAAATCTATCCTTACTTGCGCCAAATCCATTTTTTGTGTGGGACAAAAGTTAATGCCTCTTTTCAATAAAGCAATTTCCATTTCTGACATTGGACGTTTTGATAGATTTACCACTTGTAATTCATCTATCACTGTTTCGTTTTCTGGCGCATGCTCCTTGTTTCCGTTCCGATTTTTTCTGTGCTGCTTGCACCTTTTTCCCCTTCTTTTAGGCTTTGGGGCATCCATTTCCGTCCTCTGCCTCTTCCCTTTTGTTTGTATTGTGGTGTTCGATTTTGTTCCCACTGCCTCTGCTGTAGTACCAGGCGCATATCTCCTAAAAAGTTAACTTTGAAATTTCAGTTGATGTTCCTGGTTCACCATCACTTAGATCAGTAGATGTTAAGGAGGATGCGCTGCTCGATATATTCGTAGTGTTACTCCATGCTGTTTGTTGTCGCATTGAGTCAAATTTTCTCCCAAAGGTGAAGATGCGCCCCTCCGCATAATCCACAGAGTCTCTCATGAATTTGTGATGCTTCCGTTCTCTAACTGTGTTTTCATGTTTTTCTATTTGATCTTCCAAATCATCCTTGAACTTTGCCATCTCACCAGATAGTTTCAGAGTTGTTATTTCCTTTTCTGCTTCATGCAGTTGTTCTTTTATTTTTTCCAGGCCAATTTCAATGTGTTTTACCAAAATAGCAATCAACCCCAATGATGATCTCAAAATGAATTCACCCCACTCTTGGAGTAATTCATTCGATGTATCCTGATGACTGGGCATAAGCATTATTCTCAGGCCCCTGGGCACTCGTTGTACATCCAAATACTTCTTTAAAGTTATTAGTTCCCATGATTTGTTTATTTCTTTCTTACTAAGCTTTTCCCAAGCTCTTAATTTACTTTTGCTGTCCACTTTTCCAGATGACATCGTGGACTCCATTTCCTTCCCCTTATCGGCCTTTTCAAACATAGTCATTAGTAACTCATTTCGTTTTTGCTTCTCTTTTTCCATACTTTCACCTGTATAATTACTCAATTTGATTTAAATCGTCTACTTCTATTTATATTTTTAATTCCTTCATTTATCACCCTGCATTCAAAATTGTGCCTTTTAATCGTGTCCTTAGCTCTTTTATTGCTCGTTTCTAAATAGAAAACAGTAGTAGCATTTTTATCAGCTGAACACTTTAGCACAGTTCACCGTTAAGCCGACTCTTCACTCTCATGCGATTATTTAGATGATACAATTGTTTCAAGTCACACGCTTACCTCGGCTTCTGCTTTCCGAGCGGTGTGCTTTTCCTCAATAATTTCAACTTTAAGTTTCGCCAGCGAGCATTTCAATCCGGCTTATTAAATTGTCCCAGTTTGGTTCATCTTTTCGCCAGACACAGTAACGCTCAGTATGGGTGCGAGCTCCCGCGGCTGAACCACGCCGCTAAATACATCTACCAAATCCTCTTTCCAGAAGAAAAACGGTCCGCACTCATGCAGGTTTTGCGATTTTTATTTTTCTATCTCCTCCATTAGATGTTCATTTTTGCAAAACAAGATACAGGTGAAACAAAAGATCTACGCGTTTCGGTATTACAAATACCTTGCTCACGATCAACAGGTTGCTTGTGATTCATGCACTTATATGTTTGAATTTCTGTGACATCATTTCCTGCTCATTGCAGCAAGCACCCCTGTGAATTATGGGAGATGTAGTTTTCTAATTTTAATGATTAAAAAAACGGTTTCAATAAAGTTTTACTTTTCTCTACTCAATTAATGAATTTATAATTCAATATTGGAGTCACTGATATACCCGATATATTTTAAAATACACGGCATTTACATCATTTGGTTTTTACATTTTGCCTTTTTGCCAGTCTATATATATATATATATATATTTGCTCAAAACTCCTTCCAGTTCTAGAAGAAGAAAACAGCACTCGCGGGAGCGGTTTACCAGTATTTAATTACAGCGCAACAAACGCGTTTCGGAAGACTCCTTCTTCAGTGTTTACACATCACACTGAGAAGCGCCATATTTAAATGTTATTTGATTCAAGGCATTGACATTAAAAACGGACCATTTTCATTTAGCCATATTTAAGCGCCATGTTGGAGATATTCAAGTTTGCATGTTAGTACTTTACACCGTCAGGTAAAATTCATCTATTATTTACTGACATTACGTATAAACAGTACATTATTGTTAATTCAGCTGTGTATCAGCTTATAAGCATGCGTTTAAAAATTGATTTTCTCATAACAGGCGTCAGGCTAGTGCCCGAACGGGAAGTACAAGTGAAATTGCACAGCAATTTAGTCATAGCAGATATTTACAATTATTTTGACACATTACGCCGTGTATCGGCTTTTGGTGAACAAATTGAAGTGCTGTGTCCCACAATTGCCCTTCATCAAAGCCATCATCAAGCCGTGTATCGGCTTTTCTTAATTACACATATATATTTCATAAAAGAAGAAATCAGTATCTCATACAATTCTATTCTGACCAGGAATAAAAATCACCAAACCCACTTTCCCTTCAGGTACCTAAATGTACCGCCAGTTCTTCCCCACTATTTAGGCCTTTTGGGGTCTTAGTTTGTAGATCGATGATATATCGAGACTCCAATCTTCGCAGTCTCAAAACTCTATCACCCCCTCTAATATTAAACGGAACGTGGTCGAGACTAAAGTACTGCAACTGGTCCCTGTTGCTTTTATGTTTAATAGCAAAATGTCTTGCGACTGGGTAACACAAGTCTTTGTTTACGATAGCGCGCATGTGTTCCAATACGCCTATCTTTACACTGTGTATTGTACTGCCTATATACTTGAGGCCGCATGGGCAAATCAAGCAATAGACAGAATGGGTGGTTTGGCATGTCATGAACTTATTTATCGTCTTACGTTGTTTCATCCCTGCAACTTCATAGGTTAACACTCTTTTACTGTTCGTGCAGGCCTTGCACTTCCCGCAGGGATAAAAGCCTTTCATCTCTCTCAGTGTCCCTTGTTTTTGTGGCATGATTTCTAGATGGCTATGGACCAATTTATCTCTCAATGATCTAGCCTTTCTAAACGTTACTAATGGAACTGGAGGAATGTCCATTCCTATAATCATGTCAGTTTTTTAAACATGCCAGTTTCTTTGAAGGATGTTTTTAAGAATATCAGCATCCTCCGAATAAGTAGTAATCATGCGAAATTTACCCTCATCCTTGCTCTTTTTCTCTGTACTCCTGTCATTGTCTTCCACTAGCTTTTCTCTCGGAATATTCTCTACTTTCTTCAGGGTATTCTCTAACAGGTCAATATTATAGCCTCTGGCCACAAATCTACAGATACTCTCCTTGACTGCTGATTTAAAGTCACAGTTTCTAGAGCAATTGCGTTTTAACCTAAGGAATTCAACATAGGGTATGCTGTTCTTCAATCTGGGAGGGTGGCTACTTGCGGCGTGCAACGTTGAATTGCCTGCCGTCGGTTTTCGGTATAGTGCTGTGGCCAGCTCCCCTTCCTGCCGCTTTTTCTCTTTACAGGCCAAGCTAGTGAGCAGGGGCGAAGGAACACCCGAAACGCGTATGGAATTCTTGGCATATTTGTGAACTGGAACAAGTGATGTTGATGCCCTGCAATAAAAAAGGAATATAACACGACCGTGTGTGGCGCCTTCAATGTTGGGAGCTCGTTCATATGGATATATATATATATATATATATATATATATATATTATCTACTGGCGGTCGCCAGTAGATAGTTATAGTTAGGACCTTTATCCATAGGAAATCCGCAACATTCTATTTGAAATAACTCTTGCGCCGGTTGACGAATCTTCGCGAAAGCTTCCAACTTGTTGGGGCGCTCCGCTCCTACCCTGAAAGTCTCGGGTTGATTCGTCAAGCAAGGGCCGAGAAAAAGGGGGGTCCCAAAACGCGTTTTCTCCATGTTAATTCCCATAGGAAATTTTAGCCACGGCTACAGCCCGAACTGCTGAACGGAATTACACCAAATTTTGCAAAAAGATAGCGCTTGGTTCAGAAAGCGACCTTTTTTTTAAATGGTGTAAATCCGTTCAGTAGTTGCGGAGAAATTCAAAAAATAAGAGTGAAAAAATCGATTTCCCTTAGGAAACTTTATGCAAGGCTACAGCAAAAACTGCTGAACAGAATTACACTAAATTTGGCAAAAAGGTAGTGCTTGATTCAGAAAGCACCCTTTTTAAAAATGGTGTAAATCCGTTCAGTAGTTGCTGAGAAAATCCAAAATAAAAGTTTCGATATTTAGAGGCACGGAGGATCCGCGCACCCTCCAGACCACGAGCTGCATGCTAATTGGCTGTCAACACTCCAAACCAGGAAGTGTTGGCAGCCATCTTGTTCCTCGGTAGAACCGAGGAACAAGAAAGCAGTAAAAAGTGCGCAATACGCAAAAGGGGGCAGGGTAGAAACACCCTGACCCCCTAGGCCTGCTCAGGGGGTCCTACAAGGGCCCCCAGGGCCCAAAAAAAATATTTTTTTTTTTTTAAATCGGCAGGATGCGCTTAGGGTGCGCGGATCCTGCCGACTAAAAAACGAGCGCGGGCTCCGCGCTTCTTGGTATTGGCCCCGGGTGGGCCAAGTCCCGAGGGCATGCGGGGGTTAAGTTTTATGTGTGGGGGCCTCTAAGACCCCCAAGCCCCAGGGACCGCCACCCCCGGGGCTTTAATTAAAAAAATGGTGCGGGAGGGAGCCATTGATGGCCCTGGGGACCGCCATCCCCCAGGGCCGGCTCCTGCAGTGTCCCGGGTGCTCACCCCCGGGACACTGTAGTTTGCAATGACAGGACGGGAGCCTCGTGGCTCCCGTCCTGTCACTACAAACTGCTTTGCTTCATTGAAGCGAGAGCAGGGAAACCTGCTCTCGCTTCAATGAAGCAAAGCAGATAGCTTTCCACATGGGGAGCTGCATGTCAGCAGCTCCCCATGTGGAAAGCAATGCCGGCTCCCGAGGGACGCGGGGAGCCGGCTGGGACCGTGGGGGCATTGGGGACCCCCCACGATCCCCAACGGAGAGGGCCAGCCCCGGGGGATGGGGTCCCGGGGCAAGTAGTGGCCTGGGAGGGGGCCACGCGGCCCCCTCCCCCAAAAAGAAAGGCCTGCCCCGGGGATGGGGTCCCCGGGGCAAAAGGAGGCCTGAGGAGGGGGGCCACGCAGCCCCTCCTTAAAAAATAATAAAAGAGTAGCCATGCCCCGGGTGATGGGGTCCCCGGGGCCGGAATCGGCCACGGGAGGGGGCCACGCGGCCCCCTTCCCCGTTTTTTAATTTTAAAAATGAAAAAAAAGTGGTAAGGCCCTGGGGGATGGGGTCCCCAGGGCCCAAAAAACGGAAAAAGGAAGGGGGGCCACACAGCCCCCCTTCGGGGAAGAAAAAAAAACAAAAACAAAAAAAAACGATCGTGCCACAGGCCCCGCCCCCTTCCTTTACCACTCTGCAAACGCGCCCCCTGGCGGGTTTGCAGAGGGGGAACAAATTCCCCTTGAATACTGGGGGTCCCTGGGGGCCAACTAGCCCACCAGGAACCTCCAGTATGCCCCAGGGGGCTGCGTTGCAGAGAGGTGTACAGAGGCCACGCCCCTTTTTACACCTCTCTGCAACGCAGCTCTGTGGCGCTTACTGGAGGTACCTGGTGGGATAGTTGGACCCCAGGGACCCTCAGGATTCAAGGGGACTTAATCCCCCAACTTAAAACGCGCCACAGGGTGCGTTTGCACAGTGGTGAAGGGAGGGGGCGGGGCTTCAGGTGACATGTGTGCAAACAGGCCCCTGGCGCGCTTTAAGATGGGGAATTAAATCCTCTTCAATCCTGAGGGTCCCTGGGGCAACCAGCCCACCAGGTACCTCCAGTAAGCGCCACGGAGCTGCGTTGCAGAGTGTTGTAAAGGGGCGTGGCCTCTGAACACCTCTCTGCAACGCAGCTCTGTGGCGCTTACTGGAGGTACCTGGTGGGATAGTTGGACCCCAGGGACCCTCAGGATTCAAGGGACTTAACCCCTCAACTTAAATCGCGCCACGGGGCGCGTTTGCACAGTGGTGAAGGGAGGGGCGGGGCTTCAGGTGACATGTGTGCAAAAGGCCTCCGGCGCGTTTTAAGATGGGGAATTAAATCCTTCAATCCTGAGGGTCCCTGGGGGCCAACCAGCCCACCAGGTACCTCCAGTAAGCGCCACGGAGCTGCGTTGCAGAGTGTTGTAAAAGGGGCGTGGCCTCTGAACACCTCTCTGCAACGCAGCTCTCTGGTGCATACTGGAGGTATCTGGTGGGCCAGTTGGCCCCTAGGGACCCTCGGGATTGAGGAGGAATTAATTATCCAACTTAAAACGTGCCACAGGGCGTGTTTGCAGACATGTCACCTCAGGCCCCACCCCCTTCTTTCACCATTGTGCAAATATTCCTCTACAATCAGCCGAACTACGAATTCCGATTTACTCACCTGTTATCAGGAGAGAACCCAGTGCTGCATCTTTTAGCCAAGCACTGACCCTGAAAAGTAATTCTAACCGTACTTACCAGTAACTTGAATTTCCTTCCATAGGATATCATTGCCTGCTTTTTGCTGAAAAAGTTTCTGTCGATTTTTGAAACATACAAATATTCCTCTAAAATCAGCAGAACTACGAATTCCGATTTACTCACCTGTTATCAGGAGAGACCTCAGTGCTGCATCTTCGAGCCCAGTACTGATCCTGAAAAGTAATTTTAACCGTACTTACCAGTAACTTGAATTTCCTTCCATAGGGTAACATTGACTGGTTTCACTTGGAAATTATTCTAAGTGTGGAGTTTTGGAACTTTATAATATTCCTCTAAAATCAGCTGAAGTACGAATTCCGATTTACTCACCTGTTATCAGGAGAGAACCCAGTGCTGCATCTTTTAGCCCAGCACTGACCCTGAAAAGTAATTCTAACCATACTTACCAGTAACTTGTATTTCCTTCCATAGGAATCCATTGTCTGGTTTTCAGCAGAAAAGTTTCAGAGTGTCGATTTTCACAAACTACAAATATTCCTTAAAAATCGCCTGTATGACTTAAACGCATTCTTTCAACTGTTTACAGGAGATGCACCAGTGCTGGATCCAGGATCCACCACTGAGTAAGAAAAAGTAACGATAACACTACTTACCTGCTAAGTGAATTTCCTCCCATACGATAACATTGGTGATTCTATGTGAAAAAGTTTCTAAGTGTCAACTTTTAAAATTCAATAATATTCCTTAAAAATCACTACTGTAACCAAAACACTTTTACTCAACTGTTTACAGGAGATGTCCCAGGACTGAATCTAGGATCCAGTCCTGTGGTTAGAAAAAGTAATCCATAAAGTAACTAATTGCATTTATCTAGAAATTCACATTGAGCTCAATGTTGCATTGTGTTTGAAATTGTGTTGCCCATTGCAACAACTGTAACTACTGTACTTAAAAGTCTATTGCCTATTTGCAAAGTATTTAAACTAAAGTAATTTATTCTGAGAAAGTATATTTTGTAATGTAATGTATAATGTAATTACAATGTAATTTAAAAAATAAAATATCTAAAAATAAATAGTTTAAAAAAATGTAGTAAATCAGTATAAAAAAATAAAGATAACAATTAATACATTTAAAAATTGTCATTTACAAAACCTTGGAAAGTCACTGAAAAAAACCATAGGTTTCAGACATGTTATAGTTAGGAATTAGCATTTAAAAATACTTTGAAATTCACTGAAAAAACCATAGGTTTCAGGCACGTTATAGTTAGAAATTAGCATTTAAAAAACCTTTGAAATTCACTGAAAAACCATAGGTTTCAGGCACGTTATAGTTAGAAATTAGCATTTAAAAAACCTTTGAAATTCACTGAAAAAAACCATAGGTTTCAGACACGTTATAGTTAGAAATTTGCATTTAAAAAACCTTTGAAATTCACTGAAAAACCATAGGTTTTAGGGACAGTTATAGTTAGTTGGACATTGCACTCGTACAAAACCCGTGAAATTCCCCCGTTATAGTTAGTTCAGCTAACTATAACTCGTGCCCCCGCAATGCACTGCTGATGACGTCACATATTACATCACTTATGACATGGTCAGTGACATCACTGATGACATCACTGATGACATCTCAAATGACATCACTGATGACATCATCCATGTGATAATTTCATGCATCTTCTCACACCCTAATATAACTTTTGATACACCCACTCTAAATTACAGACTGCCATTCTCAAAACCATAGACACTCCAACACCAATAACTACATACCCACTCACTTATTCTTAGGTCTACACACACATCCACTCACTCACCTGTACAGTCACTCATACTTACGGTCACTCAGTACAGGACTATCATATGCACTCATACACCTACATAGACACTCACACACCACCACTCATCCATAGAGGTACTCACACACCTAGTCAGTCATGCAAATAATCAATCACACTGCCATTTACTCACCTATACAGTTATACACACACCAGCTCACTTACTCATACAAATACTAGCACATTCTTACGCTCTTATACAATCACTAATACAAGTACACACTCATCCATACAGCCACTCTCACAATCACACACTCTCACTTATACCCATTTATATACTCCAACACACACATATATACTGCCTTTCACATATGTAGTTACTCACACATGTACCACTGAGATATACATTCACTCACTAACACACCCATACACACACTCACCCACCCATACAGTCCATCACAGATGCACTCTTGAAACCATGCACCCAGTGAATCACCCACTGATACATCTATGTGCAGTCACACACACCCCATCCACACAAACACTCAGGCACCCATACAGATACTCAGACAACCAATCAATAACTCATATAGACACTCATGTAGCTATTCACAAACCCATGCAGCCGCTTACACAGCAACAGACAGACGATACAGACATTCACCCAGTTTAGTCACTAACCCATGCATTCAGTAAGATACGTTTAATCACTCACTTATAGAGTTAGTCACGCACCTACTAAATCATCCATACAGACACTTATACACCCACTCATTCTTCAAAACGCCTTTCCCTATATATATTAAAAATATTTAAACTTTACAGAAACACACAGTCACTGGATGATGTCATCAGTGATGTCATTTGAGATGTCATCAGTGATGTCATCAGTGATGTCACTGACCATGTCATGAGTGATGTAATATGTGACGTCATCAGCAGTGCATTGCGAGGCGCGAGTTATAGTTAGCTGAACTAACTATAACGGGGGAATTTCACGGGTTTTGTACGAGTGCAATGTCCAACTAACTATAACTGTCCCTAAAACCTATGGTTTTTTCAGTGAATTATATATATATATATATATATATATATATATATATATATATATATATATATATCCATGTTTAGCCCTCTGGTAGCCTGGCACAACGCAGTCAGGCTTAACTTAGAGGCAATGTGTAAAATAAATGTGCAGTACTTAAACAGTAATATAATTAAACACAACACAAGAAAAATCCCAAACTAATTTAGAAAAATAGAGAATATTTTTATAAATAAAGTGTCACCAAAAAATAAATACTCAATAAATAGAAATGGAGGTCTGAATTTTTAATATTTGAATTAATAATATCGCCAAAAGTCACTAAGCACCAACCACGGTTATCTGGTTGTGGTAGACCGGGTCAAAGTCAAAAGGTAAGGGTAACCACAATAGATCACAGTTCGGATACAAGGACCACATACATCCAAGTGGAAAGATTACCTTCTGACTCAGAAACCTTTGCAGAGAAAAAGTGGTTGTTGATGAGCCGTCAGTGGGGTAAGCTGCAAGCTAGATCCAAGTGGGCCTCAACAACGGCAGTTTGCTGAACAACAGAGTCCCAATGTGGTAGTCAATGAGTATGGGAAAGCTCCAAACAGCAGAAGTCCGTGGCCAGAAAGGCATTGATGTCGATCAGGCAGGTCAGCTTTAGTCCGGATGAAGGCCTCTACATTCGGACTTAGAAACTTTCCTGGAAGTCAGATCTCCTTCAACAGGGCAAACCGACAAGCTGAGGCTGACTGGCAATTTGACATTGAAGGCTCTAGATTTGACTGTGATCCCAGTGTCTATCTGTTCACCAGGCAGAGCGCTGGCAAAAATGTTTCTACGTCCCACGTCTTGCACACTGGAGACAGGAGGAGTACACTCTAACACCAGCCATGGTTCCAGGATCAGGGAGGCACCACTTGGGGGTTAGGACTCCCTCCAACAGAGGCCAGCAGTAGGGTCCAGGGCAAGTCTAATTGGAGCTGGCCAGCTGGCTAGGTGCAGGCAGAAAAGCCTCTGAAAGCTTGTTGTGTCCCTCTAGCTCAAACAGATCAGCCAACTGATTCTTGCGGTCACTTCTCGGATCCTGGGTTCAAGTCAAGCAGACTCATGTTCATCAGACAGCAGGGTAGTCCTTCTTCTGAATCCTCACAGGTCCAGGAATGTTCTGAGGAGAGGTCTGTGGGGTCCACTTTTATGCCCAGGACCAGCCTATGGGCGTAGGGCAAGCCTTTGTCCATGCTCTAAGCTAGTTCTGGTCAGTTCCTCTACTCCCACTGGCTTTGGTGCCAGCTTGACTACAGAGACAAAGGTGAGGCAGATCCAGGTGTATTCATCTGCGACTGATAAGGTAGGCATCGTTGCTGCTCAGGAAGGGGCTAGACACAGGCCCCAGGCCATCCTGACAAGAGAGGAGTCCCATTTCCCACACCCAGAGCCCTTTGTCCACTATCTGGGAGCAATACACATCTCACGACAGGGAAGCCATCAACAGTCGGTGACAGCTGACACTAGCAAGAAAGTCTTTCGGTTTTTGGTAGAAAAATAGCAACCTTCTAAAAATGTAATTTTCAAAAAATTAATATAAAATCCTACTTGACCATGAAGTTAGATTGTAAATTACTTTTGAATCATCTTTTTAGCTCCTCCCGTGCTGAACTTAAGCACTATAAATTGCTATAGTGTAACCCAGTGTTTTCCTACAGGAGAGCCATCCTTGCCATGGTGAAAACTGACTTTAGAGGTTTTTCACTGCCAGGACATGTAAAACCTAAAATATATATCTCATACTTTTTAAATACGATGGACCCTGCCCTGTGTGCATTTAGGGCCTACCTTAGGGGTGACTCAAGTATTAAATAGGAAGGTTTAGACCTGGCAAAAGAGTTATTTTGCCAAGTCGAAGTGGCAATTTAAAACTGGGCATCCAGACTGCAGTAGCATGCCTCGAGACATGCTTCTATAGTGCTACTTTTGTGGATGGCACAATGAGTTCTGCAACCCACTAGTAGCATTTAATTTACAGGTCCTGGATACAGGTAGTATCATGTACTAAAGACATACAAGTAAATTATTTGTGCTAATTAAGTGTATGCCAAATTTCACATGTTTGAAAGGAAGAGAACAAGCACTGTCGTACAGGTTAGCATGGGTAAAGTGCGCAGAGTCCCATGGCCAAAACAAACTGGTTCAGGAAAAGAAACTCAAAAATCTGGGGTGACCCTGCCGGAAGTGCACATGTGAGTAAGCAGAACCTTATATACCACACCACAGGCATGTCTTCCTATTAACGGAAACCTTTGCGGCCTTATCTGGAGCATGGTATAACCAATGCATTCATGCATTCTTATTTCAGATAGTCAGTCTTGGTCATCAATGGCATTGCTATCATCTTTACTCCAGTTTGCCATCAACATTACCTTACCTAACAGAGAACCTTAAGCAGATTTTTTTTTAAAATCAAAGTTGAACACCTCTTGGTGTGCTAGTGATATCAAACTGTTTCCAAGTCAATGGCACCTAGCTGAGGTTCTGAGAGCCTTGATAACTCAACACCTCTAAATTGGGGACATTAAAAAAGGCCAAACTAGGCTTTATAATACTTCTGAATTCCTCATTAATTTCAGCAGATTATTGTCCAAAATGTCACTCAGTTCTGTTAGTTGAGCAATGTTCAATGGAAGCACCTGTGTACCATTCAGAATAACCTCCAAATTTAAGCTCTTGCGGAGTGATAGAAAATGGGCACTGCCAGCAGCACAGCGAGCTCCACTCACACAGTGAAAGTGTGCAAAACAGGATTCTCTCAAAAACACAGAGAGCATCAGACTGAAAATTCCTAACACACAGAACAGAAAAAAATACTTCTGTCTCACACAAAACAGCTAACAGCGTGGGCAGTAGCAGACCAAACATCTCTCAAACACAGCACAAGTACTGGTTGAGCAGAACACATATAGAACAGACATAGAACTGGTACAGCAATGTCAGCAATAGTGCAAGCTACATTCACACTGGTACATCTGGTACAGCTGCTGTAGTGGATTCCTTCACTCTTCCCATACACTGAGATCTTTAGTAGTATTTAGAAGCACAAAAAGATCAATGATCTTCCAATGAGAATATATGTTGAAAATCCAGGAAAACCATAACAGGCTATAAAGACACATCATAGAATCAAAGTGTCAATTAATCCTGAGCTTGAGTAAGCTGCTGTAGAAGAAAATCCATCCTATAACCAGCAGTGCTCAAACCAAGAAAGACAACAGAAACATTGAAATAAAATATAAAACCGCAGCACCAGGAAACATTAGCACACTATTTCTGCCTACTCAAGAGGTAAAAGGTAAAAACAGTCAGAAATACAGTGAAATGTCATTGAAGGACCACCATTTCATAAAGTGAGAACTTTAGATAAATCATAAGAAACATATGAGATGCTGATGGCAAAGAGCAGCCATATTTCATTTGTGGATCAGAAAACCATTAGGTCAACTAAGATGAAATCTCCATGACGAAACCATGAAGGTAAATGAGTGCGAGCACGCTGACAATCTACTTAAAATAGTTCCCATTGCGCTGTGATGTGTGTAACCTTAGGTGGACCAAAAAGCAGTCACAATAATGGCAGAAAGCAACATCTGCCCTCTGCAGTCTGCAGATCATGGACATACCATTATCAATGAGCAGGTCCTCTGCAACAACAAGAAAATATCTCCAAAGTTCCTTGCTTTTTCAGAGTTTCACAAAATGGCAAGATTACATTTTCTCATTGTTTTTGTTTTCCATTTTTATCAATAGACCCATGTTTCAGTTGATTGGATTTATGCTGTTCCATTCCCTCATCTTTTATGAAGAATATATGCTCCTTATGAAGATGGTGTTCTAAATTGAGGAACCACACTGAAACATGCATCGGCTGCCTTTTTATTGTCCGCTGTTTGGCCTACATAGGAAGAATGAAGATTTGATTTGACAGCGTCTTCAAAATGTGAACTAGTTGTACTAAACAAGGACTTTGTTTCTGATCTACTATAGACTAGTACTGTGATCGTGAGTTTGAATCATGGGGCGTTGTTAATTGTGTGTCAATGTTTTGTATCTAAATGGTTTTGCATTCTTTATATGATTTTATATATTGATTAGGGCTTTTTTTATTTTTACATTGTATTGAGTTGATATTTGGCTTTGACTGATATATCAACATTATTTAAACTGATTGGCCCAACTATTTTATCCTCTTTTGATAACACTGGATATTTAGTGCTTTGTGTTGAATTATTGTTTTAACTCTCTCTTTGTCAGTGTCAAACAGACCCTCATTATGGAACGGAGACCCAAGGCTCCAGATTTCCACCCCGCCTAAACACTATGATTATATTTCTTTGGTGAACTTGTTGTATCCAGGTGAAGAGCACCATAGTTGCATCCAACTAGGGCTGGATTAAGATCTTTAGAGGACCTAAGGGCTTAAAAAAAGATTTTGGTGCCCCCACATATATCTAATTCAAAATGTAAACAGTAATAAATCGTAAAATACTTCTTTTTTTTTTTTTTAAATGAAACAAAACTTACAGTACGATGGAAAATAATGTTTATTTTTGTATACTTCCAATTTATTTATAGGTTCAGCTGCACCATTTGTAGTTTTGCACCATATGGTCCATGGTAAATCTGGCAATAGAAAATTTCTGTGATGCCCCCTTCCCCTTGATGCCCTAAGCACATGTTTATTTTGCGTAATGGTTAATCCAGCTGTGCATCCCACTCTTGGCACCAAATGAACTAATGGGGATATGATTCTCATGAACCCCTTGCTAATCTGACTACAGGAAATGATTGTCCTTTCAACAGGTACTCGCAAATTGTAAAATGGCTGGGAACTAAAATCCAAAACACAATGGTCTTCTTGTCACAAAAGCTGCATTACCTTAAGGACCTACTGTAATTTAACAGTACAATACCCATTTGTGGATTCATTTACTTATTTATTTGTTTGTTTATTCATTTGCCATACAGAACAGCAGAAACAGCCTCGACAGAAGGTGAAATACAACACAAATCTTTAAGATTTCATACAAACATACTTTTTTTAACCCAAAAAAATAAAAATTAAACATGCATGTACTGACCCTATATTAAACAAAATCTGTAGATTATAAATATGTGTAATCAATAAGTACACATAAAGTAAACATTAACTCTACCGTTTGTTGTTTAGTGCAGTCTCATCAATGTGTTCCTACGTACCTCCCATCCTCATCATATTCATGTGGGCATTATCCAGTCTCACCTGGATCTTACAATCCTGCTGCCTTTCTACACTTTTTCTTAGTGCTTAATTTGTGCAGGTGGCGGGCAATTAGGCACAAGGAGGAATTCGTTTCAGTTTCAAATTCTTTGTTCGGCCAAATAAAAATAGACCATAAACGCACATAATATCAGATACAAATCCACAGTGTAACAATAGTATAAATCGAAATTTACATTAATTTAAAATGATTAAAAGTGTGATTACATAAGTAGCCATTAGGTCTCCGAGTTCATCGTATAAACTAGGTTAAAAAAGACACAGACACAGACACGGACACAAATGCACAATTATCAAGCAAGAAAGGAGGACAAAAAAATCAAATAGGGTCCGCCATGTGCTCCTAGCTAATACTAAAAATAGAAGAGACCTCGATCTAACGCCATCTAACAAAAGGGGGGTTCAGTGCAAGAAAGTTAGCCATCCATAGTTTTTCTGGCCGAATGGCTGCTTTCAGAAAAGCACACATGAAGTATGAGATTTCGTATGAGCTTAAAAATTGTAAGTGGAACAGGGCTACTCTCCACTGTCGAAAACCTAGCTTGCGTAACAAAGTCTGGATAAAGTGCTTACGTGCAAAGACTGTACGATTTGCAGAAAACCATAAAGTGCAAAAGTGATTGTGCAGATTGATTATCACTGGGGCAGATCACGTCTGAGTTATCAGCGGAATCAGGGGGATTTTAAAAAACAGCAACCAATAAATGGGCCCTGAAATGGAAAAGAAGAGATCTTTCCCATCTTGTGAGGACTATAGACAAATACATGGGAGGTAAGCCTGGTAATAAGGATCTGTAGTTAGTTGAAACTGAAGATTTATGCAACTCAGTTTTCATTCTTATGTCTTGTCCATGCTCCATGTATGCTGCTTTCACCTCTGCCTTTGCAGTTTTAGGAATGTTGTTAGGTTCAGAGAACCAGGCAGATAGACCCAGGGTTCCTAAGGTGTTCCGAATGTAACTTAGCCATGGGATAGGGAGGACCTTTTTGTGCGCAAGGCAGTCAAATATAATATCCCTACATAGTTTTGCCGCTGGGTTCGTCCAAACTCTGACCCACAGTAGGAGTGGTGCCACACGTACTTTGTCCGAAAAATAGGCCCAATTTAGTTCAGAGTGTATAATGAAGCTGGAAGTGCTAGGTGGTAAACAGCAACCGCCGAAGAAAGCGGTTTTCCTCGGACTGAAGGCCAACACATTTCTTAAAACCCCAGTCACCCGCGCATAAGTGGGTGCACTAATGCACTGAGACTTGTATACTTTCAAAGGAGGAAGAACAGTCCCTCAAGAGTTTGCTCTTGACAGATTGCAGACAGTCCTTGCAGTTCTACAAAGCTTTAGGCTGGCTTGCGTCAGGTGGGGGTTCCAAGACCCTGATGAGCTAAAAGTTAAACCTAGGTAGCAGACGTTGTCCACAGCCAGTAGATCTTGCCCACTGAGGCTGATTTTATTCAGCCTTATTTTCCCTGGTCCACAGGACATGATGTGTGACTTTGTGTAATTGTTTTCAGATTCAGGTTTGACATGAAAGAGGTGAAGAGCTCTACCTGGTGCTTCAGTGCATTCGGAGAAAGAGCAAACAGCACCACATCATCAGCGTAGAGTAGCACAGGGATTGGAGAGCCTGCTATTCTAGGAATATCTGAGGGGAAGGAAGTTAAATGGGCCGTTAGTCCATTTATATATAAAATTAATAATAGAGGGGCCAATATGCATTCCTGTTGCACTCCACTCCTCAGGGGGAAAGAAGCAGAAAGCTCGCCATAGGAATTAAAGCGCACTCTAGCCAGATAGATCTAAGTGTAATGAGAATAAAAAATTAATCAGAAAGGGGTCCACTCCTTGATCTAGCAACATTGCCCATGGCTTGGTTCTTTCCACTGAATCAAAAGCAGTGGACAGACCAATAAAGGCAAGGTAGATGGTAGATCACCTGACATTGGTGTACTTAGAAATTGTTCAGGCCAGGTTCACTTTTCATTTGTGCCTAAGTTTGAGTGGAAGCCAAATTGGAGAGGGGAAAGAATACCCTTGCCCACCACCCAGTTTACTAAACGGTCATAGATAACTCTGCCGATAATTTTGAACGTATTATCAATAAGTGATATGGGGCGGTAACACTTTGGGGACAAGTGATCACCCTTTTTAAATATTGGCACGACCGTTGTGATAGCGCTGGAAGGGGGAATATTTGTATTTAAACAGGAATTAAATGTATTAGTAATAAGGGGGCCCCAAATCTTAGGCATGGATTTCACCAGATCCATAGGTACCCCGTCTGGGCATGGTGCTTTCCCTCCCTCACTATGATGGATGGCCAATTGTACCTCATGCAGCTTTATTTACAGAGGTGGGTAGCTCTGTAATCTATTACGTAGATTGAATAGCATACTAGGATCTTCGGCAACGGAGTAAATTGAAAGGAAATGAGTGACCCAATCTGAGCTTTAAATGTTATTTTGCAGGGGAGGGTTAATAGGGGAGTTTCTAGATTCAATTGATTTCACTAAACCCCAAAAGGACTTACTGTCCTTCTGAAGAGACTGCATTTTTTAGAAGCTCCCAGTCCTGTTTGTGAAGTTCCCTCTTCCTGTTTGAACGCGCAAATGTATACTCTCTCCATGCCAAAGGCCGCGCGTTTAAGGCCTTCCTCAGCTTTCGATTTGCCTATGAGCTGGTCTCATCAAACCATCTGGGGTTCCTATTGCTTGGGTGAATTGGCTTGAGCATAGACTCTCTAATGCATAACCACCATCTCTTGCCCAGTCTCAGCTAAAGAGTTAAGAAATACTACTAAATGAGTTTTGAAAAGGATTTATAGGGCTTCTGAGGGCTATTTCAGGCGCCAGACTAACCTTAAGCCATCTGAAGAGTGTTGTGTAATGGATATTAGATTACCATTATGAACGAGTCCCTTAATAGGTAAGAGCATAGGGGAGCATAGGGATCTGTCGGTAGGATCTCCCCTTTATAAAACCAGGGCGTAAAGTTGGAACTTACAAACATATAGTCTATTATTGAAGCCCTCCCCCACCCTTTAAAAGTCAGGACTGTGCGGTTTGCATCTCCCAAGGTCTCAATTAAATCAACCAACCCGAATGCATTAAGGTACTTATTGGGCTCTGCCCCCCCTTGCATCCTGAGTGGTTACAAATCCATCTATGCGAGTATCTTGGGACCGTGATCATCCACTAAGCTTTGCATTAAAATCACCGAAAATAAAAAAGTATGATTAAGCATGTCTATTTTCAATCTTAGTTTGTATATCAGATAGAAAATTGAACAAGCTAATGAAGTGTGTGCAAGTGGCGTTAAGAAAATTATTGTTATAAAAATGTATCAAATAAAAAATTAGGCACAAGGAGAAATCAAGACTAGGAATCCCTTGCATTTAGCAACACAGGCATTTGGCAATGCTGGAGGTGACTCCTGAAGAAAAACTTTGGGCACCTGCATTTAAAAAACAAAAAAGAACTAAGCACTATCTGTTCTATATAATGGGAGTTTGTCCTACTGTTGCTTATGTTGTGCCTGTTCTATAAGTGAGAGAAGCTTGCATTGCTTTTGCTATACCTGTGCAACTGTGTATGCTCTACTTCCTCCTTGAGGGTAGTTCGAACTGCTGTTGCATGTGCTGTTCCTGTTGTTCATAGAGGGACAAGCTACTGCCTTTGTGCTGTACCCATTTTATGTTTGGTTTTAGCATTTTGAACTGACACCTATGCTATAGCAGCACCGTCTCTGAGGGAAGCTTGCTGTTCTGTTTTGTGCTGTACCTCTTCAATATGTGAAGGGATCTTACATTGACGCAGTGCATGCTGTATTTGCTGTTTCAGCAATTAACCTTCTTCTACTAAAACAAATGCAGTACCCCAATTTACAATGGTATGAAACTTAGGATTCATCACTTTCAATTTCAAATGTGAGTTTGGGTGAAATGGGGCACATTACAGACCACCGACTCCTTGTATATGTGGGAAAGGCACCTTTATTGAAACAGGTGCATATCACATAAAGAACCTCGGCCTAAGGCATTACAGAACTAAAACCTCACTATACATTTAATCACCTAGATTCCTTACACCCTCCCCTAATCCCACCCCGTATATGTATATCCTTCAAAATTTTACATCATAATCTATTGTACTTCTCTGATTGCGTCACTTTGAACTTCCCCGTCTGCTTATCAGTGAACTATTTAACCTGTGCTCAACTTGCTGTTCCTATGACGTAAAGTTTTAACTCCAGGACGTCCGGTGTGGGTTTGTTGAGACCCTCCCTTCCTGCCTGCTTATCCTATATTAACCAAAATAACCGTAAGTGAAGGCCTGCAAACTTGTGGACCAACCGCCACCAGAAAAAGGCAACAGCCTGACCTTTTCTGCCCCCCAACACAGCAACTCACTCCTGTCACTTTAAGGTCCTGACAAAAAACTCTCTCAACTCAAACAAGTACAAACTCATCCCATACTCTGAAAGATGTACTCCATCATCCCTGAAAAACTCCATGTCTTCGTAACGCAAGTCAACGTGCTGAATTCAGCCTAAACCTTCGTCCCTACAAAAATGGCGCATTTTTCTATTCCTCTCCCTGCCTTATCTATGACTGATGGCTTGGCCACTCCTCTTGAACACCTCCTGGGAATAAACTCTGTACATGCTGTAAAACACCCTGACCACTGCGATCTTATCTCCTTCAAACCCTGTTTCATGGATCTCAATAGCGCCAAACCTTTCTCCACCACTATGCCATTCTCTCCTAAGTGAATTACCAAAATATCTGGGCAAGTATTCATAGACATAATCTGGCGGATTTTAGGTAACAGTTCCCTCCACCTCATGCCACCTTAACCAATCCACTCAACTACCAAGGAGCTGTGTTGGAAACCCAAGTTCCTACCCCATGCATTCTTCCCTGCAGCTCAATCAGCCCACTTTATGAAGGAGTGTCCGGCAATCCATACAGACAAGCCAGCAGCCAAAGGACCTGGAACCGAACTTGAAAAAGAAAACAGTTTAAACACATCATCTGCTAACAATCGCACCCTTCTCCTTCGCTGCTCAGAACATACCTCTAGAAACAAATCTGATGACCACCTGCCTAATCTCATTATCTGTTCTCTAGACCACCCTCACCTACCTGCATCTGCCGCTGCCCCAATCTGGATAGAATGAGTGCCAAACTCGTTAGCCACTAACCCCAGCTTCGTTACTGCCTTTCTCAAAACTGCTAACAATTGAAACGAAGTGACCTGATCCTGTTGTTGGTGTTTGAAAATCACCCCATTCAATCTCACTGCCTGCATCCTAAGCTTCTTGCCCCAGGCCACTGGGCAAACCCGTTCCTCCTGAAACTGCAAAAGTACTGTCATTCCCTTCGACTGCTGGTTAGTCTTTCACCTAAGCAAGCAGATTTCAAGACCCTTCTGCTTAAAACTAACATCTTCCCATTTTAAACCCTGGTCACCTCGACCCCCCCAATAATTCTGATACCCTAAAGGCCCCACCAAACATCCATGTTATTAATGTGGAGAAAAGAACAATTTCAACTTGGGAATAACATACCTCTGGCAAAATATGAATCACCCTGCAAAAAACCTGCCAAGAAATAGCCTCCTCTACAACCCACCTAACCTTGCTCCCTAGCACAACCATCTAACATTCTCTTGCCCAGTTCCCCTGCTGATAGGGCATAACCCCACAAGAATTTTCTCATAAAGGCAATGCCTGCTAACTTCCCTGCAAGTGTCACTCTGGATAGACCTTTTTCTATCAGCCATAATATGAACTGCACCACATCGTCAACTCTGTCCAATTCCCCTGAGCGGTGACGAGCTCCCAAACTCAGAATCTCGACCCAAGCCCGTTAATATGCCTTACGTTTAGACGTCCAGGGACCACACTACCAGCTGACGCATTCTCTGTCTCCCACTGTCCATAGCTCCGGTGGCATCCGAGTTCTGCCACTGTGTCCAGCCCATGGAATCTCTCCCACTGCAAAAGAGACAAAGCATCCACGTCATTGTCCACACCTGGTACATGCCTGGCTTTAACCATAATGTCCTGTCGCAAACATTCGAGCACAAACACCCTGAAACTTGAGGACCTACATGTCTCTTGCTGACTGTCTGTTAACTACCTAAACCACAGCAATGTTATCTATTCTAAAGTGTACATTCTTGTGCTGCAACCATGTTCCCCACGGTGTGACAGCTACCACCAAGAGAAAAAACTCAAGAAATGCTTTGCTTTGTCTCCCTTGTTTCCAACATTCTGGCCATTCTTCTGCCAATTGAGACATCTGAGTAAATCTGGACATCCCAGTCAAAATCCTGTTGCACTGTAATCGGAATGCCATGGAAGGAGTTCAAAAAGCACTGCCACACTCGCATATTTGCCTTCACCCCAGCAGATAACCTAATATGATGGTGTGGTAGGGAAAGCCCTGAGAGCGCCAATCCCAACCTCTTGCGGAATGTCATGCCTGCCCGGAGAACCCCACAAGCAAAGTTAAGGTGTCCTAACAGCACCTGTATCTCTCGAACTGTGACTTTATTTTTTGTCAGCATTGTGTCTAGCAGTACTTGCATCCTCAGTTTCTTGTCAGATGGAAGGCGCGCTATCATAGCTACCAAATCGAACTCAATCCCTAGAAAGGAGATGGTGGTCACCGGACCCACTATTTTTTCCAGGGACAATGGAACCACTACGTCCTCCATGAGCTTCGGGAAACTTACCAGCAAACGCTGCTAGTCCGTAGAACCGAAGTCCGTGACCATAAAAAAGCCATTGAGATAGTGTGTCATCTTCTTGTGACCCATTGCTTGCGTGAACAGCCACTGCAGGAAAGTGCTGAAGTGCTCAAATAGCGTGCATGAAATCGAGCATCCCATAGGGAGTGCTTTGTCAACATACCCTGACCCTTTGAATTGAATATCCAGCAATAGAAAATCATCCGGGTGCACGGGGAGTAACTGAAATGCTGATAGTATGTTACATTTTGCCATATGCACTCCCGGACCTGCCTGATCCACCACGGCCACCGCCAAATCCACAGAGGAATAAGAGGCCGACGCGAGATCTTCTCTAATTAAGTCATTGACTGATTGGCCGTCCTATTATGACAGGTGTTGAATGAGCCTGATCTGCCCTGCCTCCTTCTTGGGCAACACCCCTATCAAGGAAATGATCAACTCTACCAGTGACCAGTTGTCAAAAGGCCCTGCCATTCTTCCTTCCTGCACCTCTTTGCTTAACTTGTCCTACACTACTTGTGGATGTGTTTTAACTGACCTCAAATTCTCTGCCCAACGCCTTACTGTCGAGCCTGTGTATCACAACCTGAAACCCCATGTAAAACCTTCCTTCAAAATATGTGCATCTTCCTTGTTCTGGTAGGATCCCAACCAAAATGTGAGTCTATCTAACTTGACCGGCGTGCAAGCTTTTTCCCCCATGTGCTTGTGCTCCTCTCCCCTGAAAACCCGGAATTCTGTTGCCATATTGAATTTTAGCCTCCTTACTGGGTCCCTGATGTCCTCCCGGCGTTCCCATAGCAGTTGACAAGGGGGTGTCTCCATGAGCACTTGGAACATTCGTGCCTGAATCTGCAATGCTCCCTCGTGCACAGCCCCTTGTTGAAATCCCAACAAGCACCTGATGTGCCTCCCTGGCTCTTGCTGGAGGATCCCACCCCTCCCCAGGTGGGAGAGCCTGAAAGGGCTGATATACTATGGGCAATCTACTTGAAGTGTAGACGGTCTTTCCGAATTTGGATGATCCCATTTTTTGCTGCGTTAAGTCTGTAAACCCCCGCCACCCCCCACCCCCCGAACGTGCTTCAGGGTCCCATGCCATGCGCAGCAGATAGAGCAGAGGTTTTTCCTCTCACTAATTTATGACAAATTTACACAGAAATTATTTGTGACACTACTTTACAAGTAAATAACAAAACGTGAGATAGGCTTCATGTTTCAAGAAATGATCAAATGTAGTTTTGATTTAGATACTGCATCGTAAAAAACATTGCAGAATTTTAGAATGAATGTATGATTACATTTATATTTGATAAATAGATGTGAATTCTATCACTTTAATGACGTGATCTTGTGACTAGGTAATGTGATAATAACAGTAACTGAGAAAGTCATCTGTAAGACTTTAATGTTTTACGTGTTAGAGATAAATAGTGCATTAAAATGTGTAACATGTGCACTGAAAATGATAAAAGAAAAGTAAGTGCTACATAAGGTTAGCTAAAATTGCATTTTTGGAAATCTTTCCTTTGATATGCTTTTAAACATGTATGCTTTAATAACATATAATGTGCAAGAGAAACTTACAAAAAAAATATATGTGAGTGACAGTGATATTTTCAAAATTTTATGAGTACATAGCTACATGGTCCCAAACATCTAGGGCAACCTTGGTTGGTGTAGCGATATAAATGCTCTTTGGCCTAACTTGTTGGGGTAGCCATTCCAGATCTCATAACGGTAGGCCTGCTACTGCATGGTCCATGTGAAACCTGTTATTCTAAATTCCGCTCATCACAGCACGCAGAATACTTTTTTCTTTTGGCAGCATAATGATCTGTTTAGAAATGCAAGGTTGTCTCCCCAAATAAAGGAGCGCATCTTCGTCTGGAGCAGGGTGATGTCTTTCGAGGGTATAGGACTAGGAGGAGATTGAAAAAGATATTCTGGAAAGAACATTCATTTTGATCACATTAATGTGCCCCAGCCATGAAATGCTTAATGGATGCCATCTTCTAATACCTTTGTGAATATTCTTAAGGTACTCAATTCAGTTATTCTTAGTCCATCCATCAAGATACCTCATTATATTAAGGCCAAGGGACATAATGGAAGTGGTAGCCCAATGGTAGGAGACTAGTGCTCCAAATGAGGGAGGTTGCAGAGAACACCATGAGGTTGAGGACATGGGATTTCTCTTTGTTAACCCCGAATCCCGATACCAGTTCAAAATCATCTAAAACCTGCGCCAAGGCCAGCAAAGACTCTGAGGGGTTGGTCAAAGTAAGGAGAAAATTGTTGGCAAACAGGTTTACCTTATGGGATCGCTCCATTGAATAGTATACCCAAGATCCCCTGCATTTGCCTAAACTTTATAGCCTGGGGTTCGACCACCAGTGCAAAGAGAAGTGAGGAAAGAGGTCATCCTTGTCTGTTGCTCCTTGCTAGATTAATGAGGTTGGTGACTTGTCAATTAATCTGAATGAGTGCTCTGGGAAGGTATAGGCCTCCATGATTTTAATAATTATATCAGTACCAAGATGTAGTTTGTCCACAACTGCCCACAGAGAAAGGCCTAGCTCACCCTGTTGAATGCTTTCCCCACATCAAGGGAAAAACAGAAAGCCTTCTACAGATTTTATCAAGCTCTTTACGCCGCACAAGGAGGAGAGACCTCAGCTGACATTCAGGCTTACCTTCACAACTGTGACTGGACACCCATCCCCCCACAGCAAAGGGAGCTGCTTGAGTCCCCTATAGACCCAACAAGGCTGAGAATAGCTCTTAAATCCACTCCCTTTGGAAAGTCTTCAGAACCTAAAGACCTCCCGCTGGAGTTTTACAAAGCCTTCTTCACCTCTTTTGCAAGAAGGCCTGACTTCTTTGTTCAGCTCTTTTACACAAAACAGTAGCCTCACCCGCACCAGGACAAACTGAGACAAAGGAAGCTCAATATGAAGCAAGCAAATGAGACTGACAATGACGCAAACCAATGGCAAGCATAGGGAGAGATTTAAGCCACTGTAAGTTCTTGGTAAGCCAACAATAAATCCTTTGTAACTAGACACCTTGCATTGTCTAGTACGCAAGAACTAAAAATGACTGGGCATTGTGCGTTAAGCCATAAAAATTAACAGTATTAAATAATAAAACATCAACTCATGTAAGCTGACAATATTGTTATACAAAAGGCAATGGTAGGTGGTACAAAATAATATATGATACAAAGGAGCCTGCAAACCCTGTTTAAAGAGAACAAGGTAGGCACTCTTCAAGCACGTAAAATCAGACTACACAGGGCCAAATCCTATATTGCTTAGATTAAAATGCTTTCTGGGGTGAGAATGTGGCCTAACGGCTAGGGCGGTCGACCTCGGAGCTCAGGAACCGGGTTAGAGTTTTGGCAGAGGCGCTCAACATCCTGTGATTCTGGGAAAATCACTTAATTTCCCCGTGCCTACCAAAAATGAATGTGTCCGTCTGTAATGTAACTGGTGCTCATGTAAAGCGCTCTGATACCTCCGGGTCTAGGTCATGCTATATAAAACTCCACAAAAAAAAAGTACCTGCCTCTAGTTTCCTTATTACAGGTGACTTGTGCTATTCACCTGTAATAAAAAAACTGCGTAGCTGTTCAACTTATTACAGTTGGGTTCTCACATCATTATTCATTCAGCCAGGAGCCGAGAGGAAAATCAGGACATGGAGTATAATTAAAACTGCAGTTTAAACAGCAAAAAAAACCCTAGCTTTTCCATTTTCTTCTCTGTTTTTATGACTGAACAGCTAACAGCACAAATTATATGTATGACAAAATGTTTATTTTTTTGCATGTTTTAGGTAATTATAGGAAATACAGAATCTCGCTCAATGTTTCTCCACATTCTGAGATACAGTGTTTATTAAATCTGACTTGTATTAAACTCAATTCAATTCAATATATTTATTAAGCATTTGGATCTCTAATGAGGTCCACTTAAAACATACATGGATAATCACATCATAAACCCAGCAACCGTTAAAACTATACTTCACTAAAACCATTCCATCTACACCTTGATATCAATTTATACAAAGGTAGTCATACAGCATAAAATATTTCCAAAATGACCACTAGGATATTATTTAAACATCAATAAAACCCAACAATATAGGAGAGCTAAAATAATCACTCCTTGATGAATTAAAGGACATGTACAAAAGATGGATTAACATTAAAAAGCAATTTCAACTGATGGCATATTGTAGAATAAAGTACTTCATGTTGCAACAATAATAACAATTCATTATGTAAAGTGCATCTTACAATGGCAATAGGGTAGCAGCAATCAAACTATTATCTCCTGTACTAAAACAATAAAAGATCAGGTCCTGTTAATTTTAACTGCAATTAGGAAAAGAATCCTATCATTACAGGATCATATATTTTTATCTAAAGTGCATCAAAAAAGCAGCGAAGATATTTCCCTTAAAACTTTTTATGGTGGGAAGAAATACCTAATTAATGCGAACAGCAGAGAATTAGCAACAGTCATATATTTGTAATTTTCCACAAATGGAAAAAATCAATGCACATACACAAATTAATAAGTTGTATAACCAACCATACTCAGGGTCTAATAAAACCATTTAAAATATATTCATAAACTCCCTAAAAAAGTTAAAAAGTTTAGTGCATACAATTTCATTTTTTGGACAAAGCAAAAATTCTCTAGCAGCTGTAACATTTTTAATGCCATTCTGGATAAACATAGGACGTAGCCACCTATAGCGAAATACAATCAGCGCCGGGCATACAAACAAGACATGATCAAGATTCTGAGTGGCCTGAATACAAAAGTTACAGTTTTTTCCACCTTCCCTATTAGATGACCAATTTCCGATTAAATCATTTAAGGGTAAGAGGTTCATACGGAAAAGAGTAATCCATCTACGGATACCGTGGCCTAAGTGCCACGAGAGATATTTCTGAGAAACTCTCGGGAAGCATTCTTAACTATTGTTTCCAGTCTGGCCCTCGTTCTACAAATACTAATATCTCTCTGATAGCTAATTAGGCCACTAGAAATCTTTAAAAAGGATTTTAATTCTATAGGAGATAAGGATAAAACAAAATCCTCTTGCACATTAAAATGTTGCAGTGCCAGGCGGAAATCATTATAAAAAGAGTATGTGTACATTTGTCCTTCAGAAATTTCCTGTTGGATAAAACTCCTCAAAGAGAAAGGTTCACTATTCTTTAGTTGATACCCCCAACAAATTACCCTAGCTAGACCTTGTGAAAAGGAGCTTACCAAGCCAAATTCTACCCTAATAGCAGCTATTGGAACCAGTGTATTAAAATTACATAGTTTTCGGAAAATTTGGCCTTCGATTTTATCCAAAAGCTCCATTCCCTTAGTGGTAAAGATTCAATTGCATATAACAGGGTAGGAGGAATTTTAGTTTTAAAAACTAACAGCAAATGTGAAAAATGTCTTCGACCCATCGTAGTATAAAATAAACGTAGGCCATTTGCATGCGACATTGCTTTAGAAGAGCTATGAGCAATATGGGAATTTATCTTCATACTACTTGAAATAACTTTCCCCAGGTATAGATAGGAATCAACAATCTCCAATTTTTCAGGACCAATTCTCCAATTAAAATTACATAATTTTCTGTTTTTTCCTTGTTTTAAAACCAAGACCTTGCTTTTGGATACATTTATTTTCAAAAATTGTGCAGACGTATAACTCTGGAGTCGTGACAATTTTTTATTCAAACCTATAGGGGTCAGGTCCATAATTACAATATCGTCTGCATACATGAGACAGGAAAAGGAGCGGCCACCTATCTTTGGCGCATCTCCTTCCGTTAAGGAAAAACAATCCGGAAGATCTCTTACATATAAAGAGAACAATAGAGGTGCTAATAAGCAACCTTGCTTCAATCCATTTTCCGTATTAATAACTGAAGATAGGCCCTGTGTTCCCCCCATTAAAACCCGACACCATGTTTGCGAATATAAAGCAATAACTAAAGATAACAAAATAGGAGGCATCCCCATTTTATATAACTTTTTCCAGAGAAGTGGCCGATCTACTTTATCGAACGCAGTAGAAAAGTCTATGAATGCTACATAGACATTTGTTTTGCGAAAGACCGTATATTTCTCTTCAATTAATTTCAACAAGCAGATGTTATCTAAGGTAGAGTGATTTTTCCTAAACCCTGCTTGCTCAATGGGGAGGATTTTCTCCTCTACTACCCAGTCAGTGAGGTTCTCTAGAATACTGCGGGCGAAGATTTTCCCTACTGCGTCTAATAAGGCAATTTGGCGGTAGTTACCTGGTAGATGTCTTTCGCCTTTTTTATGCAGCGGAATTAGGATACTACCAGACCATGACGAGGGAGTTCGCCCATAGCGATAGCAGTATTCAAACAAGGGGGTAAGATATGTTGCCCATAATACAGGCTCTTTTTTTATAATGGACATGGGAATTTCGTCTGGACCCATTGCTCCTGAAGCTCTCATTTTTTTAATCAATCTAACGATTTCTTCCTTAGTAGGGGGATCGATTAAAATTTCTGAGGAGGTAATTCTAAAGAAGTCGGGAAAAAGGGAATTTAAATTCGCGGAATAGAGTTCTACTAAGTGGAATTTCCATTCTTCTTCATTTATTGGAATAGGAAGAGATTTAATTCTGGTACCACAACTTTCCGCAATTATTTCCCAATATCGTTTTGAGTTATTTTTAGCCGCAGCTTCTTTTAATTGAACCCATTCATAATCCTCCTTTTTTTGTTTTAATGAGCGTTTTTTCCGTTGTCTTTTCCTCCTTAGTAAATCTATTAATCTCTTTCGTTCAGGAGAGTAATTCCCAAACTGAGCCCTTACTAATTTGTTTAAGACCCTATTTATTTGAAGCAATGGATTAAAACATACTCTCTGCTTGATATTTGGGTGAGCAGATTTACAAGACACAACCATAGAATTTATACTGTGACTATAAAATTCTAGCAAATTATTTTGGGGGTAATCTTGAAGTTCCGCTACTCTAAGCTGCTTTTCACCTATTAAGATAGTTAATGACTCTTTTAGTTTTGAAACGGCCAAAGAATTCCAGTAAATTCTGCTATTTGTTTTGCTGAAAGCTACCTCTTTATCCCTAAAATTCCATGAGCTCTCCCCAGTACTGGACAAATCTATTTTCAAACTAATCACCATATGGTCACTAAATTGGTTTTCCAAAATTTCCATATTTGATAATCTATTAAAGAAATCAACGGAGGAAATTACATAATCAATGATGGAACCACCCTTCGGTCCCTTATGTGTATTTTTCGCTGGGATGTCTTTTCCTAGTCTCCCATTGACTACTAAAACCTCCAAGTTTCTTAAGCCTTCTAATAAAATTGTTCCTCTTTTATCCGTTCGACTATGATTTGGGAATTGAACTGATGGTATTTTTAATGCTTCCTCCTTAGTGGAGTTTGCAAAAGCCCCAAACTATGGGTGGAGACTTTAGCATTCAAGTCTCCAACCAACAATAAGTTCTTACATTCTGAATTTTCGAAAATGGATAAAATAAAGGAAAACAGGTCTTTCAATAAATATATATTAGAAGCGCCTGGAGGGATATATGCATTCACAATTAAAAGGGACTCAGAGTTCGTAGAATTGACTTTAGTCTCTAGCTTAATTGCCTGAAATAATTTAGATGAATGTGGAATTGTTTTATAGGACCACTTAAATCGTGATCTAAGCAGAATGGCAATACCACCTTTCGCATGTCCCCTGCTCACTGGAAACGCAGGGCGGCTCAGCACATAATAATCTTCCATGGACCAATTCGTAGTAATCCAGGTCTCTTGGATGCATATTATATCGGCGTTCTGTTCTTTCAAGAACAGCCATTTATTTTGACTTGTGCTTAGGCCGGCTGCGTTCCAGGAGACCAGTTTGAGGCCCTTGCTAGGAGGAGTTCCCAAACCTTAGACCTACTGTACTATTTGTGTTCAGGGTCCCTGCCACCCAACTCCATTTCTTATTATCTTCAACTACCGGTAGTATTCTACTGCTGTTTTTCTCTGGTTGGAGGGAAACTCTCCTTCCATCCTTACAGAGAGAGATCTGCAGTGACCTTTCCCCTACTAAATGGTAAGGATCAAAAGACGGTAGATCTTCTGTAGAGGGGAGCCAACTATTAATAGATTCTTTTTCAGGAACTTTCTCCTCATTGGGGACCAGTACATCAATACCACAACACCGTAATTTATCTAGGTTTGAGATAATTAAATGTGACGTCACCTTAGACCCAAACGTCACTCTGGCACCCCCAAGCTTGCCATATTTTAGAACTTGAACCAAAGCCAAATCGCTACTCTGTATCATTTTTAGATCATAAATTTCGGCAAAACAACTCAATAAATAAGACCTATTCATATATAACTCGTAGTCAAAAATGAAAATAAAATCCAACGAGAAGGGGGCAGAAGGCTGAGTGCAAACATAATGATTTCCCTTAAACTGTTTACTAGCATTATAGATCACCTCACTGCCTAAAGCGGATGAAAATAATACCGCTTCAGGATTCAAGCTGCTTTTTACACTTGCTGCAGTACTTGGCTCTGTAGAAGTAGCTTCTTGTGACACCAAGATTACTGGACTAGAGTTCGACTGAAGTGGGTTACAGTTCGAAGATAAAATTTCCATTTGAGGTTCTTCCCTTTTCTGATCTTTTACAACGGGGATTGAAGGTAGAGATAGATTCAAATTAGGGTCAAAATGAAGCTGTTTGGCCCTTTTCTTCTTAATCCTCCGGGTATTTCCTATTTTTGATTTCTTCTTTCTCCTAACGGGTTTTCCTTCATTTTTTAAAACCTTCTCTTGTGGTAACAGATGATCAGATTTTAATTCCTTCATAATGGAGTGATTATTTTTATGTAGTCCCTGTTTTTTTAAAAATATTGGGTAGACTTTACATTCTACATTAACTTTATCTTTTTCTGTATTCAGAGTAGATAGATTAACAGGAGAAGATTCAAAAACCTCTGGCTCAAATAATTGTTGTAAGGAAAAGAACTGGGAGTCATCAAACAAGTCCACACTTTTTTTGTCTTTATGTTTTGAGTAGTTAAAAGGTATATCCGCCTGTACACCACAGTCTTGATAGTTCGGCTTTATGGTAAAACTCGTTTGAGTAGATCTCATTGGTTTTGAATTAGATACCTGTGGAGATAAAGAAGGGCTCACTGTACAGAGATTATGCTTATCAGTTAAGGGACATGAAACTTTACTATGTAGCTGAATGTGGTCTGAAACTATTAATTTAGTCAATGACAACAATGAATCCAAAATATGATCAGAATTGCTTACTGATCTTTCCATAAGAGCTAAGATAGAAGATAAGACTCTTTCCAGACAAACCAAGGATTCCGACATCAATATTTTTTCTTCGGGCTCTAAAATTGGGGGTCTTGAGCCAGAAGAAAATCAGGAGTGATAGAGGCTCTTGAACTTATTGAATCCACTCCGCTAGGCGTGCTGCTAAAAAGACGCATTTTTATGGGAGAACCGGGAGGATGAGTTTGTAAAATTGAAAAATGTGAAATATCCGAAGTATTTGGCTTAGGTGATTTCAAGGCCCTTAAGGAGTGGTTTAAATCGATGTTCAAATCTGGAAGTGTAAAATCCTCCAATATAAGGTCCTCCACTTTAGATTCAGAACATAAATCGATAATGGATGGAGACACGTTATTTTCAGTGGAATGAATAGAATAGATTTCACGTGAAGGGCCTTCCACTCTGTTTTCAGGGCTTACCACATCTCTCACCCCAGCCATTCTATTTCCAGGAGAAGACACAATAGAATGAAATATAATTTCCATTGTTCCTTCTACCTTTGGAGGTAATGATTCAGGCTTAGGCTCCAAATTTGCCTCCTTATTTTGGCCTATCTCTTTTTTTGAAAAATAGGTGGAAATGGCATTAAAACCTTTTAGAGTATTAATCTGTACAGATTTATTTCTCAGAGGATTGGCTTTAGTTTTTTTACAGGCTCTTATATACACCAATTTACCTGAACGTAGTTTTTTTGCAGTCATTGTTCTAATTGAGGCTCAAATGAAATCTTTAAGAAAAAGGGAGAGGGCTTTAAAAAACTTCGACTTCAGTTAACGGCAGTAGTGCTGTAAGGCAAGGATACTTCTTCTACGCCTATACGCTGTAAGGCTACTAGACTGTGTAACAATAAAACAACTACCCTGCAAATTCAACCAGGGTTATTGCTCCGAGGTAGGGAAAGCAGGGCACACTAGCGAGCCTCAGTTCCTCTCATTGACTCCAGCCTCAAAGCCTCCTCTAAATGGCTCCTGCTCCTGGCTCCCACTCTTTCAGTCCTCGTAACTGGAATGCAGACAAGATTGCACTGATTCCTCACCGCTTCGCCTCACTCTGCCTCTCTCCGGCCACTCCAAACTCAAGGCTGCTCAATGTCAATGTCAATGCCAACGATCACATTTAATCCAGTGAACACCGAACCCCTGCCTGACCCGCCTGGGCACCCTCTTACACCCCCACTACAGGGGCTCACCTGGCTCACACAGTGCCGATGAGTGCCGGAGCCTTAAGCACGGTCCGCGGGGTCTCACGTGGAGAGACCGGTGAAACTGGAGTGAAGCAAGAGTGCCGCCGCGGGAAGAAGCCTAGCAATCCGGCGATCCAGCGGGGCCTGGGCCCTGGACACGGGACACAAGCCACAAACAAACACTCCACCAACACTCTCCCACCCAAAAACGGAAGCTCAGCCGCACCCGCAACTTCTCTCCGTTTGTCTCCCGAACCACGGGAGCCGCGCTGAGTTGCGAATCGTAACGGTGCGGCAGCTTCACGTCTGGGGAGAGGGAAAAGAACAAGCAGGGAGACAACGGGCTAAACGGGAGCGAGCGAGCAAAGCGGCAAAGGCAATGACCAGTCCTGCTCAAGTTCAAGCTCCGCGCTCCGCACTCCGCACTCCAAACTCAGCAGGCACGAAACTCCTCCTCCTCCGGAAACCGCCAACTCCGACTGACTCTCCGTGCTGTTTGGTACAGTACAGATTCTGCCTGCATTCATAATGTCTTCAAACATCCCATCTCTTCCATATGAAAGAGCAACACACCAAGGATTGAAGTGGTTTGTGGAAAAGGTGATGGTGTGACCATGTATTATAAAGAATAAAGTGCCTCAGGCCACACGTTATAAGGATATTGCAAGCCACCTCAGAGTTCCATGAACTTATAAAGGAACTTAGCCTTTCATCTCAATCCTCTATATGGTTAGGGAACTGCTCTGTGACTTGCAATATCCTTATAATTCATGACAGGAGGTACTTTATCCTATATCTAACACTGTAAAGATGAAAAGCCTTTCCATCATATAAACAGTAAATTGAGTAAACTAAAGAGTGTAACTCAAGAACTCCAGGGTATCATGGGGGTTGATGTGCCACTTGACCCGAAATATGCCATCCTGGGGATACCGAAGGAGATGAATGTCCCTAGGGCACAACTCCTATTTTGTAATCTGGTTTTGACTGTGGCAAAGTGTGATGTGGCCAAATACTGGGGCGTACAGGAGGTCCCCACTCTGAGTGAATGGAAGTCAGGCATGGACATGTGCATGGCTGCTGAGCGTGTCACATATAAAAGCAGGGGATGCCCCTGGAAATATCGGCAAGGTATGTGGACCATGGTTGCATTACTATGACTTGGGGCCTGAGACTGATGAGACTGGTACCCTGGGGCTGGGAATTGCTGATGCTGTGTCCAGGGTGTCGAGATAGACTGGCACTTTCAACTAAATGCCCTGTGCTGCTGGGTCTGCCGTGTTGCTGGGCATTCAGTGTTGTGGTTGTTGTTGTGATGGATGTCGCTGGAGATTTCCCCCCCCTGATGCTTCAGTGTTGTTGATATGTTGGTTGATGCACGCTTGCTGCTTTAATGTATGTATCCTTTGAGAACATTGTTTTGGATGCTCCTAGATGTTTGATTATGTTGTTTCAAACAACTCAAATAAATATATTTTTTTAGAGTGTGTAAGTCCTTGGTCAAGCTAGCATAATGTATTATAGAAACTAAAGGTTTATGTAATCCTTTGTATCCAAAACAATAATAAACTTGGCTGGAATCTCTGCTAATTGTAGTATAAAGGTAGTGCTCAGGCCCTCTACTGGGACGGAAAAGACCCTTGCATGTTGATGGACGTGTACCCCTGCCCTGAGTCCCCCAGCTGCGGTGATATCTGGATCCTTGGTAATGATTTTTGAACAAGAGCTAACACAGATCATATGTGTGCACTATGACCTAGGCCTGTTTCACGGACCATGGTCTGCTTAGACCAGGAGGAGCATTCAAAGCATTGTCCTCAGGAGCTGTAAGGCTACTGCTTTACCTGGAGCACAAGTGCAGTAATGGCAGCATATTGTGTTTTCAGTGATCAGTATAGTGAACAGGTCCGTTTTACATGCGTCACTACAGTGGTGCCTCCTAGCCCACCCTGGTAAAATTCCGCTGCTGTGTACTTAACTCGGCCTGCATTGGGTTGTGTGCAGTGAGAGGATGTATGTGTGCCTAAGAGATGGTAGAGTGCCAAAGAAATAGCGTGAGCAGCTGCATGTGCGCGGTAGAATTTGTGTGTACCTGAAAGAAGGTCCCGGACATAGGAGACAGTGCATGATCCTGCATGAGCGCGCTAGGATGTATATGTGCCGTGGAAGGGGTATAGTGCATTGAAGACTGCACGTCTGAATGCGTGATTGCGCAGGGGTATGTGTGCACTATCTTAGCGCACAATACACAAAGACCCTGGTTTTCATTTTGGGAGACCCTGGGCTTGCTGAAGGAGCAGGGATAAGTGGAGATGTCCCCCAGATAGGTTTACAGATTGCTGCTTTCCGAGAGTTGGGTGGGACGCACATTGGAGGATCAAAGAGCCAGGCTCTTTGGTGCACTTCAATAGGAGCTCTTTGATTCTGAAAAGAGGTCACTGGTCAATGGGGCCAGGGCACTTCTGAAGAAAAGGTGGGCGGATAAGAGAATCATACAAAGCTGGGCTTGGGCCCTTTGGTAACTTTTTGTAGCACATACCACTTAGACTGACAATCAGATTTTAACCTCTAGTCACTCCCTGGACCTGTGTTTTGGACTATTAAGATTGGAGACTGTCCTGCTGTGATAGACTGCTCTCTGGAGGAAGAGCCCCACAAAGAACTGGGCACCTCAAAGTGAACAGCCCTTAGAGCACTAACTTCAAATAGAGAATCACTAAATCACAAGTGTGTCTGGAAATGGACTGTAAAAAGGGGAACTTGAGACACCCAAATTATCAAACTGAAGCTGTACATCAGTATGGAGAACTCAGCACGAGTTCTGCTGGTTGTGACTAGGACTGGAGCCTAGGGGTCTGCCAGTCTCCCATGCTGGTAAGGGGAGTATCACCCAAGAGGATCAAGAATACTATCCTGGTGCCTGTAACAACAGCTCCTGCCTGACTCAAAACCAATGACCCTGTGAGGTGAAGGAGAGTGCTTGGAGGGATTGAGGTCCAGTGGGGATCCTGTTGCATGGACCCGGGGAGTGAACTGTGAGATTCTGCTCTGTCGAAACTGTCACACGGATCTGGCTGAGGACTCGTGTGCCAAAGTCGTGGAGATCCGCCCTTTTGCCGGAAACAAAGAAAATCAAGGAATTATTTAGCTATGTTTACGCAATTTAAATACCACATACATGCAATAATTTTGGATGCAAATAATTTCCATAGAGCCTAAATTAACTGTTGTTCAAAAAATGCATTTTCAGCGGCGCACTTCTATAAAAGAACTGATGTTGTTTCTGTCCTGCCAACTTAGACCTGTTTTAATCAGATCAGAGATAAACTTAAGATTCGACCACTGCAGCCTACTATAGAGTGGGCTGCTATCTAAAGCGAAAGCTAAACTGAAGATGTTCTAAAATGATGCGGTTCTGGTGCGCTGGGGCGATATAAGGGAACCATATCGTCAAAGTAAAAAATAACTTGCACTGCCACCTGTAGGGAAAATAAATAGAGTCACAATTGCTTTCATGCCATAAAACAATGACCACAGGATCAAGGCTCCAACTCACCTGTAAACTATTTCCTTGCAACCCCATTCATGATTTACAGTCGGCAGGACGAAGATTGGTAAAGCCCTCCAAATTTACAGCTTCCGCCAATGCTGATGATCAGTCTCACCGCATATTGCAAACGTCTGGCGCGTGAATCAAGCCCATGTCTCTGGGAACACAGAACATTGGCTTCCTTCGGGAACCATCTGGAGGGCAGGGCACGTCTGAGGCAAAGACAGGTAGCAGATTTTCTCCAAAACAACTGCAAACCCTTTAAAAATGGAATTGTGGAATCATTACATTTAGCCAGTTTGTTAGGCTTGGGAAAAAAGATCTAAGTAGTAAGTGAGATAGATAAATTGAGTGAGGTCACAACATTGGCAGGTTATCCCTAAATGGGACAGGATGTTGGCCTTACGGCTAGAGCGGTTGGCCTCGAAGCTAGGGAGCCGGGTTCGAGTCTTTGCAACGACTCTCAACATCCTGTGATTCTGGGCAAATCGCTAAATCTCCCCGTGCCTAACAAAAATTAATGTGCCCTTGTGTAACGCAACTGGTGCTCATGTAAAGCGCTCAGATACCTTCGGGTCAAGTTCGCGCTATATAAAACTCTGGGGAAAGAAAACTAATAGGATTACCAGTGCTCTGTTTTTCATGTTCCGCAGTTACAAGTAGTGCAGATTTACCACACTTGGCACTGGCTGTGCGATAAAGTGGCCTCCCGCCCCCGCTCAGCTGGTGATACTTAGGGGGAAAATATCTTTAAACTCATGTGGATTTTGGGTGTTAGAAGTACGAAGATCTGCAAGTAATTCCCCATTGTTGGCGGCAGCTTCTTGGAGTAGATGCAATTAACCGCGTTGTAAATTCAGAAGACAGTGATATCGGTTTTTATTGTGTGCGATTAAGATCGCAAAGCTCCCTCTGAGGCACTCGTAATCACGGCCTAAAATTGAAACCAGTTCACCTCAGAGATAGTCCACAAAATGGGAAGAAAGGGAAATAGATGCTTGAAGTGCAAGGAGGAATGAGGTACTTCAGTCCTCATATTATGGAGGCGTGTGATAGTGAGTGAGTTATGGAAACTGTAGTCGTCCCCATGATCTGCAACCGCAAGTCTGGCGCCCTGGATTTTTAGATCAAACACCAGGCCACTCACAGTGTAGCACTGAGGCACTATTAGAAAAAAAAGTGCAGATCTGCTATCTTGCAGATTCCCTCGACATTGGTGTCGAAAGAAAACCCTAACATGCAAATATCTTAGCGGGAGGAACAGCCATCAAAGAGTACATATACATATGTGAATTTCACACCGAAACAGAAAGGAAAGTAACATTATGGCTATCTTTATTCTTCGTTTCCCACAAAAACATTTGCCTTGGGATTCTTAGATGCATAGTCAAGAAAAAGGTGGCGTGAGAATTATTTAGTCCAAGAAATTTTCTGTATGGCCCTGCAGTAGCAGTTTTAAATGCACACATCAGCAAAGCATATCTGGGACATTCTTAAAATTAGAAACCTTTCTTGTCTTTCATCATTTAAAAACGCTCCTACATTTAATTGTATCCATCTTTCCTAACCCTGCCTGACCCCATCCATGCCCTTATGTGTTCCAAACCCTTTTTTTCATAGGTCCTACTGCTGAGTTTAATAAAATGTACTTCAGTTTGAATTAAGGATCTTCTGGTTTAGATTTTATTGTTACCTGTATTGATTTGTAACATAGTTACTGAGTTTAATTTGTGAAAAAAATAATGTGTAGGAGCTCAAAGAGTTTATTAGGAGCCTACAGCTGGCGGGTGCAATTGACTACAAAGTCTGTCTAGTCTTGATCCCACCACATGCCACTTTCTTTAACCAGCCTACACTTCCCGTCTTTGTATCTAGCCATTGCATATTGTTTTCCATTTCTCCTTTTTATGCCTCGCCACAGAAAGTGTTAGCTGCCTTCTGCAAGACATTTTGCCACAAATACACCTAAATGAAATATAAAGAAGCATAGTGAGTGGGCTTTCGGTCCTCTCTCTTCAGCCATTGGCTCCCATATAGTTTTGAAGGTATACCAGTGGTTGCATGGGCTGAGCTTCAAACGCCTGGCATTTCACTGATGGTAACCTTGTTAACCTATACTGTTCCCACTAGGTGGCACTACTCACTGTTTACATTAGGTTTAAGGGAGAGAGCTGGGCTTCAAGTAGTGCACACTTAACCTCTGCCATCTTTGCCCTCTCCTTCTCCCTGCCGCTTAAGTGCGAGAAAAGGGTTTTAAGTTGTGCACTCGCTCTTCCCCCTTCATTCTCTCCTTTCCTTCAGCTTACCTCTTGCTCATCTGCAGCTCCCCATCCCTATCTCCCACCGAATCAAAACTCGCATTCCATCTCACCTTTATCAACCCTATTCCCTTCGGTGATATTCTCACCTTTTCAACATTTGCCCTTCTGATTAGCCATTTACTAAGAATATTTTACTAAGTAATGGGTCAAGTTTTAATGCGGGCATTCCAACCTGAGTCTCCGGATTGAAAGAGCAGGGGCAGTATTGCTAGTGCCCAATTCTTAAGTAAATCTTGGTAGCAGGATTATTCTTTGAGAGTAAAGCTTTATTATGCTGAATGACACACCTCGAGCGAGTAGCTCCAGAAATGTCTTGCAAAAAAACCTAAGATACAGATAGATATATCCTCCATCAGCAATTGATATTTATCCAACAGCTTGGTTCTCAAGCACAGAAACTGTTGTGCATTCATTAAACGTGTAACAACTCCTTTCTGGTTCAGTAGATAACATCAGCAAAACAGTACATTCTTCCTACACTGAGCAACATTCTCAAAGGCTGAGAAGAGATCATCATATCTCACTCCCTTATCTCCTGGTCCATCCATTGCAGAGCTCTCCAAAATACCTTCTTAACCGCTTCGGTGCTCATGACGAGACCAGCTCGTCATGAGTCACAGTGGAGCTGTGCTCATGACGAGCTGGTCTCGTCATAACGGCTGCGCTCCGCCGACGCGGGATTAATTTGCCGCCTGTGCGGGAGAATTAATCAGTGGGCGGGGTCGTGACGAGACCAGCTTGTCATGAGCACAGCTCCACCGTGACTCATGAGCTGGTCTCGTCACGAGCACCGCTGCGCCGCGCTCACCCCCCCGCCCCCCGCACCCGTGGAGGAATTACCCCCGCAGGGAAGGGGTTAATTGTTGTTGCTAACGCCTGTGCATTCATTAGCACTGCAGCAATGCCTTAACTTGATTTAAGTGCGATGGAGTCAGTAAGGTAATATTAAAATTGGCCTAGGTGAAGACAATACCTTCTTGACACTGTGCACCAACATTCACTTATCAAGTGTCATTCAATCACCAAGCCTCTTTCTCATATTCATACCCCCTATCTTTCTCTTCCTCTGTTTCTACTACCCTTTCCTCATACTCCTTGGAGTGCCTGTAGCTCCTCCCTAATTCGAAGCATTTTGAACATAGACAAGGTCCAACCATTTTCCCACCCTGTCCCAGAAACTTGGACTACTCCTGCCATCCTCTTCTCGTGAAATGTCAAATGTAAAGACCTGCATGTTCATTGTATTGTCTACAATATCGGTATAACACTGCCTATTTATTATTTACCATTTCCCACCTACCTTTGCAAAGATGATATCCAGTCATCCTGTTTCATATGACCATTCATCACCTCCTGTGATACTGCAATGCGGCAGCCGTGTTATTTGCCATCCTCCAAATCAACTGATCCCTTTTCCTTCTCTCTGTCATGTTTAGAGAAACATATTTCTTTATCAAAATAGATTTGAAGTCTTGGCGGGCTTGGAAGACAATGATTGACACACAGGTCGAGAGGAAGTTAGCCCCTCAGTTGTTGTAGCTCGTAGGGAGCCGACCTGTGCTTCTCATTGCTTCCCCGGTTATATGTCGATCTCCCCGCTGATGGCAACTCCGGACTCAGTGTGTATGGGATCTGCTTCTGATCCTGTTATGCTGTCCCATGTTGATTCAGAGATGGTAGCGCGGGGTGATGGCACGAACCTGAGCATCTCCAACATTAACCTACTTAGGGGTCTATTACAATGCTGTTCGGAAAGCATTCCGACCGAATTGGTTTCGGAATGGTTTCCGACCGAATCGGATTCCGGGAGTCCGATGGACCGATTACGATGGTTCTGAACACTGTTCGGTCAGACTCCCATTGACTTCAATGGGAGCCTGTGTTCCGACCGACTACACAGGCTCCCATTGAAGAAAGGGGTGCTTGCAGAAAATCATGCACCCTGTGGTGGGTACCCCATGGTGCCTACCACAACGTGCATGCATGGAAAGGGAGTACCCCCATGGCCCCCATTCGGAGACCCCCGGGTGAAGAGGGACCTGCTACGGGCCCCCAAAGTCTGATTCTGACAGCCGATCCATGTCGGAACAACCAATTTGGAAAGGCTGTCCGGAATCGGACATTCTAATTGCTCTGTCGGAAAACGCGGTCCGTAGACCGATACGATTCGGCCCGACCGACTCGGTTACTCTGAATGCCGTTCGGAACTGAGTCAGAAAGTCCGAATGGTTTCCAAACATTGTAATCGGTCGTTCGGAAAAGTGTCTGAGTCTGTCGGAAAGGCGGGTTCCAAATCGGATTTGGATGAACCAAATGCCATTCGGAGCCTTTTCGAACTACATCATAATCGACCCTTTAGTTGGAATGTTGCTGGCCTGGCTACCAAAATGAATCTTGAGGGATTGTAAGTCCTTTGCTGAAGGCTATGATATTGTGCTCATGCAGGAAACATGGGCTACAACAGAGTTTTTGTGTGATGGATTCTCATGTTTTTATTTCCCAGCCATCCTTCTCTCATGGGTCGGGCTAAAGGGGATTAGCAGCCTGGTTAAAGGTGGTTATCGGCTGCAAGATTCATCCCATAGTAACTGGAACAAACATGCCTCAGGCCTTTGATCTAAATTGGGTAAATAAGCTCAGGATTTATGTAGTGAACCTTTACAACAATGTCTTTTCACAAAGGTGTAAATTGCTTTTTCAGGGTCTGTTTTCACTGATTGGCTCTTTTTCTGATATGGAGTCCCAGGGCGGTAGACCTTTTAATCTTATACTGGCAGGCGATTTTAATGCCAAACTGGGCGTACTGCCATCTTTTTCACCAAGAATTTTCGATCCCCTCCTTATGGAAGCAGATCTTGATGCCATGGACTCCAGGGGACGTCTATTGTACCCGTATCTGGGGGCCCACGACCTAGAGAATGTAGTTTCAACCAGAGCCACTACAACCACACCTACTTTTATCGGGAGGGGACCTGGGTCCACAGTTGATTATGTTTTTATCTCACAGAATTTATCTCCACTTATCAGGGGGGGAGGTCCGCGCATCAGCATTTAGTGACCACAATCCTATAGCGTTCCAGCTTGTGGTCTCCCCAAAGTACCAGTACACAGCGGTTGGAAGTAGTCAGGCACTAACTGTTAAAGATGCAGGTCAGAGACTAATTTGGCGTAATGCAGACAGACATGAAGCTAGTTATGAACTACATTGTGGGTAGTAGCATGGATTTAGTGAGTATCTGCCTATTATATGCGCATAGGTCTGGACATGGTCCTAAAAAGCTTTGGGGAGCTTATGTCCCATGTTAAAAGCTTCCTGACCATGCCTAAGGGTAGAGTTCCCTGCCAGGTTAAGTCATGGTTCTACAATGAATGCATAGTGGCGAGTGAAATCTGCGCAAGGCCATAAAGCAAATTCTTATAAATAAGATTTTAAGTCCAGCCCGTAGGGAAGAACATGCCCTGGTATTGAAAAAAAGAAAATTGGCAATTAAGGATGAGAGGTGGGAGGCGATAATGGTAGCCTGTCAGAATAAAGATCCACAGGCATTTTGGAAGGCGGTGCAGGCAGGCATGTCACCAGCCCATCCCCCAGCAAAGTTACGGTCCATATTACTCCAGAGGTGTTGTTTGACCACTTCTCAGCTGTGTATTCCTCCGAAATAGTGCCCACAAATGAGGGTCTGTTCAAAGAGTCCTCTGTGGCAATTTGTTTTTTAGGGAGGAGGAAGTTCTTAAAGCTATCTATGATAGCATGAGCAATAAAGCACCGGGCCCGGATGGGGTGCCTATGGACTTATTCAAGGAGGACCCAGGATTTTGGTCACCAGTACTCACTTCTGTCTTTAATATGGTTTGCAGTGAGGGGATATTACCATCTTGGAGCATTTCAATTGTTGTACCTATCTTTAAAAAGGGAAACTCCAATGACCCTAGGTGCCACAGAGCAATATCCCTGCTTGACTCAACCACTAAAATAATTGGTAGAGTAGTTTTAGATTGACTTTTACTGTGGACAAGGGAGAATAACATCATATCACGGGTTCAACACGGTTTCCGGAAGGGCCTAGGAACTATTGAGCAATGTTTGAATTACATCTTATCGTGGACAAATATAAATATGCAAGGGGCATCCCAATCCATCTTGCATTTATGGACCTATTGAGCGCCTTTGATTGCGTAAATAGGTCGAAACTATGGGCAAGCCTTGAACTTACGGGTCTTGTGGCAGACCTGGTGTCCTTTCTTAGATTACTACACAGGGATCTCATAGCCTCAGTAAGATTTGGAGAGGCCGGAGAGTGTACTTCTCCATTTGAAGTCAATCAAGAGTACGCCAAGGTTGCATACTCACCCCCATTCTCTTATTATTATACATTAATGACCTGGAGAGGACATTAAATGTTGCTGGGGTAGATGTACCGCTCGTAGAGAATAAAGCAGTGTCTGCCTTATTATATGCGGATGATGTGGTACCTCTTACTAGAACGGCGAACTGTATGAAGATATTGCTCAGTACCTTTGTGGAATTCATGAAGGGTCTTGACTTTGAAATAAATTACTCCAAAATTTTTGTTATGGTGTGCAGTCGTAGGAACACCAAAACTAGTACCCAATCCATTGGAGGGAAAAATGTAGATAGGGTATCCTTTTTTCCTTATCTTGGCTTGGAATTTGATGATGCTTGCACATGGTCTGCATGTTTTAGAAGTAGATTAACCTGTTTCTCCCTTGCTGCTTGCATTGGTAGAAAGCCACTGGCCCCATTAATAGAAATCTATCAAAGTAAATGCCTTCCAACCTTGACATATAGCATGAGGGTATGGGGTTTCAAGGATGTTGCTGCCATCCACGTCGAGGAAAATAGATTTTGTCGCCATCTGTTAGGGGTTTCTCCCTCGACACCTCACTTCCCCTTACACACCTTGAGTATGTTCAGGACATTATTGGCACTGCTCCCGTAGCCCTCTGGTGTTCCATTTGGTCAAATAAGGAAGCTGAGCTCAACCATGCAGTTGATAGAGATTGCCTCGCTTGTGACCATGGATTGAACATTTCATGGTTAAAGAATATAAGAGATACCACCTCGGCTCTGGGTTGTGCACACAAGTTTGAGAACCCAGAAAGTATCAGCAAGAAAGACAAAAGCTGGACCCAGGAATGCTTTTCTACACACAGACAGGCCTCTAGGTAGTCTGTGGAAGTGGTGAAGCTGTCTGTAAGAGATTATTGTTTGGTTCAGATGACAGACGGGATCGCCCCATACTAATCATTTTTGCAGAACGTGTACGAACGCAACTTACTGATTCGTTTTAGGTTAGGAACAATATGCTGGATGTTGTGTTTCCCCCTAGGGCAATACTCTCCAAACGAGATCTGTATTTGCCCGTGTGATTAGCAATCAAACCAGACCTTATTGCACTTTGTTTTCTTTTGTAATTTTTATCTCCTGTGCACCAGGAAATTCCTATTGCCTCTGCTGTGCAGGCACAAATTTACTGAGAGTAAAGCTGGTTTGCTCTTTTCAAAGCAACTAAATGACCAAGATACCTGTTATTTGCTTGGCTGTTTTTTGAGGGGTGTTTTACGCATGAGAAAGGAAATGTTATTTTAAACAATGATAGCTCATTTCTTTTTGTACCTTACATCCTGGCCTTTGTGATTGCTTGTTCAAATTTTATCATGTATTATATTAGTCAACGTTTTAAGAATAGGTCTTTTTTATGGCTTTGTGCCTGATATGTATTTTATTTCTATTGATGCATTTTAAAATATTTAAATATTTGACTGTTTCTATATTAATTGCGTGTGTTTTAAATCGTGTATGTCTTTTATGATCATCTGGGAAATGATCGAATAAAGATTATTTGAATTGAATTGACTATTTCATGATCTCTTCATGTGATATATATGTGTTACACCAAGGCCATAATTTATTTCTCATGACTCATTCTGGCTTCTGGCTGTGTGTCTGTTCATTTCTCTTTTTTCTGTCTCCTTTATCTTGAAAATAATCACCAGGATGGAGGACCCTATTGGAAAATCGGTATTCGGACAAAATAGTGAGTAAAAAGTATTGAGATGCAGAAATATCGAGTTTTTAATATCGTGATCCACAAATATCGAGATATAGGAATATCGATGACAAGAATATCGATTTTCTAAGGTAAGTAATGCCGATGTCAAAAATATCTATGTTTTTAATATCGTTAACAAAAATATCTTTGTTGTTAACATTGATGTTAAAAATGTCTATGGGCCTGATTACGAGTCTGGCAGTCCACGGACCGCCAGACTCAGGGTGGCGGTGTTCTGTCTGCTGGATTACGACTTTCAGAGTTGTTCCGGCAGTGGACCGCTGGCTGCAACAGGGAACTGGCGCTCCCTGGCGGTGGCGCGGCGGAGGGGCACTGCAATATGCTAAGCGGGACTGGCGCTGTCCCGCCAAGCATATTATGAGTTCCTCTCAGCCTCAGCCTTTTCATGGCGGAGAGGCCACCACGAATAGGCTGGCAGTGGGGGAACAAAGGGGACCCTACAGGGCCCCCATGCCCCCCGCCTTGGGGATGCATTGAGGGGGCTCAACATGTGCCCCCCTGTCTGCTTGCACCCCCAGTTCCAGCACAGCATGGACTTCACAGTCCATGCCATGCTGGAACATTTTTGCCATTCCCATTGCGGTGTCCTTTTTTAGGGCACCGCCATGGGAAAGGCAAAAGGACAGTCTGCCTGCACAAGTTGAACTCATAATCAGGCAGGCGGTCCTTGCACGGCTTTGGAGGTGCTGTGCCGGCTTTCCGCTGGCACAGCACCGCCAAAGTCGTAATCGAGCCCTATGTTGTTAATATTGTTTACAAAAATATTGTTGTTAATAATTTTTATGTATTTAAGTATATGTTTTAATTGTATATGTTATAAATTGTGTGTATAATTATTGTTAATGTTTTTTAATATAGGCCCTAATTACGATGCCGGTCAGACGAGCGTCCAACCGCCATCGTTGCAGTAAAGGGACTGGCCGACAGGTAGTCGGCAGTCCCGACCGCCTAATTAGGATCCGACCGCCATGGAGGCAGCCGGAAATATTTCTTTTGGAATTGAGGCTTGTGCTGCTGCCTGAAAAAGGGCCGCAGCACAAGTCCCAATTCCAAAAGGCTTGTTTTTAAACATCCTAGCACCCGGTGGCAGGCACCTCTTGGTGGGGATGGGGATGGTTGTTTGACGGGGCATGCCCCCCTGGCCTCATAGCGGAGGCCGCAGAGGGACAAGGGCCCTGCTAGCCATTGAAACGCTGTCAGAAAGCGCCATTGTAATCCTGACGGCGGTGCCTGAGCAGGCACCTCCCTCATTGTAGGGATTATATTCCGACCGCAGGGCCAACGGGCCCTCACTTATGTGGTCGTACCGACTGCATTGTAATGAGGTGGTCTGACCACTGCTTCAGATGTCGGGGGGACCGCACAGACGTGCCGTCGGCGTCAGTTCCACCGACATCCTAATGAGCCCCATAGTTTGTAGATTTTTAGTTGTTTTCAAATTTAATTTAATTGTTTATTGAAATTATTTGTGTTGTAGCAGGTTGTGGGGTATGTGGGGCACAGGGTGGGAAGTAAATGAATTAATAATAAATTTTTAATCATTGTTAATTATTTAATTGATAATTAATTATGTATATTGTGTCATTCATTTTATTTAAAGTTAAGTTTTAGGTGCAGGTTTTGGGGTTTGTTGGGGTACAGGGTGGGAAGTAAACTAATTATAATTAATTTTTAAATATTATTATTTATTTAATTGATAATAAGTTATGTAAATTGTGTAGGCATTTTAATTATTAATTTATATTTTTGGTGCTGGTTGTGAGGTTTGTAAGGGTAAAGGGTGGGACTGTAATAAATTATAATTAATCAACAATTAATGTTAATTAATAATAATTATTTAATTGATAATTAATTATGTAAATTGTGTAATTAAGATACTTTTTAAGTTATATATCCCATGTAGGTTGTTGGGTTTATAGGGGTAAAGGGTGGGGAGTTAATTAAATATAAGGAATTTATTATTAGTTAAATAGTAATTGCTTAGTTGATAATTATTTACGTGAATTGTGTAATTATTATAATTTTTAAGATATATTTTAGCTGTGGGTTTTTGGGTTGTTAGGGGGTACAGGTTGGGAAGTTAACGAATAAATAATGTATTGTTAATTATTTATTAATTATTTAATTGATAATTATGCAAATTGACATATTATCATGTTTGTTAAGTTATATTTTAGGTGCGTTTTGTTTAGTTTGTAGATGTATAGAGTGGGAAGATATTTAAGTAATAATACATTTAAAATTAAGTATTAATTTATTAAAAATTGTGTTATTTATTACATTATATGTTAATTGTGTTATGATTTTTAATTTCAATTACATTTTATCTGTGGTTGTTATGATTGTGAGGGTATAGTGTGGCATTTTAATTACATTAATATTATTTGTTTTAATTGATAACAATTATTAAACATTGTAATAATTATGTAATTTGTTTAATTTTTGTTAACATTTAGACATTGTGGGGGGTGATATAGAATGGTGGGTAGACCGCCACTGAGAGGTAGTCGGTGGCAGTCTCCCCGCCATTCTAAGCAGCTTTCCCGCCTGACAGATGTTGATGGCGGACGGTGTGCTGGTGGGCGGAAAGCCCGACCGCCACTAATCCGATGGGCTCCTTGAGCCCGCCGGTGTGGCGGAGGGCCTCCCAATCCCTACAATGGTGGCGGTGCCAGGCACTGCCGTAGGGATTAGGATGGTCCCTCCCTGCCAGCCTTTCCATGGTGGTTCACCCGCCATGGAAAGGCTGGCGGGGATGAACATTGGGGGCACGTAGCGGGCCCCTTGGCCCTTTTGTTTGCGTTTTGGGGGCACCATAGGTGCCCCCCTACATATCCCTGTACCATGTGACAGGCACCACATGGTGCCTGTCACTTAGTAGAGGGATATGTAAAACGTCCCTTTTTTACATTGCAGCAGGTACTGCAGCGAGCAGCACCCGCCGCAATGTAAAAGATGGGCAATGCGACCGCCACGGTGGCGGTTGCATCATTATTTGCCCTGTGGGACCGCCAACACTATGTTGGGCGGTCCCCATCCCCGTTAGGGTACGTCCGCCCGCCATCCTAATCAGCCTCATAATTTAGAAATTTAAATATTTGTATTTTTTGTTATTTAATAAGGTTGTTAAAATAAGATATTTGTTTGAAGTGAACTACTGTCTCTCTACTGTTTCACCGACTGGAGTGGGAATAGTACATTTCACCACTCCTGAGTCCAACGCTTTACGTACTGTTGCACCGATTGGAGTGGGAGTAGTATATTTTACCCCTCCTGAGTTTAACTCTTTCTCTACTGTTGTATATATTTGAGTGGGAATAGTATATTTATTATTTATAGAGTAATAATTTTTTTGCAAATTATTGGTTAAATATATATTATTATTATCTTTTAGTGTATTTAATTTTATATATATATATATAAACTTGTGGTCTAATGTGGACCACAAGTCCCAGCATGCATCAATGAAAAAACTCACTTGAGACGCCCACTGGGGGCCAGTATTAAAATCACAAGCATGCAGACAATTAGCAATCTGTGGAGCATTCACAAGCTGCCTATGAGGAAGAAGCTGGAGCCTCGAAATGCGTCAGGCGAAAATTCGAAATCAGAATGCAGAAGCTGGCTTGCCTTGAAACTAAACCGCAAAGTTTTCATTTGCAGTCAAGTGCGTCCTCAAACGCTTGGGCATCTTGGTTTAAAACAAATTTACAAGGTAGTCCTGCCGTGGAGGGCTGCACCATCTCTGAAATGAATGAGAGGCTGCGTGGTCTGGAACTGTGCCAAACCTGCGAAGCAGCACAGCAAATGAGTCGAATATAGACTGGCTTGGCATCCTGGGGCCCACTGGAGGGTGAATACAAGCATTAAAAACAAGAATGACAAAACAGAACCCACTGTGGGTAAGAATTGCTCTAATGTGGACCACAAGTCCCAGCATGCATCAATGAAAAAACTCACTTGAGACGCCCACTGGGGGCCAGTATTAAAATCACAAGCATGCAGACAATTAGCAATCTGTGGAGCATTCACAAGCTGCCTATGAGGAAGAAGCTGGAGCCTCGAAACGCGTCAGGCGAAAATTCGACAGCAGAATGCAGAAGCTGGCTTGCCTTGAAACTAAACCGCAAGGTTTTCATTTGCAGTCGAGTGCGTCCTCAAATGCTTGGGCATCTTGGTTTAAAACAAATTTACCTTGCAGTCCTGCCGTGGAGGGCTGCACCATCTTTGAAATGAATGCGAGGCTGCATGGTCTGGAAGTGTGCCAAACTTGCAAAGCAGCACAGCAAATGAGGCAAATATAGACTGGCTTGGCATCCTGGGGCCCACTGGAGGGTGAATACAAGCATTAAAAACAAGAATGACAAAACAGAACCCACTGTGGGTAAGAATTGCTCTAATGTGGACCACAAGTCCGAGCATGCATCAATGAAAAAACTCACTTGAGACGCCCACTATGGGCCAGTATTAAAATCACAAGCATGCAGAGAATTAGCAATCTGTGGAGCATTCACAAGCTGCCTATGAGGAAGAGGCTGGAACCTCGAAACGCGTCAGGCGAAAATTCGAAATCAGAATGCAGAAGCTGGCTTGCCTTGAAACTAAACTGCAAGGTTTTCATTTGCAGTCGAGTGCGTCCCCAAACGCTTGGGCATCTTGGTTTAAAACAAATTTACACAGTAGTCCTGCCATGGAGGGCTGCACCATCTCTGAAATGAATGAGAGGCTGCGTGGTCTGGAACTGTGCCAAACCTGCAAAGCAGCACAGCAAATGAGGCGAATATAGACTGGCTTGGCATCCTGGGGCCCACAGGAGGGTGAATACAAGCATTAAAAACAAGAATGACAAAACAGAACCCACTGTGGGTAAGAATTGCTCTCATGTGAACCACAAGTCCCAGCATGCATCAATGAAAAAACTCACTTGAGACGCCCACTGGGGGCCAGTATTAAAATCACAAGCATGCAGACAATTAGCAATCTGTGGAGCATTCACAAGCTGCCTATGATGAGAAAGACGCTGGAGCCTCGAAACGCGTCAGGCGAAAATTCGAAATCAGAATGCAGAAGCTGGCTTGCCTTGAAACTAAGCCGCAAGATTTTCATTTGCAGTCGAGTGCATCCTCAAACGCTTGGGCATCTTGGTTTAAAACAAATTTACACTGTAGTCCTGCCGTGGAGGGCTGCACCATCTCTGAAATGAATGAGAGGCTGTGTGGTCTGGAACTGTGCCAAACCTGCGAAGCAGCACAGCAAATGAGGCTAATATAGACTGGCTTGGCATCCTGGGGCCCACTGGAGGGTGAATACAAGCATTAAAAAAAAGAATGACAAAACAGAACCCACTGTGGGTAAGAATTGCTCTAATGTGGACCACAAGTCCCAGCATGCATCAATGAAAAAACTCACTTGAGACGCCCACTTGGGGCCAGTATTAAAATCACAAGCATGCAGACAATTAGCAATCTGTGGAGCATTCACAAGCTGCCTATGATGAGGAAGATGCTGGAGCCTCGAAACGCGTCAGGCGAAAATTCGAAATCAGAATGCAGAAGCTGGCTTGCCATGAAACTAAACCGCAAAGTTTTCATTTGCAGTCGAGTGCGTCCTCAAACGCTTGGGCATCTTGGTTTAAAAAAAAAAAAAAAAAAAAAAATATATATATATATATATATATATATTCACTGAAAAAACCGTAGGTTTCAGGCACGTTATAGTTACAAATTAGCATTTTAAAAACCTTTGAAATTCACTGAAAAAACCATAGGTTTCAGACACGTTATAGTTAGAAATTAGCATTTAAAAAACCTTTGAAATTCACTGAAAAAACCAGAGGTTTTAGGAACAGTTATAGTTAGTTGGACATTGCACTCGTACAAAACCCGTGAAATTCCCCCGTTATAGTTAGTTCAGCTAACTATAACTCGCGCCCCACAATGCACTGCTGATGACGTCACATATTACATCACTCATGACATGGTCAGTGACATCACTGATGACATCACTGATGACATCTCAAATGACATCACTGATGACATCATCTACGTGATAATCTGATGCAGCTCCTCACACCCTAATATAACCTTTGATACACCCAATCTAAATCACAGAGTGCCATTCGCAAAACCATAGACACTCCAACACCAATAACTACATACCCACTCACTGATTCTTAGGTCTACACACACACATCCACTCACTCACCCGTACAGTCACTCATACTTATGAGTCACTCAGTACAGGACTATCATATGCACTCTTACTCCTATATAGACACTCAAACACCGCCACTCATCCATAGAGGTACTCACACACCTAGTCAGTCATGCAAATAATTAAACACACTACCATTTACTCACCTATACAGTTATACACACACCAGCTCACTTAATCATACAAATACTAGCACATTGTTACGCTCTTATACAATTACTGATACAAGCACACACTCATCCATACAGCCACTATCACAATCACTCACTCTCACTTATAGCTATTTATATACTCCAATACACATATATACTGCCTTTCACATATTTAGTTACTCACACATGTACCACTGGGACATACATTCACTCACTAACACACTCTTACACACACTTACCCACCCATACAGTCTATCACAGATGCACTCTTGAAACCATCCACCCAGTGAATCACCCACTCACACATCTATGCACAGTCGCACACACCCCATCCACACAAACACTCAGGCACCCATACAGATACTCATAGAACCAATAAATAACCCATATAGACACTCATGTAGCTATTCGCAAATCCATGCATCCACTTACACACCACAGACGGATACAGACATTCACACAGTTTAGTCACTAACCCATGCATTCAGTAAGATACGTTTAATCACTCACTTGTAGAGTCAGTCACGCACGTACTAAATCATCCATTCAGACACTTATACACCCACTCATTCTTCAATACGCCTTTCCCTATATATATTAAACATATTTAAACTTTACAGAAACACACAGTCACTGGATGATGTCATCAGTGATGTCATTTGAGATGTCATCAGTGATGTCATCAGTGATGTCACTGACCATGTCATGAGTGATGTAATATGTGACGTCATCAGCAGTGCATTGCGGGGCGCGAGTTATAGTTAGCTGAACTAACTATAACGGGGGAATTTCACGGGTTTTGTACGAGTGCAATGTCCAACTAACTATAACTGTTCCTAAAACCTCTGGTTTTTTCAGTGAATTTCAAAGGTTTTTAAATGCTAATTTCTAACTATAACGTGTCTGAAACCTATGGTTTTTTCAGTGAATATATATATATATATATATATATATATATATAATTAACCAGTGGCAGTTGGCACTGGGTAGTTATAGGTAGGACCATGTTTCCTTAATTGATGTTTTTGGTTGCTAATAACTATGGCGCCCTCGCTATGCACCACGTCACTCATGACATCTTCAATGACTGCATTAATAATATTGCTAATGACATTGAAATTACATCATTGATAACAGTGTGCATGAAAAAGGAGCAAGTTATAGTTACCTGAGATAACTGTAACTGATAAATTACAGTGGTTTTGTTTGTTTAAAACGTTCAAATTGACATGATCACTTAACTAAAACATCCCTGTGACATGTGTTTTTCAGTATATATCAGTGGCGGCTCCTCCATAGGGGCGTCGCCCCACTGCTTTCTCGCAGTGTGAGGAGCAGAAACATAAAATGGTAAAACTACCATTTTATGTTTCTGCTTCTCGCACTGCGAGAAAGCAGAAGTGCCTGGTGCCTGGTTGGGGGCGGGCGGGTGGGCGGTCCTGCTCGAGGACAGGGGGGGAGTGGCTTGCCCACTGTTGTGGGTACTGACTGTTTGGTCGGCCCCAGGGCCGACCAACCCAGTCATGCGCACTCTCCCTTTTTAGGTCGAGCCTAGCGCAGCGCGCATGCGCTGCTCTAGGAGCGGGCCTCTTGGAATCACTCTGGACTTTTCACAAGCTTGTGCGTGTGGCTTTTTTTACAGCATTATTTCTATTGGGCTTTGCGTGCATTTTTTTTAAGAAGACAGCACGCAATTGGGTAAAGGCGGGTGCATGTCCCACCTTTCCCAGTAAATGTATCCGCCCACAGCCTACAGCTTGCGGGAGCGAGTAGCGGCGCCATCTGTTTGTGATTATGTTCCAATTAGCGCGTTTGCGGTCACCGCGCTGCCCCGCTTGTTTAAGGTAGGCTTTTCTGTTGTTTGCTGACAGAAATGGCAGCGATGTTGTCCTTCGGCTGAAAATGCCATGTCTGTGGCTCCTTCCTTTCTCCCACTTCTCCCTGCTCTTCATAATGACTTTGTCCCAAACCCCGTGCCTTTTTCCATTTTCTTTTCATCCTTAGACTTTCGTTTTTTTACCCCCCTTCGTGTTTTACCTCTCTTTCTTTCACTCCTTTTTCTCCACTTTTTTCTTTTTCCTTTCTCTTTCTAGCCTAACCAGCTCGATTGTGTGTGGCTCTCATACTCGCGAAGCTGTCGTGGACTTCCTGACACGAGGCTTGTGACGCAGTGAACGGGCTTATTTATACAGTGTTTTGCTTTTCGGAGCTTGGCTGCCCGGATAGCATTCGACATTGGAAGGGCTTTATAAATCCAATAATGTACCAGGTATGGACTGACCACAGTTTCAAACATTGTCAAACTAAACATTAGGGCACGCGCACAAACAAGGGTGCGCATGCACGTGCCAACGCCACTTCAGAAACACGAACTGGTGTACACGCATGTGAAAAGGCGCGCTTTCACACCCGCACTTATGAGCATACAGCACGCGCGCACACACACAAACATCGCAGATGTACACGCAGGAACAAATAGATTCTCATGCACAAACAAACAAACATTCGAGTTTCAAGCATCCTACCTCCTCCCTCACATACACGGAGGAAAAAGCAGACACGTACATGCACGTGCCCACAAACCAAAATGCAGACATACACATATTTAAACAAGTAGACACACATAGTTACAGACATTACCCCGTGCACACACAAAACTTCATTGAAATACATGCATACACGAACAAGTGCAACACACGCACATAGGAGAACGAAAAGACTTGCACACAGACACAAAGACAATTTTACAAGACTAGACTGACGTGTACACGGACACATACATATACACAAGAACAAATAGGCATGCCCACAGACACAAGATGCACACAAGAACAGACATGCAAACTCATACAACAAAAAGACATGCACACTGACACACACATACAAGAAAATGTGCACATGCACACATACACATATAAGAACAAGTAGACATGCACACATACAAGAACCATTGGTCATGCACACAAACACTTATATAAGAACAAATAGACACGCACACACACACACACACACATACACACACACACAAGAACAATGGGACACACACACACTCTTTAATAAGAACAAGTACACGTGCACATGGCACATAAAAGGACAATTGGATATGCACACAACAGACACGCATAGAATTGGCAGTTGTGTACAAGAACAAATAGAAGCGCACAACACGTGGTTTTGCCACTACACAAAGCTCTCGTACAGGGGCGGTGGAAAGTTCCTTCTTGCCTGGTGGTAGCCCTGACACTGTCAGTTGTGGCACTGCTGTTATTTATTTTCCTCAGTCGCTGCTCTGGAAGCCTGGAGTTGACAGAGCGGTTTTGTAGAATAGAAACATTATAGACTGTTACTGTCAGAGTGTTAAATGTGATGGATAGAGAAATGGAGGAGCGGGAGGGAACCCAATACCCACCATGTCTGAGCCAGGGTGCTCATGGGAAAATAAACCATCCGCATGTAAAACAAGCATTGGCATAGTCAATAGGTCTCGCCTTTGGGACCTTATAAGTGGTTAGTCGTGCAGTACATTATCCTGGGTGCTGTCCCGCCATGGATTGAAGCATTATCAGGCTTATCTGCACCACTTTTGCCTTTGCTATATTATGTGGCAGATATCTGATGTATTTCAGGTTTGAAATTACGTTTTAGCTTGCTAGCTTAGCTTGGACATTTGGTCTTAAAACTAAGCCAGACCCCTGGCTCTGCTATTCTCATGAATTCCATGGTTTTTACAACTCTGTCAGAATTACATTTGATGTGCGCAAAGGATGAGGTTCATGTCATCATAACATACCAACATTCCTCTATTAATACCACCTTCAGGGATTTAATTGGGCCGGGTCCGTCCAGGTCTCGACCTGGTAGTAAATAAAAATGAACATCGTGTAGGTCTGCAAATAGCAGAATTGTAATTGTATTTATATAGCGTTTACTACCCCTGACTAGTCGTTTAAGCGCTGCAAAACTAAATGCACATCTCGACTGCATTTAGGAACGCCAGATGTAGGAACGCGTAGTTGGGGCCCTAGGCGGCATAGCCACCGGTGCATCTGCCGGGATACCAGGCGGGGAGGGGAGCCAGATCTGTTTTTTCCATCTTTCATACTCTGTTTATTATTTCACGTTTCCATCGTTGTCTCCCCAGCTGCCCCCATTTCCCAGGAGAGGGCCTCGTCTCTTTCCATGATCTAACACCCGTACTACCGCCTTCCCCATTTTCTATCCACTCCACTTCCGCCCCCCTCCCCCCATAACTTCTGCCTGTTTTAGCCACATCTCCCTCTTAGTCCGTCCACCCTCTGTTCATCCCTAACTTCCTCTGTCTCTCTGCACGACCGCAGCCGTCTAGGGTTCGGCACCGCATCATTCCATGCAGAGCTGTAAGTGGGATGAAAAAAGTAGGGGGGGTCTCTACAAGGGATGTGGCATAAAATGCATAACTAGGAATCCCTTGAAAGGGGCGTGGCCTATGTCATTAATGGTGCGGCTTAAAACATGTAAAGTAAAATCCTGTGCCCGGCATACTACCACCCCACCAGTTTTTTGGTGCTTCTCTTTAAGCTTTCGTCAAAGGCCTACCGCAGTAACAGACATGCCCCTAAACCAAGCCAAACCTATTGGCTTTGCCAGTGCTTGTAACCAGTATTGGATATTTCATTTTGTTGTGAATAATTTGAACTGAAAAATTGTTCAGTTTTGAAAATATGAGTGAATTAAACATTTGAAGATCTGCGGAAGGGGTGGTAGTCTTCAGAGTGTCTCAAACATTCCCTTTCTTCCAGTCACATTACTTTACTCTGCAGTCTGTCTGCTACACACCTACACCCAGGGCTTTAAGTTGGATGAAAAAATTAGGGGGGGGTCCCTGAAATGTCAGAGCCTAAATTAATTAAGGGTGTGGCTTAAACACACTAAAATTCCTCTAGAGTACTCAGAACCACTGATCCCACACATTTGCATAGAATCACAACGGCATCCGGCATACCGGAACATTGCTCTGTGAGCCTTGCAGCGGGGCTGAAGATTGAACAACCACGATTTCTGAACACCTTTTTGCCCCTGACAGGAATTGAGAGAAACGCGCACTACCTTCAGCCCATAAATACAGGGCCCGAGACCCGTTTTAATGTCCGTTTTAAATCACTACCGGGTTTGAGACACAGAAGGACCCGACCCACTTGAAGCCCTGCCTACACCCCACATCTATGAGAAAGGCTCCATTTGCATAGCTCACACCTCCTCTATTTCTTCTTCAGCGCCCTCTTTTCACCCTCTCCTGCATGTACTTCCTTTTATCTCCTTCACCTCACCGTCCCCACACACCACAGGCACTCACTCACCTGTCTGCATTTCATTTTCTTTTATTTTCGCAGTGTCAGTGTTTCAGCTGCTGTGTACCTCTTTCCCACGCTTTCGCATAGTATCACAATTCCGGTTGGGCCACATGACCAATCCTGTGTGCGATCTGCAGAGAGGCCAATTATTGGATGAGCATGTATTCTTAACTCCTTTATGACCCACTGAAGGGCGCTGTGAGAAACTCGCACTGCCTCCAGTCTCAACTGAACACTTATAAGGACCAAAAGGCGAGACCTATTGGCTATGCCAATGCTTGTTCTCTATGTAGGCTGCTGCATGCAGCCTACATAGAGAAAATGGCCCGGCTGGGGCACTCTCTGCTGCGCCTCACCAATCACAATGCTGCGATTGCAGCGTTGTGATTGGCTTAGGGTATGGGAAGGAGGCTGCCTGCTGGCTGCTTCGGTGCTTCCTGTTCCTGCAGGAACACGCGGAACCCGGCTGCAGCATTACACCATCCAGGAGCGGGAGCAGCGGTACCCGGGGGCCCCGGGGGGGGGTAAGGTAGGTCAAGTTTTATTTTTATTCACCACCCGGCACCCGCGAACACCCGCGCCCCCCCTCTCTCCCGCGAGCATGCTGGCTGCGGCTGGGTTTGATTGGTCGGAAACAAAGTTTTACATCGTTCTCATCCATCAGAAAGGCAATTTCAGCCTGTTGATGTTTTACTGGGAGGTGCAGAGCCCTCATATTAAAACTCAGCAGCACATTGATCAGAACTCGTTTGTGCTGCTGGGAGATGATCAGTCAGCAGTCAGTGAGCATAACACAGCGTGGGCGCGTTTAGAGACTTAGCACTAACCCAGTCTTGGACGCTACTAAACGGTATATAACAGAAAGTAAAAGGAGATACAAGTGGCAATATTAACATAATGAAATGCTGTCATATCTGATATTCAGTCATAAAGCCCAAGCACCCTTCTGAGACCAGCACATTGACAAGGTACGTAGGTATCTACGGAAGACCCCGCACCTGAGTCGAGTTAATGCTACACATATTGGCCGGAGACGCCTCTCATATGCCAACACAACTGCTGAATTGATTCCATTTGATCCCACCATTCTTCCTGATACCCTAACTCCCCCCTTCACCCCTCGTACTCTCCCCCCACCCCCGTCCAATGATGTACCTTCTACCCTAGTTTACTCTGTTCATTTCTTAACCCCTGTGACCTTTTGCAGTACGAGCTCTCATTTCCACAGATCCCCATCATCCCACCTCCCACCTGTGTAACTACTTAGCTAAATCATTTCCCACCTTCCGCATTCCCTTCACCCATCTCCTTTTCCCAATCTTTCCAAATATCTTCCCGTCAGCTCCTGCCCTCTCCTCATCTCTTCACCCTATAGCGCCAAGAGGCACACCGCTCAGCACATTGCACTATAATGGGTACTGTACCTACTCACTCGCTCTCATGAATCAGGACCTTAAGGCTCCAAATACGGTGTAACGTTCTCCCCCAGACAGCTGCAATATTTTACCATCAAGCAATGGCCAGAAACGTTCTCATCCCCTGCACGCTCTGCTCTAACTCACTTGCCACAACAGACACACAGATACTCACACGGAATCAGGAAGCTGGCAGCGCTACGAAAATATAGCACTTTCTACGCCTGGAGCTCCTCTAAATGCGACAATCATTCTCGCGCTCAGATTTCTGTTGCACTGGCTGATAGGGCACTAGGCTGACAGACAGTGCGCCGGAGCTGCTCTGCATTCTACAGCACACCGTGACCATGAGGCGCTGTTTCATGCCCCTGTCGAGGGTAAGGAGCAGGGATGGTAGCACTGCGAACCAAGGTCGGCTATAAGCTACATGAGTGCACCTTAAGACCTGCCTTGGTAGGAGTGCTGAAAGGAGCAGAACCTTGTATTTTATTTTTTAAACAAGTGAAAAATCTGCACAATTATAGCGAATGGTTGATTGTACTTATCCAGTAGGAACACCTGCTGTTCTGCAGCTTGTATGTAAGACCTGTCAAGCACCAAGCCCCAGTCTTGCTGCCCCATTACAAATTTCTTTGGACTGTTAGCTTTGTAGAACCCTCAAAACCTGTTTGTAATGTGTGCATGCACACTGTGTACAGTTTGGATTTCTAAAAGGCAAATTTTATCTTGCTTCTGTGGGCTGAAATATTACATAGATTATTAAGCTGGTTGCTTATGAATTGGAGTGTATGTACAAAATGACTGCTGCAGGGCAGTACTGAGCTCAGAAACAACAGGAACCTACGTCATTATCATATGGAATCTCTTTATTGATGTCATAACTACACTTTCACAATTCTTTATGAACCTTCTTGCTCACATTTGCTTGAAAATGCATCATTTGCCCACTCTTTTTTCAAAATGTTCTCGGGGAGTGAACCCCCCCCGAACCCTTCGTAGGCTGTTCGGGCTCGCTCGCTACGCTCGCTCGCTGCAGTGCAGTACAATAATTATTTTACGCCTCACCACTTTCAAATCTCACCAGCCGCCACTGGTATATATATATATATATATATAACTGTCTCGACCATCTCAGTTATTTTGTGATTGACACTGTGCCACCATTAAGAAGAGGAGGTAATCGAGAATCTCTATTGAGAAAATTAGAGACAAAATATATACTGGAATTAGATACTAAGGTGCCCAATGGGCTTAATTCCAGTGATGACCTCTATACATGTCTGTGAGTCAACATGTAGATTGTTGAGCAGCAATTTCTGTATCTCCATAAGTCAAACTCCTCCTCAGATTTTTTAGATCTTTTTACATTTTATATTTAATACTCTTCCCCCAACCTTAATTTTAATGATAATTCACATGGATTCACTATACATATTTTTATGCACATTTGCACATATATGGCTTTTATGTAGTACACGGTTTTCATATATAAGACATTATGATGTGGATACAGTCTATAGATCAAATTATTGGAAGTATGGTAAGGCCAAATATTTTTGTTATTGTGTGTCACCGAGTAATGATGCAATCGGGTAAGAGGCAGAAATACATAGTATTAGGTGTCTTACCTGTAGGATTAGTCCAATTATCGGGATTTTACCATGATAGATGTGGCCCACTTGGGCACAATGGACCTGTCGGGACATAGGCATTAGTACTTCTTGGCCCATGGTCTAGTCAATCATATTATGCATAAACGCCATATGGCACTGTCACCTAGCCGAGGGCATTATCTGTGATTGGTCTAGGTGAAACAGCCATGTTGTCTTTGAAAGTGTTTTTAAAGTGTGTATGATTTTTAATATGCATTTTTTTTAAAAACGTATCAAATTGCTGAGTTTTGCACATAAATTTTAACAATATAGGCCTTGCTGAGGGTACATTGCATTTGCAACTAGACTCTTTTCCAAAAATCTGTTTTAAAGTGTATATGATTTTTAATATGCATTTATTTAAAAATGTATTTAATTGCAGAATTTGCACATTAATATTAACGATATATGCTTTATCTAATGTTACATTGCATTTCGCAATCAGATGTTTCTTCCATGTCTATTATGAGCCCGTGGTCACATGGTTTTTGCACTGTCACTTTAAAAATGTATGATCACTCCTCATGGCGTCATGTGATCAAGGCCTTTCAGAGGCCGAAACGCGTCATGGCAGCAGTGCGTGGACAAAGAAAATAAATCTTTTGCACTGAATTTGGGTCCGTACCGTCTTTCCTAAGAGTTTGGATTCTGTGGCAGATTGCGTGTGCATATATATATATTCACTGAAAAAACCAGAGGTTTTAGGAACAGTTATAGTTAGTTGGACATTGCACTCGTACAAAACCCGTGAAATTCCCCCGTTATAGTTAGTTCAGCTAACTATAACTCGCGCCCCGCAATGCACTGCTGATGACGTCACATATTACATCACTCATGACATGGTCAGTGACATCACTGATGACATCACTGATGACATCTCAAATGACATCACTGATGACATCATCCAGTGACTGTGTGTTTCTGTAAAGTTTAAATATGTTTAATATATATAGGGAAAGGCGTATTGAAGAATGAGTGGGTGTATAAGTGTCTGAATGGATGATTTAGTACGTGCGTGACTGACTCTACAAGTGAGTGATTAAACGTATCTTACTGAATGCATGGGTTAGTGACTAAACTGTGTGAATGTCTGTATCCGTCTGTGGTGTGTAAGTGGATGCATGGATTTGCGAATAGCTACATGAGTGTCTATATGGGTTATTTATTGGTTCTATGAGTATCTGTATGGGTGCCTGAGTGTTTGTGTGGATGGGGTGTGTGCGACTGTGCATAGATGTGTGAGTGGGTGATTCACTGGGTGGATGGTTTCAAGAGTGCATCTGTGATAGACTGTATGGGTGGGTAAGTGTGTGTAAGAGTGTGTTAGTGAGTGAATGTATGTCCCAGTGGTACATGTGTGAGTAACTAAATATGTGAAAGGCAGTATATATGTGTATTGGAGTATATAAATAGCTATAAGCGAGAGTGAGTGATTGTGATAGTGGCTGTATGGATGAGTGTGTGCTTGTATCAGTGATTGTATAAGAGCGTAACAATGTGCTAGTATTTGTATGATTAAGTGAGCTGGTGTGTGTATAACTGTATAGGTGAGTAAATGGCAGTGTGTTTAATTATTTGCATGACTGACTAGGTGTGTGAGTACCTCTATGGATGAGTGGCGGTGTTTGAGTGTCTATATAGGAGTAAGAGTGCATATGATAGTCCTGTACTGAGTGACCATAAGTATGAGTGACTGTACGGGTGAGTGAGTGGATGTGTGTGTGTAGACCTAAGAATCAGTGAGTGGGTATGTAGTTATTGGTGTTGGAGTGTCTATGGTTTTGCGAATGGCACTCTGTGATTTAGATTGGGTGTATCAAAGGTTATATTAGGGTGTGAGGAGCTGCATCAGATTATCACGTAGATGATGTCATCAGTGATGTCATTTGAGATGTCAACAGTGATGTCATCAGTGATGTCACTGACCATGTCATGAGTGATGTAATATGTGACGTCATCAGCAGTGCATTGCGGGGCGCGAGTTATAGTTAGCTGAACTAACTATAACGGGGAATTTCACGGGTTTTGTACGAGTGCAATGTCCAACTAACTATAACTGTTCCTAAAACCTCTGGTTTTTTCAGTGAATTTCAAAGGTTTTTTAAATGCTAATTTCTAACTATAACGTGTCTGAAACCTATGATTTTTTCAGTGAATTTCAAAGGTTTTTAAAATGCTAATTTGTAACTATAACGTGCCTGAAACCTACGGTTTTTTCAGTGAATTTCAAAGGTTTTTAAATGACAATTTTTAAATGTATTAATTTTTATATTAATTTTTTTCATACTGATTTACTACATTTTTAGAAACAATTTCTTTTACATATTTTATTTTTTAAATTACATTGTAATTACATTATACATTACATTACAAAAAATACTTTCTCAGAATGAATTACTTTAGTTTAAATACTTTGCACATAGGCAATAGACGTTTAAGTACAGTAGTTACAGTTGTTGCAATGGGCAACACATTTTCAAACACAATGCAACATTCAGCTCAATGTGAATTTCTAGTTAAATGCAATTAGTTACTTTATGGATTACTTTTCTAACCACAGGACTGGAACCTAGATTCAGTCCTGGTACATCTCCTGTAAACAGTTGAGTAAAAGCGTTTTGGTTACAGTCGTGATTTTTAAGGAATATTATTGTATTTTAAAAGTTGACACTTAGAAACTTTTTCTCATAGAATCACCAATGTTATCCTATGGAAGGAAATTCACTTAGCAGGTAAAAACTGTTATCGTTACTTTTTCTTACTCAGTGTTGGATCCTGGATCCAGCACTGGTGCATCTCCTGTAAACAGTTGAAAGAATGCGTTTAAGTCATACAGGCGATTTTTAAGGAATATTTGTAGTTTGTGAAAATCGACACTTTGAAACTTTTCTGCTGAAAACCAGACAATGGATTCCTATGGAAGAAAATATAAGTTACTGGTAAGTACGGTTAAAATTACTTTTCAGGACCAGTACTGGGCTGAAAGATACAGCACTGAGGTCTCTCCTTATAACAGGTGAGTAAATCGGAATTCGTATTTCGGCTGATTTTAAAGGAATATTTGTATGTTTCAAAAATCAACACTTAGAAACTTTTTCAGCAAAAAGCAGGCAATGATATCCTATGGAAGGAAATTCAAGTTACTGGTAAGTACGGTTAAAATTACTTTTGAGGATCAGTACTGGGCTGAAAGATGCAGCACTGAGGTCTCTCCTGATAACAGATGAGTAAATCGGAATTCGTATTTCGGCTGATTTTAGATGAATATTTTAAAGTTCCAAAACTCCACACACAGAAGAATTTCCAAGTGAAACCAGTCAATGTTAGCCTATGGAAGGAAATTCAAGTTACTGGTAAGTACGGTTAAAATTACTTTTCAGGACCAGTACTGGGCTGAAAGATGCAGCACTGAGGTCTCTCCTGATAACAGGTGAGTAAATCAGAATTCGGATTTCGGCTGATTTTAGAGGAATATTTGTATGTTTCAAAAATCAACACTTAGAAACTTTTTCAGCAAAAAGCAGGCAATGATATCCTATGGAAGGAAATTCAAGTTACTGGTAAGTACGGTTAAAATTACTTTTGAGGATCAGTACTGGGCTGAAAGATGCAGCACTGAGGTCTCTCCTGATAACAGGTGAGTAAATCGGAATTCGTATTTCGGCTGATTTTAGAGGAATATTTTAAAGTTCCAAAACTCCACACTTAGAAGAATTTCCAAGTGAAACCAGTCAATGTTAGCCTATGAAGGAAATTCAAGTTACCGGTGAAGTACGGTTAAAATTACTTTTCAGGATCAGTACTGGGCTGAAAGATGCAGCACTGAGGTCTCTCCTGATAACAGATGAGTAAATCGGAATTCGTATTTCGGCTTATTTTAGAGGAATATTTTAAAGTTCCAAAACTCCACACTTTGAAGAATTTCCAAGTGAAACCAGTCAATGTTAGCCTATGTAAGGAAATTCAAGTTACTGGTAAGTACGGTTAAAATTACTTTTCAGGACCAGTACTGGGCTGAAAGATGCAGCACTGAGGTCTCTCCTGATAACAGGTGAGTAAATCTGAATTCGGATTTCGGCTGATTTTAGAGGAATATTTGTATGTTTCAAAAATCAACACTTAGAAACTTTTTCAGCAAAAAGCAGTCAATGATATCCTATGGAAGGAAATTCAAGTTACTGGTAAGTTCGGTTAAAATTACTTTTGAGGATCAGTACTGGGCTGAAAGATGCAGCACTGAGGTCTCTCCTGATAACAGGTGAGTAAATCGGAATTCGTATTTCGGCCGATTTTAGAGGAATATTTTAAAGTTCCAAAACTCCACACTTAGAAGAATTTCCAAGTGAAACCAGTCAATGTTAGCCTATGAAGGAAATTCAAGTTACGGGTAAGTACGGTTAAAATTACTTTTCAGGACCAGTACTGGGCTGAAAGATGCAGCACTGAGGTCTCTCCTGATAGCAGGTGAGTAAATCGGAATTCGTATTTCGGCTTATTTTAGAGGAATATTTTAAAGTTCCAAAACTCCACACTTAGAAGAATTTCCAAGTGAAACCAGTCAATGTTAGCCTATGTAAGGAAATTCAAGTTACTGGTAAGTACGGTTAAAATTACTTTTCAGGACCAGTACTGGGCTGAAAGATGCAGCACTGAGGTCTCTCCTGATAACAGGTGAGTAAATCTGAATTCGGATTTCGGCTGATTTTAGAGGAATATTTGTATGTTTCAAAAGTCAACACTTAGAAACTTTTTCAGCAAAAAGCAGTCAATGATATCCTATGGAAGGAAATTCAAGTTACTGGTAAGTACGGTTAAAATTACTTTTGAGGATCAATACTGGGCTGAAAGATGCAGCACTGAGGTCTCTCCTGATAACAGGTGAGTAAATCGGAATTCGTATTTCGGCTGATTTTAGAGGAATATTTTAATGTTCCAAAACTCCACACTTAGAAGAATTTCCAAGTGAAACCAGTCAATGTTAGCCTATGAAGGAAATTCAAGTTACCGGTAAGTACGGTTAAAATTACTTTTCAGGACCAGTACTGGGCTGAAAGATGCAGCACTGAGGTCTCTCCTGATAACAGGTGAGTAAATCGGAATTCGTATTTCGGCTGATTTTAGAGGAATATTTTAATGTTCCAAAACTCCACACTTAGAAGAATTTCCAAGTGAAACCAGTCAATGTTAGCCTATGAAGGAAATTCAAGTTACCGGTGAAGTACGGTTAAAATTACTTTTGAGGATCAGTACTGGGCTGAAAGATGCAGCACTGAGGTCTCTCCTGATAACAGGTGAGTAAATCGGAATTCGGATTTCGGCTGATTTTAGAGGAATATTTGCACAATGGTGAAGGGAGGGGCGGGGCCTGAGGTGACATCTGTGCAAACGCGCCCCGTGGTGCGTTTTAAGTTGGGGATTAAGTCCCCTTGAATCATGAGGGTCCCTACGGGCCAACTAGCCCACCAGGAACCTCCAGTATGCGCCAGGGGCTGCGTTGCAGAGACATGTACAGAGGCCACACCCCTTTTACACCTCTCTGCAACGCAGCTCTGTGGCGCTTTCTGGACGTACCTGTTGGGCTAGTTGGCCCCAGGGACCCTCAGGATTGAAGAGGATTTAATTCCCCATCTTAAAACGCGCCACGGGGCCTGTTTGCACACATGTCACCTGAAGCCCCGCCCCTCCCTTCACCACTGTGCAAACGCGCCCCGTGGCGCGTTTTAAGTCGAGGGATTAACTCCCCTTGAATCCTGAGGGTCCCTGGGGTGCAACTAGCCCACCATATACCTCCAAAAGCGCCATAGAGCTGCGTTGCAGAGAGGTGTAAAAAGGGCGTGGCCTCTGTACACCTCTCTGCAAGGCAGCCCCTGGCGCATACTGGAGGTTCCTGGTGGGCTAGTTGGCCCCAGGGACCCCCAGTATTCAAGGGAATTCGTTCCCCTCTGCAAACGCGCCAGGGGCGCGTTTGCAGAGTGGTGAAAGAAGGGGGCGGGGCCTCCGGGCCCGATCGTTTTTTTTTTGTTTGTTTGTTTTTTGGAGAGGGGGCCGCGTGGCCCCCTCCCGAGCCACTACTTGCCCGGGGACCCCATCCCCCGGGGCTGGCCCTCTCGTTGGGGACTGTGGGGGTCCCCAATCCCCCACAGTCCCGCCGGCTCCCCGTGTCCTACGGGAGCCGGCATTGCTTCACACATGGGGGCAGCTAACATGCTGCTCCCCATGTGGAAAGCAATCGGCTTGGATATTGGAAGAGAGAGCAGGTTTCCTGCTCTCTCTTCCAATATCCAAAGCAGTTTGCAATGACAGGACGGGAGCCGCGAGGCTCCCGTCCTGTCATTGCAAACAGCAGTGTCCCGGGGTAGGCACCCGGGACACTGCAGGAGCCGGCCCTGGGGGTGGTGGTCCCCAGGGCCATCAAGGGCTCCAGGAGGGGCCGCGCGGCCCCCTCCCATTCAGTGCACAGCCCCGGGAGGTGGTGGTCCCCGGGGCTCTGGAGTCCAAAACGGACCCCCATTGTAATTTTCTTAGTGCCCGGGGAGGTGGTGGTCCCGGGCGTGTGCGGGGCTGGAGCCCCCACACAGTTTTTAATTAAAAAAAGAAGCCCCGGGAGGTGGTGGTCCCGGGGCTGCGGGAGGCTCAGAGCCCTCCCGCACCATTCTACATAAAGCCCCGGGGGTGGTGGTCCCCGGGGCTTGGGGAGCCCTTAGAGGCCCCCACAGATAAAATTAACCCCCCCCAGCATGCCCCCGGGACTTGGCCCACCCGGGGGCCAGTGCTAACATCGAAGCGCGGGAGACCGTGCTTCGTTTTTTTTCTGGCAGGGTTCGCGCTCCCTGAGCGCATCCTGCCGATTTTTAAAAAAAAATGTTTTTTGCCCAGGGGGTCCTTGTGGGAGCCCCTGAGCAGACCTAGGGGGTCAGGGTGTTTCTACCCTGCTCCCTTTGTGCGCTTTGCGCACTTGTTTCTGTCCCTCGGTTCTACCGAGGGACAAAATGGCTGCCAACACTTCCTGATTTGGAGTGTTGACAGCCAATTAACATAAAGCTCGTGCTCAGGAGGATCCGCGGCCCTAGATATCACTATCTTTTTTACTTTTCATTTTCTCAGCAACTACTGAACGGATTTACACCATTTAACAAAAAGGGTTCTTTCTGAACCAAGAACTACCTCTTTGCCAAATTTGGTGTAATTCCGCTCAGCAGTTCGGGCTGTAGCCGTGTCTAAAGTTTCCTATGGAAAATTGCATGGGGAAAACGCGGTTTGGGACCCCCCTTTTTTCTCGGCCCCCGCTTGATGAATCCCCCCGAGACTTTCAGGGTAGGAGCGTTCCGGAGCGCCCCACAAAGTTTGAAAATTTTGCGAAGATACGTCAACCGGCAAGAGAGTTATTTCAAATAGAATGTTGCGGATTTCCTATGGATAATAGGTTGTAACTATAACTATCTACTGGCGACCGCCAGTAGATAATATATATATATATATATAAACAGCTTTCACCTCTCGGCAATAATGGTCGCACACACTCGGTCTTCAGGTTTTATGGCGGTTTATTCAAGCAAATAAAACTCTGCCATGCCCAACGCGTTTCGGTCCCCCCACTCGGACCTTGATCACGGGATGATGTTACACTCGTTAGGGGCATTATTTATTTCCATGACTCACAACTACTTCCTGTTTTTTTTCACAATGCATTGTGGTACGTGTAGTTACAATTTTATAAAAGTGCATAGTGCTGTACAAAAAAAGTTTTTTTTATATATAATAAACAGTGAATCATTAGTACGTGCCCTTTCCAGTGGTTTAAAATCAATTCATTTCTATTTTATCAGAGGCAAATAATTATTTTATAATCACAGTGATTAGTTTTGATTTGTCCTTTTAAGTCTCTCTAGTGAGTTTATTTTAGCGGTGTCTTTGTTGTGTTTTTTATTTTTTGTTGTTTTGAAGATCCGCTGGTGGATATATTTCATACGGAATGAACATTAGTTTCAATTTTTCATTTCATTATCCATTTTATTTTCAAGTTATTGTGCACAAGTTTTTGCAGAATATTTTTGATGTTATTTTCGGTTCTTGTCATGTGATGTTACTCTTCATCTTTTGATGCACTATTACTTGACTCCAAATAATATCAATCTTCTTTCTTTTTTGACTCTTGTTTCATTTTTCACTCACTGGTGAGTATTTAATGCTATTCTTGTCAAAAATTTCTGAGAATTACACTATTTACAAGGGGTTTCTTGAGGATTTGCGGTTACAGATGTACATAAAGCTCTTCATCCTGGTTAAGACCTCTCGGATTCAAGGTCCTGAAGGTTACTATATGCTTAGACTCTTTTTGTCGCAGAAGTTTTTCCCTGTTTCCACCCCTTTCTGATTGTGGAACATGTTCGATGGCATAGAATCTTAGGGCCTCCCAATTGCTGTTATGGGTCTTTTCCATGTGTTTGGCAATGGCATTCGAGCGGTCATTGTTTTTTGTTGCTCGTATGTGCTCCAAGATTCTTTTCCGAACCTCACAGGTCGTGCTTCCAATGTACTTTAATTTACAGGGACATTCCACAGCATATACGACAAATTTGCTCTTACAGGTGATGTGTTGTTGGATTTTCCACTTTGTTCCCTTCTTTATGTCAATTTCTTGTCGTTGTACCGTGATCTTACATGCTTTGCATTGTTTACAAGGCCAAAAGCCTTCCCTCTTCATCCATGTTGGCATTTGCGACTCCTTAAAGTGACTGTGTGTTATTTTGTCCCCTATATTGGCCGCTCGTTTGTATGTAATATTGGGGTGATCTCCTATTAATCCAGATATTACAGGATCCAATTGTAAAATGCCCCAATGTTTCTTGATTATTTTCGTGAGGCTCTTAGTTTCAGCACTATATGATGTTATTAGTCTTATTTTTGGAGGATCATTCTGTTCACTCAATGCAGATTTCTTTTGTTTTGTCAGGATTTCATTACGTTTTTGTTTTGACACCCTCTGTAAACTTTTCTCAATTACTTTTTTTGGATATTGTCTTCTTTGAAAACGCAATTGCGCAGCTCCACTGTGTTTAGTGAATTCTGTGTCTGAGGAGCAGTTTCTCCTCAGTCTTAAGAATTCCCCATATGGGATGCTCCACTTTAGAGTTTCTTGATGAAAACTTTCACCATGAAGGATGGCATTGGTTGCCGTTTTCTTCCTGTGTAGAGTTGTTTGCAATGAATTGTTCTCTACATATATGCTGGTATCCAAGAATGCCACTTTCTTGGAACTGATCTCATAGGTGAATTTTAGCTTTGCATCAGTATTGTTGAGTTTTTCAAAATATGTTGCAAACTCTATCTCAGTGCCATCCCATATGATAAAAAGATCGTCTATGAAACGGAGCCATAAGATTGTTTTCTCCATAAAGTGATCATACTCAGATGCCAATGCAATTTTCTGTTCAAACCACCCCATTACTAAATTAGCATAATTGGGGGAGAAAGAAAAGCCCATGGCACAGCCTTTCGTTCGTTTAAAAATGTGTTTGTTAAACAAGAAAACGTTGTTGCTTAAACAGAGCTTGATCATTTCAATTAGCATGTCATTGTGATGTTGGTACTGGATATTCCTTTTCCCTAAGAAGTGTTTGCATGCTGTAATTCCTATTGAGTGCTCTATGTTGGTGTATAAGGAAATCACGTCCATGGTGACGAGTTTGAAATTTGGCTGCCATGCAATTCCTTCTAATTTTTGAAGAAGGTCTGTGGTGTCCCGCAGATATGAACTTAGATCTTGAACCAGGGGAGCAAGGAAATGGTCAATGTAACTGGAGACCTGTTCTAGCAAAGAACCATTAGCAGAAACAATTGGCCTTCCAGGAGGATTTACTTTGCTCTTATGTATTTTTGGTAAGAAGTAAATCATGGCCAATGTTGGATGAGTGGTTGTCAGATATTTTTGTTCATCTAAGTCAATGAGATCTCTCTCAAGCCAGTTTATTAAAAGGTCTTTCAGTTGGTTCTCTATTTCCTTAGTGGGATCCTGTTCAAGGCAATCATAGCATTCTGTGTTCAATAATTGCTTATTAGCCTCTTGTATATAATCACTTTTGTTTAAGATTATGATATTGCCACCCTTATCAGCCGGTTTAATTTCAATAGCACCATCTTGTCGAAGTTGGTTTAGTGCTTCTCTTTCTCCTCGTGACAAGTTGTCATTTTGATCTGTCTGTTCAATTTTATAAAGATCTTCAATTATTGCCTCATGGAAGAGATCCACTTTGTTACCTGGAGGTAAAATTGGGTAATAAAAAGATTTTGGTTTTAACTCCGCTTTCTCCTGCTCCCAGAGCAGGTAGGAATTCTTCCAGATTTTCCAGATTTTCTATTTCAGTTGTTGCTGTATCTTCCCCCATCGTTAGGAGTATTTCCAACGCAGATTTATCCTCTGCTAATAAGGTGCTAATTTGTTTTGTTCCCACATTTTGTCTCTCCATTGTTGTTTTTTCAGCATATATTTTTGCCAATTTAATTTTCCTGGTATATTTGTAGAGATCTATTCGAGTTTGCGCTATATTCAGATGGGATGTTGGGCAAAAGTTCAGGCCTTTCTTCAGCAAGTTGGTTTCCATGTTAGTTAATATTTTATCCGAAAGATTAATTACATTTAGCTCCTGTGTTGTGGCTTCATTTACTTCCTGGACTGCCTCAGGCGACCCCTGGTTAGCATATTTGGCTTTGGATCTTCCTCTCCTGCCTCGTCTTGTCTTGCCCTTGATCCTCTTCCACGTCCCCTGCCTCTGCTGCGCCCTGATTGTTTGTCTCTGTTTTGATGCTGCAGAGCCATCCTCAATTCTGTTAAAAAAGTAACCTTTTTGTTACTAGACTGAGTGGCTTGATTGGGGCCTTCGTTTTCACTCGCATCTGTACTTGTTAAGGATTCGTGACTGGAGAAATCTCTATTTGAAACTTCAAGTTGTTCCTTGTTTCGTTGTATCTCATATTTGCTACCAAAGGTGAAGATTCTTCCTTCCTCAAAATCTATTTTATCTCTTTGGAATTTGGTTTGCTTTCTCTGTTTGACTCTGTCCTCATGTTTTTCTAAATTAGATAAAATGTCATTTTTCAATTTTTTCAATTCCTCTGATAAATCCATTTTTTCAATTTTTTCTTCCACTTCTTTTAGGTCCTTTTGAATATCCTTCAAAACCTTTTCAATGTATTTAATCAGAATTAGGATTAATCCTGTTGATGATTCTAAAAGATGCTCGCCCCATTCCTGAAGCAGTTCTCCACTGGTGTCTTGGTGGCTTGGCATGAGTGTTAAGCGGAGCCCTCTAGGCACCCTTTTTACTTCTACATATTTCCTTAGTGTAATTAACTCCCACCATTTGTTTATTTCTTTCTTTGAGAGTCTTTCCCAATGTCTCAAAGCTTCCTTGTTATTGCTTGGTGTTACTATTTGTCCTCTTTCCCTTCTATTGAAGTCATTTGGATTCGATTAAAAAATTTGTGATATTTCAGCATTCCGTTTTGCCTCTCTTCTTTCCATGGCAGCTGATGTTTTATGACTTTTGCTTTGCTGCTCTTGCCTTTAAATTCGCCGAGTACCGAGCCCCACAACAGCCGTTTGTTATTAGATGTTCGTTTCTTGAGGGTGTCTGTTAGCTACCCTGTTGCGATAAAGTCTGTTATTTCCTTTATCATCCGGTTGTTTATTGCAACACTAAGCCTCCATGTAATCTGAGGATTCGTGTGTTGCTGGGACCCCACTTGCCGCTGACTCAATTCCCTTTAACGCTCTGTTAGTTTAACGACTTTGCAAACAAACGATCAGGTTACTGTACGGTAGCTTACCGGTTCAGCGGCCACTCACGTAGGCTTCCACCCTCCGGTGTTGGACTCAGCTGCTGCTCGCTTTCCAGTCGCTTTCCTGTTGGCTTTACAGTTCACTGTAGCTGAATTGTTTCACCAGAGCTTTGAATATTGCAGTCTCTTCTCCAAATTTCTTCAGGGTATGGTCACTGCGGTGGCTGCCTGGCGTCCTGTTCAATGTTGCTAAAGTTGCAGCCCACAGTATGGACGCCGGCGCTCTTCTCAGGGGCGGTGCGTTATCATCCGGCAGGGCCACGCCGGTAAATATAAAACAGCTTTCACCTCTCGGCAATAATGGTCGCACACACTCGGTCTTCAGGTTTTATGGCGGTTTATTCAAGCAAATAAAACTCTGCCATGCCCAACGCGTTTCGGTCCCCCCACTCGGACCTTGATCACGGGATGATGTTACACTCGTTAGGGGCATTATTTATTTCCATGACTCACAACTACTTCCTGGTTTTTTTCACAATGCATGGTGGTACGTGTAGTTACAATTTTATAAAAGTGCATAGTGCTGTACAAAAAAGTTTTTTTTATATATAATAAACAGTGAATCATTAGTATGTGCCCTTTCCAGTGGTTTAAAATCAATTCATTTCTATTTTATCAGAGGCAAATAATTATTTTATAATCACAGTGATTAGTTTTGATTTGTCCTTTTAAGTCTCTCTAGTGAGTTTATTTTAGCGGTGTCTTTGTTGTGTTTTTTATTTTTTGTTGTTTTGAAGATCCGCTGGTGGATATATTTCATACGGAATGAACATTAGTTTCAATTTTTCATTTCATTATCCATTTTATTTTCAAGTTATTGTGCACAAGTTTTTGTGGAATATTTTTGATGTTATTTTC